>JAODLL010000007.1:1717475-1758847 GCA_026546735.1 Forbesichthys agassizii | reverse complement strand
ATATATAAATAAAAGATCTCATCATAATACTTGACTGTAAATGTATATGCACACAGTAGACGGTGATGCTAACCGTAGTTGAAAATAGACGGGCAGGTTCCACTTGTTATTGAAGCTGGTGTATGAAGGGTGAACCCTCAGCCTCTTCACACTGGCCTGAGAATTGCACTGACGCTCATACCTCCGCACAAACTCCATGCTCACACAGTACCGCTAAAGACACAAGCAGAAATACGTGACGACCCATTTACAGACACATGAACACACACTGGCACACACAAGGCATGAGAGTGGAAAGAACAATGCAACCAAAAAAAAATATATTGTTTGGAAGTTGGTAATATGAGCAACATCACGTCAACACACATGCCATATCAGTACCTCAAAGAATACATCAGGGTTTCCAGGGCTAAAAATGTAGGCCAACCTCTCCTCTATCGCATGGATTATTTCTGGCCATACGGAGTTGACCAGGAAGTCGTAGCCGGGTACTGTCTCTGCTTTGTCACTGAGAGTGCACATCACATAGATTAAATATTATTATAGCACCAGAAAACGAGGACGCCTTTTTAATGAATGTTCAAAATAGTTCTCTGTGAGGCAAGACAAAATGTCAGAATTCAGTCCATCCAGGATGTCACAATGTTGTGATCGCAACCATTAACGCAAATTCAACCAATCCCTGCGAAATCTGCGTGACCTTGCAATTTTCTCCAATCGCCGCAACTCCTCTGCAACTTCTCCGCAAATTGAACACACTGTCACTTGTTTTATTTTGTGAATATGTAGACATGCCAGATGAACAGCTCATATTTACCATCTACAATAAGCCCAGGCAATTCTCTTTATCGGAGATAAACCACATGTGGTGGGAGCGAGTGGAACATAAGCGAAAGTCATCAATTGATAACCTTTCTACCACAAAACACATTACTTGATATGGGTGAAACGCAGGTACGTGTGCGTTTCGATCGCGCTTATGTGCTCAAGGAAAAGCCAACAGCAATGCCAAGAGAATCCAACTGTATTTACACTAGGCTGTTATGCGACGGTTGGTGTTTTGTTTGATGTGGATATTCCATGGTGACACTACATTGTTCAGATATTGTAATCCTTTTGTAGGCCTTTTTGGTAAAGTTACAGTCAGAACAGTGTGGTCAAATTGTCTTAATTCTAAAAATAGTCTAACTATAATTAAAGAAAAAAAACAAACAAAAAAAAAAAAAACGTGCTCCCGCAACTTCATTGCAAAACACGCCGATGAACACCGCAACATGCATCAAAACTTTTTAGAAAAGCTGCTGTGAAATCAGGCATTTTAGGCCACAACAATCACAAAATATGCCCGTCGCAATCCTGGAGGGACTGGCCATTAGTCATGATGAAGTTTGAGATTTTTTAATGAGGGTTTGCAAGGATGATTTACAGTATGAATGACTTGAGTTGCTGTAGCTAATCCTAAACTCTTGTGTAGATGTTGAAAGGCGTCCACAAATAATCATGTATTGTGTGAATAACTAATACATTTATGGAGCTCAAACAGGAATACAGTATATAAATAAAACAAGCTCACTATGTCGCTGTGTGTATTTATACTTGAAGATGCTATTCCATGACAGCAACAATACCTTGATATGGCACCTCCAGTCACATCTCTAAGCAGTCTGCAGTGATGAGGAACAAATTCCAGCAGTCTGGAATACATAAGATGTAGACCGTTGGGACTTGATTTCACCAACTCCTCAACTATCACCTACGGCAAACACAGGGAAAGCAAAGGCCAGTGAAGAGAAGACTCCAACTGCACCTAAAATATATGAAGGATATATTAAACTGTATTTTGCATAGTCATCTAGATTTACTCACAGAACGTTGTCGCTCTACTTCCTCTGAAGCATGCTGCAAATATTTAATCTGTATTATTCCAACAGGAATACAAAATGTGTTTACCTGGTCCATGTATGGTTTGACCAGCACCTGTCCAACCAGGGCCTCAGCATCTCGGATCTTATCTATGGTGGCGTAGGTTCTCAGGCAGTGACGCACTATGTCCAGGTTGGACGTCTGCAGCCCTTCGATGAGAAGGCCCTCCAGAGACTGCTGCAACATGGAGGTGATGCCTGCAATACGCTGCAGGAGAGGTACAATACAGCGATGAACCGTGTGCAGATTTAGACAGTTAAATATATACCCCTTATCTATATGAATGGGATGATCTAAAAAACGTGTGCTTCATGTAAAACTGAGTTTATTAAAGTGTAACTGCAACAACATCAGTGTTGAGCTTTGTAGTTGTCATCAAGCATGTCAATCAAAATACTTTGCTTGTCAAGTAGGCGGGTACTACTGGCACAATTAGCCCAGCACTGTCCCAGGCTTTACGTATGTGCTGGCTCTGCGATACTAGGGGTGCAGTAACACTTTAAAAAGGAATGTGCCTTTGGAACATTAATAGACGGACACTTACGGGTCTGACTTTGTCCAACAGTGGCATGCCTTTGCTCTGTACAGCGTGGAACTGTAGCTGGTTGAACTCAGTAGCTATCCTCTCCAGGATCTGGCCTGCCAGCAAAGGACTGAAGACAAGACACACACAAAGTTACCATGGCGATCTTTGACACAAGAAAGTGAGTGGCGGCCATCTCGGTCTCCTACCCGCTGATCTCCAGATAGCTGGATTCCTTGGGGTTCTGCGAATGGAGGATATTCTCGATCTTCTCTACCGAACGCACCACTTGGATCAACCTCAGCACACACACCTAATAGGAACGTGTTGGGAAGTGAGATTTTATTTATCTAGAGAAAAGACCTTTTACTTTTCTGTGCTGTGCAATCCTAACTGAAAAAAGTAAATTGATTGATTTGATATTATTTATGCCAGCTGTATACAAAAATATGCAATACATTTGACTGAGAGGAGAGAAATAGGTTGTTTAATGGTTGAACTGTTCTTTGTACTGGAGCCGAGCCAAGGAGAAATTTGTCTTATTCAGTAATGTTTGGCACACAAATTAACGGTAAAAATGCTATTTTCTGTTTCTTGTTCTGTAGCATTATATATGTAAATATTCAATACATAGGCATCTAGACTTCTTGCTATACTATGCACCTAACATATCACTGTAATAAATGCACTGATGTTTATAATTTGCTAACAACAGCTGCAGCACCAAACCTTTTTGTTCTGCAGGTCATTCTGCTTGGACAGTTGGCTGTCTATGGCCTGAATAACCTCACTCACACATGACCGCAAGCTCTGAAATACAAAGAAGTAATACAAAGAAATATAAGAAGAGGGAGAGGACACGTGAGAGGAGATGTTCTGGTGCTGTAGGACGAGATAGACAAGAGGCACACATGCTACTACTGTAGCAATCCACACCTTAACCTCCTCTTGTAACCTTTCCAGAGGCACAGAGAGCTGGTTGAGAGCTTTATCCATCCCAACCTGAGATGGGGACAAAAAAAGAGTAGTGTATTTATAGATACAAGATTACTTACATATATTCTAAATGTCTCTAAAACAACTGTACAGTAGGTTCATTATGACGCAAAAACATGCTTCTGCAGTAGATGCGTAAACGAACCAGGTTGGTTGAGAGGTTTACAAAGTCAGCGTAGTCCTTATTGATGAGCTCCACCATGGCTGTCTTAAGCAACTTGTAGTAGAGCTCCAGGTCTTCTCTCATCTCCTCCAACTGGACCTGCTTTCTACACTCCGCCACAAACTGATCAACATCAAAGTCATCCTGGAACAACAGAGATTAGAGGAAATGGGATCGGAGATCCAGACAGAGACGGTTGGGACATAACTAGCCGATTCATTTGAGCCCTGGTTTACAGTATGCAGGGACAGAATCAGCACGACCATAGGCTACTCATTTAAATTACGTTTGGCGCATTAATAGTGTTGGCAGCATAGACTTTGTTGTGACAATGATTATGAACATCTAATACTGGATTAAAGACAGTGTTACAACTACCAAATAGAACATGTTATGGAACACAAGAGCATACTAGATAAATGTTTGCTAACGCCAGATGGCTAACTACATTGTAGTCTGTAAAATACGGCAAAAAGCAAAATACGCTCACTTTCATAAAAACATCCTTATCGAAGCACAAAGAATCTGGTCCCTTTGGTAGATTCATGTTTGATGATAAGATGTGTAACATACAATATTAGCCTGAAACCTGCTACTCTGTAATTTGTTTGAGTCTTCCGCAAACATGGCAAGAGCACCAACGAAGGAGTCTATGCGAACACGTCATGACTCATTCTATAGCGCCATCTGCAGTTATGAAACATATTATGTTTAAAACATTCTTATTTTTTGTTTATTTATTTATATATTTTATTTGATATAAAAAAATGTTTGTTGCCCTTTCTAGTCTACCAATGATTTTGAATACACATTATTAATAAAATATAGACATATACACAACCTTTGTCACAAAATGAATCATGTTCTTAGTCTATGTTATTTCGGTGCATCTACCCAAGTGAATTAGGTTACATTCTAATTATGATAATTACTGATATTTAGACCAGCTACAATTGATATAATGGGAATTATGTCATAAATCCTCTATAGTCTATAGTCTCTAATCTAGTAAAGAAAGGGAAGGGGTTTACTGAGGTGTAACTCTATAGCATATAAGCATAGGCCTACTTTACATTACAGCACCCAGGCGCAGTAATGTGATTTGATGACTGGAAAGGCCATAGATAATGGAATCATCTTGTCTCTCATAAAACCATATACTATATACGCTAAGGACAGGTCAATGTGATGCATACCTTAAACGTTGTATATTCTCTACAAATAAATTAAACATTTAAAATATAGACTGGTGTAGTAGCAGGTTATATCATCTCAAAATCTGGTCTGTCAATTGGGCTATAACCAATAGTATCTGACATACGGAAACCCAACCGTATTGGCCGCTACAGAAGCAACTCATGTCAGGTGATTCAGCGGCATGCACTAATCTATTCATTGAGATGTTTCGCAATTGAAGTGTTGCTCGTCACGCCGATTTCCTGCACTGATGGGTAATAACCATAAACAGTGCAGCCTACTACATAATTGGACCTAACTCCATAACGCAATAGGCACGCCTGGGGTACATTATGCCTATTTCAGTACCCTTGTAGAGGACAGCTCCACACTTCTCGCTGGTAAAAATAAACAAGAAAGAAAATCTGCGCCGCGCAACACCGTTGAAAGGAAATGTTTGCTGTGCATGGACCTCTTTAAATCTTTCAGCTGGAGACAGGGGGAGAGGAGAGGGTGCAGTCACGTCCCACGACATTAAAATCTACAGTGCTTTCCCACGCATCCTCACTTGCATGCGGTAGCCTTATCTCCCACGGACGGTGAAGCAAGCAGGCAGGAAGAGAGAGAGATAGGGAGAGGTGGGGGAACGATAGAGGGAGTCGCGCAGAGCATCACCGAAGAGATGGCCGAGTGCGGGCGGAAGGCACTGTCAGTTTTGGAAGCGGCCCGCTCCCGATACGAGAGCCTGCAGATATCCGACGACGTATTTGGTGAGTCGGGCGACGACAGCAGCGAGAACCCGTTCTACAGCACTTCCGGGGACTCCAACTCTGACAACTACATCGCCGAAGCTGGCGAGGAGCATCTGCCGTGTTTAGGCGACAACGAGAGCATCCACAGCGGTAGTAGTGGGGGAGGCGGCGGGGGTAGCGGAGCAGGTCCGCCGGGCTCGGTGTCCCGGAGCCAGGCAGTGGAGGATGGCTGGACCGAGACCCTTCAGGATATCACGCTGCCGCCGTACAAAGACACATATGGTGAGACATGATGTTTGACAGCATGACAAGGGTAATTTAAAGGGGGGCATATGCACATTAGGAAGATTACAGACTAATATGAGACAAATAGCGACGTGTTTTGGCTAAAGTCCATGCTTTCCGGGTCAGACGTGCAGTAACTTAACCAGCACACAAAAGGCTATTGAACTCAACCGTTGTTTCCTCCCTGTTGTGTGTGTGCGTGTATGTTTATTGCAGGCTTATCGCTGTTTATTGCAACCTATGGTCCTACTTGTCTATGAATGATCTTCGTCATGCTATTTCTGTTTCACACATGGCAATATGCTTTGATGTCCATATATTGACAATGACAGTGGACGCGCTTGCTTGCAGTGTGTGTCCGCCGTCAAATATTTAAAGAAACAGTGAACCCTGCACCCACATATTGTACAAACTCTCTCTCTCTCTCTCTCTCTCTCTCTCTCTCTCTCTCTCCCTCCCTCCCTCTCCCTCACACACGCACACGTATAATTACGCTTGTATTTGCTGTAATGGAGGCATATAGTGTGAGACACGCACCTAGGTGATGGGTGCATATTAAAAGTGTATTCGACCACAGAGGCTTGTGAATGTGAGTCGTGATTCGCGACATATAACACTGCACATAACTCTGCACCACCCACTCACTCTATGGCAACTAAAATGTGATTCAGCTTCTCTCATAAACACACTTTCATCTACACATGCATCTAGCCACATTCTGCTATATGCCCCTATTGCCACACAGCAATGTGTACAACTGTCTTCCTGCCTATAAAGTGTTGGCCTGTCTGCCTATACTGTATGTCAGTCTGTCTGCCTACTGTGTCTGTCGGTCTGTTTGTCTACTAGGCCTACTGTCTGTCTGTATTGATCTTTATATCTGTCTGTCTACTTATTGTTGCGGTCTGTCTGTTTGTCTACTAGGCCTACTCTCTGTCTGTATTGATTTTTATATCTGTCTGTCTACCTATTGTTGCGGTCTGTCTGTTTGTACTAGGCCTACTCTCTGTCTGTATTGATTTTTATATCTGTCTGTCTACCTATTGCATTGGTCTGTCTGTCTGTTTGTCTACTAGGCCTACCTACTGTCTGTCTGTATTGATCTTTATATCTGTCTGTCCTACTATATGGGTCTGGCTGCATATCTATTTATCAACTGTTGTGATTTCCTATTCTTGTAGGCTGGTATACTGTTAGGTGTTAGACTAGGGAGTTTTATAGCCTCATACGACCGCTATAGGAAAGTAAGGCTTTCTCGGATGAGTCACCTTAGTGGCTTTTCTCCCTCAGCTGGAGCAGATGTGATTGGTGGGAATGCCATCCCGTCTCCAGAGCGACAAGTTTCCCCGGTGCACCCTGGGAGATGAGCCAAGTCGTCCGGCCACACTGTATAGTCGAGCAGCGCTATAAAGCACAGAGCCAGTCTGCTTTTAGAGCAGTCTCATAACATGCACACAAACACGTGGACAGTGGCACAATGGATGGCGGGGCGACAGGGGATCCAGAAGTTGCTGGTTTGAATCCCGCTAATTCCTCACCAAAGTGCCGAGGTGTCCTTGAGCAAGACACCCGACCCATACTGCTCCTGATGGTGAGGTGGTGTGGATGGTTGAATGTGAGGTAATCATGTACAGCGCTTTGTGTGGCCGGAAAGTTAGAATAGTGTATATGCAGTCCATTATTTACCATGCAAATACGCAATAAAGATAATGTGCTACTTGTTTGAATTACAATGCTACTTAGATTTTGATATGATGGTAAACTGACATTTCTACTGTTTGCCTAAATTGAACAGAGCTATAAGCTGTATCAGGCTGTGCTGGGCCGCCCCCTGTGACCACGGTAACAGATTGTGCGTCAATGTGGAATACAGGATGTTATCTGTTGCCTTGTCCTGTTACAATTTCAGTGTTGTCTCAACCCCTATCGGCTGTGTGCGTTTACTAAGATTTACTTAACAAAGACCCATGGGTTTAGACAGGCAGGTCGGTTCAAACCCACTGTCTACCTATTAGTGTGTCAGGTCAAGAAGAGGTGGTTCATACAATACAGGTGGTATAAAGATCAGTTGGTCGCTTGCCGGTTTGCTTGATGAAATGAAAGAGGGGAAAAAAGAAATTCTTGTTGTAGCCAGGTCATATTTCCAGGTGTGAATTTATTATTTTTTCAACACATGCTTGCATTAGGGGTGCAAGATATTGATAAAATGTGATATTAATATTGATAATTAAATTTGCAATATTGATATTTTTAAACATAAGTAAAAAACAGGTTACGGGAAAATGCATCAAAATACATTCATACCATTTCAAAACAGCACAGTCATATTGGACTGGTAAAACAACAGTAATCCCAAGCTACAGAGGAGCCATTCTTTTTGGCCACTGATGTTTCCTCTTCGATCTCTATTATGTCATTAGCATCCTCAGCCAGGCTGTCACATCTTACTGTTCTGTCTAAATCAAACACAACTAAGCCAAGCCTGTACATTTATCATCAGATGCTGTCTGAATACATAATGTCTACCTGCAGTGCTTTACCATCACAAATAACACTTATTCTATTTTGCTGTTTTAGGGTTTGGACTGTAGGCTTTTCTGGCCTTTTATAATAGAATTTTCAACATTTTGAAACAGGATTCTTGAAATGTAAGTCGATTAGGGTAAAAGCTTCTGCTAAAGGAGTACATTCTAAATTGATTTAGAAATGGAAATCTTAATGTTGAAAAGGGTTGAAACTGCTTTTGAAGCATTTCTATATCAGATTTACAAGAGAGAATCTCGCTGTGAGATTTTGCAGTGTGCGGGGGTGGCAGAGAGACACTGTTGATTATAAACACATGCAATCACATTCCATGTCACAGTATATACAGAATACAATGTATACACTACAAAAAATCTAAATCTTTCCAAGTATATTTGTCTAATTTCTAGTAAAACTATTTATATACACTTAATATAAGACACAATTACCTAACAAGAGCTCTGCTATCCAGATATAATGTCTTTATTTCAAGAAGTCTTACAAAGGAAATTTTCACTTGTTCCATTGGCAGATTTATTTACTTACTGTGAGCAAATATGGCCTTGTATTAAAAATCTTTTAGATCTTTTTTTTTTTTTTTGCAATGTAGCCATTTCTTTGTGATAATATAACATCAAGATGAGCAAGTTATTAATTTAACTTGAATGAGTCAGTGGCTGTGATATAAGTTTGAACTGGTACTTTTTCACCCTTCCACATTGCTGAGCCATCCATATACAGTAGACATATTTTACTATCTAGCCTAAATAATACACAAACAGGCAATGTGCCATGTAAGGCTATATTCCAGCACTGAGCAGTTGTTAGCATAATTACATTTGTGCCATCGTATTTTGGGTCCCATGTTCTGTTTTCTTTATTATCATCTCTTGTTGTAACCCAAATGTGTCAATAATTCAGAGAATTCATATTCTATTGCACATGCTTTTATGATTTCCTTATTAAATTAACCCTACTGTAGTTGTTTTGTCTATCATACATACTGTACATTTAAATACACTTTTACATGCAGCTGTTTCCTCACAATAGAACTATAGCACAGCACCTGACAGTCACAAGGGAATATCTTATTTTAGTGCCCAAGGTAGGCATATATGTGTCTAAGGGTTATACAGTATGTTTGTAACGTAGGCTTTGCAGTCCCACAGAAAAGAAATAACATCTGATAATTGAATTGTGACAATCCATATCAGAGTGGATGATAAAACCTATACACTTTTAAGGTTGAACTGCTGGAGGGGGTGGGTAAAATGTATAAGGCAGAGAACACATTTGCCTAAAATGAATAGTTCCTTTTATTTTTATTTGTTTTATTCAAATCATGTTTGGCCCATTTGTGTTGTGGGCTGAGGTCAGTAATCATTTTTCTTCAGCAGACCTTCCTTACGTCTGCATGTAAGATAATTATTTTGTTGTCGGTGGAAAAGTAGCTTTAGCCAATGAAATCACGCTAGGTTTTGCTTGTAGATTTCAAGTTCAACAGAATGCAAATTATTAGGATTTGGGCTTTGCCCCTGGCTATACCTGATACCTGCTTAGGCTACACACATTGCTTGTTTGTTTTCCATAGTGGGCTGAGCCTAATGTGTGGAACATTCTGAGGAGATGATGCTCCCCCTATACAAGTCTCTGGGCTCAGCCTAATGTGTGGAACATTCTGCAGGCCGCCTGATACACCTGATACGGCCTTTTCTATTTTGTGGCCTGACCCTAAAGAGAGTATGTGCACACCCCTGTTTATAGATACGGACGGTGAGCTACCTACAGTAAATGAGCCCAGGAGGTTTTCTGCTTGCCGCTAAAATCCTTTTCACCATTCAACCACAGACATTTGTCATCAAGACAACAATCATTGATTCTCTGAACAATAGCGCTACACTGACTGTGTTGTGTGCATTCAGGTTCCTTTCTATATCTTCGATCAATTCCATTTAGACCGCATCACCAATTACTGCTGGAAGCATTTTGACTCATAAGGGCCATGGGCAATGGCTGCCAAGATACCGAAGCAATGAGATACCAAAAGTCTCCACGACAGCAACCTCTGGCTACTGTCATGTTGTAAACCTTGTCACAGCCGCCTGAGGTCTGTGGAATTCAAATAATTATGGTTTAATTTCTGGTGAAGGCTCATGTTTCGAAAGTTGCATACACATACATGCCAGCGTATGCGTGTGTGTTTCATTGACTAGCATTTGCGGTAACATTGCTGAATGCTGCTGAATGCTGAATTTGTGCCATGTCATTGGGATAATCAATAGTTTTGTAGTTGTAGCTTCTGTAAATGATCATTTGTATGCATTCTCAAGACTCTTGCTAAACCAATGGATTTCATCCTGACTCACAAACAGAGGCAATTTCCACTCAGGACTGAAAAATTACTATTTGGACATATTTTCTATTATCTATATCTCTATCACTCTACCCAGGCCCTGCCCAGAAGATGCCGGCCTCCTCCACGGCCATGGACTTCTTCCAGCTCTTTGTCCCAGACAACTGCATCCAGAACATGGTGACTCAGACCAACATGTACGCCAAGAAGTTCCAGGAGCGCTTCGGCTCCGACGAGGGCTGGCGTCCCGTCACGGCCCAGGAGATGAAGGCCTTTCTGGGCTTCATCACGTCCACCAGCGTGCATCGCTGCGAGTCGGTGCTCAGCATCTGGAGCTCCGGGTTCTTCAGCAACCGCAGCATTGCCCTGAAGATGAGCCAGGCACGCTTCGAGAAGATCCTCAAGTACTTCCACATCGTGGCCTTCAGGCCCTCACAGGGCAGCAACCAGGGCCTGTACAAGATCCAGCCCTTCCTGGACTCACTGCAGCAGTCCTTCAGCTACACCTTTAGACCCTCGCAGACGCAGGTGAGTTCCCATTGATTCCTCTGCAAGGCTTCATTGGCTGCGGTTACTGTTATTCCAGCTACATTTCGTTAAGTCAATCACCTACTCTTTTCTAATGCTAAAAATGAATCAGTAGCTTAAAAAAAAGAAAGGGGAACTATCTATTCCACACCGCGCGTGTGCGCGTGTGCCTGTGTGTGTGTGTGTGTGTGTGTGTGTGTGTGTGTGTGTGTGTGTGTGTGTGTGTGTGTTGGTAGAGCATTTGTGTATCTAGGACAGTTTGTTTTATCTGTTGTGTTTCTGTGCCAGCGGCAGAGTGTGCCCAGACTGCTTGTCAGAATGGCTCCAACTGACACTGTGGCTCCATACACATTTACACAGTGTCTTGATAAACCGGTCGCCATAAATCACCTACACACACATTTGCAGTGAAAGGTTTTCCATGCATCTGAAACTCAAGCTAAAACAGCCTACAGAAGCTACTGCTAGATGCTTGCAGTCAAGACAGGTGAGGTGTTTCCATAAGTCACTGTAATTGTGCTTCACATGATGTCATGCACACAGTAGTCCAGATGGCATGATACATGTTACAGAAGCACTGATGTTTTGATTACTGGAGATTGGTTCATGTTTCACTTCAGTTCAAATGAGCATGGAGACAAGAAAGGGGACTGTGTGGGAGATAATTGGAAGGAGAGAGCTGGAAGGTTTTTGAAATATGAATTATATGGTTGAAAGGTTTTCTGGAAAAAATTGTTTTGCGTGCCGCAGTGTATACCCTCAGGACTATAGTTATTCAGCACATAACGTGACAACTCTGCTCTAAGAATGTTTAAAAAAGGTTTGCCAATTTTACCTGGGGATATCAGGTTTGTAGTTTTAAGGGACTATAAGAAGGTTTAAAATAGGTTAACCCAAACTCCTAACATGCATCACTATCTGAAGCTAATATGTCCCTTTTGATAGTGATACAGAGACAATGATAGCGTTTCTTAAAGTAAAGAATGCATTTCCCCTTATTGTGAAAAGCCATGTGGACTCTTCATTTATAATAGTTGAGAGAGGTAGTGGTAGTTTAATCGCACAAGAATAATCGTAATAATCAGTATCAACATTGTGTAAATCCTATATCTATGCCATTGTGTTTGATTTAGCTGTGAATCCATCAAGGTGATCCGCATTTGGAACCTTTATACTGTAATAAAAGTGCCAGCATTATGGCTGATCCTATCATTCAATGGACACAATGTATCCATTTGGATAGTTGCTGGCAGCTGTGAAGAAACCTAATCAGTGTGTTTACTTTGTCTGTGCATCCCACATTGTGTGTATACGCTTGCATGCACAGCGTATACACACAAAGGCTAGCTCAGTGGGCTAAACACAGCTGGTAAACAAAACACCGCACTGTCATTCAAAAAGAAGAACGAATAAAATAAATAACCCTATGAACTGTATATATATGATGGGCGGGCCGGGAACAGAAGAAAAGTGTAATATACTGTATATTTGCCTCAGCCATATGTTTGACATTTCTGCTGACATTTTTTCTGAGTTCTTTGGACTCGATCACACTTGAATTCATACTTAGACATGCTTTAGTATACTGGTCAGGGACGAGACAGACCACACGCATATACAGTATATCATTTTTATTTGAGTATTTTATTGCCTTTCATCCATTCCCTTACTAAAGTTCTGTCAGAGAGAATATAATTTAACAGATAGGTTCCAACAGACAGCACTTCCGCCTTCAAATATCTTTGTTCCAGGTTCTTCATGAGCCTCTGATAGACGAGGACCCCGTCTTCATCACTACCTGCACGGAAAGAGAGCTGAGAAAGAGGAAGAAGAGAAAATTCAGTCTTTGGGTCCGACAGTGCACCTCCACCGGATTTATCTGCCAGGTATCAGTTAACCCATTTCAAACACACAAGCTGCACATGCATTATTGTTACTTTATTATTTATTTTAGTTGTCATTTATTATTTTCATTATTAATCAGTGTCATAAATCTCCTAAATTAATTCTGCCAAGATACAGAGAAACAGACAAGCAACCCCACTTTTCCCCTGGAATAGGGACAGAAAAAAGAGAAATGCTTTCCCCTTCCGGCAATCCTAAAAGTACACATTGGCAGGGTACTCCGATTTCTACAGAATTACTGTCACTGCAGGCAGACTGAGACCCTGTTTAGAATTTTAATTAACCTTCTGTACTTAATCTAATCAAATACAGAGTAGAATGTGTGTGTGTGTGTGTGTATGCATAATATATATGCACACACATATATTAGACACACACATACACACAGTATCCTGTATTGGTTTCTTTGCTTTCAGTTTTGTGAAATGGGTTATTAACAACAACTGATACCAAGGTATAGCCTAGATCTTTTAACCAGTCAACTGTGTGTCTGCACTGATCCACTCCCTCAACACTGAGCCAAAGAATAAAATGAAAGATACAATACCAGAGTTAATGGAGGGAATCAATGTGATTCTATTAACGCGTATATCGCGCACACACACGCACGCACAGTGCGCGCGCACGCACGAACACACACACATACACACAAGGCTGGCCACTTTAGTGTAATAGCAGCTGCTAATCAGACTAAAGCTCATCTCGCCTGTAAACGGCAAATGATGTTTGAAGTGTGTGATTGTGTGTGTGCGCGTGTGTGTGTGTGTGTGTGTGTGTGTGTGTGTGTGTGCGGCGTGTGCATGCGCGTATGTGTGTTGGTAACCAGTTCATTTTTCTGCAAGTCACAACAAGAATGTACAATACATCTATGGCAGGAGTTTCAAATTGAAATGATAGACTTTAAACACATTTAATGAGTTCTTCTTGATTTTTCTGGATGGGAAATCGTTTAAAGGATAAACCATTTAAAGGATAAACACTGGGTTTGAACAAGAACTAGTCGTGGTGGGCAGCAGCAACTATAGCATCAAACTCCTTACTGTGCAGGATGTCTGTGATAGCATGCCGTGTAAAACAGCAGCGCGTCCATGTCCCAGTGACGTCACTGCGCGCGTTCCTCCAGATCTCGGTGCATCTGAAGGAAGGGCAGGGAGTGGATGGCATCTCCACGCTGAAGAACAAGCTTCAGCTGCACAGCCTGGTGGCCAAACAGCTGTGTCAGAACATCTCTGGGAAAAATGCCATCATCTTCACTGGGCCCTCAATCACCAGCCTCAGCCTCTTCACCGAATTCAGCAAACAAGGTACACAGTGAGGGGATGGATGGGTGGACGGATGGGTGGGTGGATGGATGGTGGGTGGATGGATGGGTGGACGGATGGGTGGGTGGATGGATGGTGGGTGGATGGATGGGTGGACGGATGGGTGGTGGACGGATGGGTGGTGGACGGATGGGTGGGTGGACGGATGGGTAGACGGATGGGTGGGTGGATGGATGGGTGGACGGATGGATGGTGGGTGGATGGATGGGTGGACGGATGGGTGGGTGGATGGATGGGTGGACGGATGGGTGGGCGGATGGATGGTGGGTGGACGGATGGGTGGTGGACGGATGGGTGGACGGATGGGTGGGTGGATGGATGGTGGGTGGACGGATGGGTGGGTGGATGGATGGGGGGTGGATGGATGGATGGATGGATTTACTTTATGTCTGTCTCTCTATCAGCCTATATCAAGTCAAGCATATCTATATTTATCTCCCAAAAAAAATTAAATACAGGTTAACCATTGTCAAAAATACACACACACAATACAACATGTCAGCCTCGACATGAATGAACAGGCACAAAAGGTGAATGTCCCTAGATGGAGCTGCATGTGTGAATAGAGAAAAGCACTAGCTGCCCCTGCAGGGTAATGCATGTAATTTACCAGGAATGATGTAATTTCCTCTCCAACGATAACAATGTTAATGTTACGTGTGACGGTAACATCCTCATATCTTTAACAGTTTTGCCAAATATAATGTATATGTACCAAAGGCTGCTCTGTGATTGAATGATTCATATACTGCAGGGCTATTCCAGCCTGTAGTAAACTGTTGCAACCACTAGAGGACAGCAATGACTACACATCACACTGGATTAGCAGTTAAATGTGGGCAGTTCACTATGAACAATTCACAGCAAAACTAAAATCAATGCTTTAAAAAACGTTAAAAGCATTGTGTCTTTAATGTAGGTTTTATGTTTAGAATATTGTAGTATAACATTATTAGCGGCATTTGCACTATACTGTAGCTTGTTATCAAACTGGGATGAGATTTGCCATTGCAGTCTACTGTATGTGGTTGTTAAATTACATGCAATTGTAGCATTGTTTCCTGACTCCACACACACACACACATTAAATGTGTACAGAAATGAATGTTACTGTTTTGTAGTTACATTTTCATAGTTTTTGGTAAGTTTGTCATCAAACAGCAGCTCATACGTTGTAATAAATCATACAGTATATGTAAACAAAGTGGTAAGGTTCAATATCTAACACTACTGTGGTCACAGAGTCAGTTTTACTGAAACGGGTCCATCCCAAAACGTCAGCTAGCTCGAGCAGCTAGTGTTAGAAAAAGTCTTCTAGAGCAGGAGAGAAAAAAAAAATCTCCTCAGCAAAAAAAAAATTCTCCCAGCGTCTGTTAATATTTTTAGAACATTATTTTTTCTCACCTGAAAATCAAAATTTTATTTCTTAACGTTTTTATTTGTTTGTTAACCTGTTATTTATTATATTTTTTTAACTTTGGAAAAAAAATCCCTTAATCACAATATATTTTTTCTTATAGTTGATTTTTTTTTTACAGTGAAAAAAAAGTTTCATCTGAATATTTTTTTTTCTTATTGGTTTATATATATATAAAAAATTCCTTGACTTTTTTTTTTTTCTCTCTCCATGAGAAAAAAAGGACTCCTAGAAGTCACACCGCCACAATGTGTGGTGCATTGCTAAGGGCCATACTAGCAATGCACATTGTTGGCAATAAATGGTATCCTTCACACGTTTTCTTTTGAGCGATTCTTCATATACATACATTGTATTGTATGGACAAGATTATCTGTCGGAGGTGAGAACAGGATTGTCAGGCCACAAGAGATAGTCCTAATTACCTTACATTACGTAACCAACACACACACACACACACACACACACACACACACAAAGAGAAATATATTAGAGAAGAGATAAATCCTTATCTTAATTGAGAACAGAGCAATCAATCAGAAGCAGTTAGCAATGTGATTTCTGTTAAAGTAAACTTTAGAAGGCTAAGAGAAGCGAGAGAGGAGAGAAATGGATAACCAAGAGACCATCAGACTATGTGTTCCAATTAGACAACGATAAAAACGAGTTTATTCTCTACGTGCTGAACACATGTGCGCGCGTATGCCTCTCTCCCGCTCCAGATATCTACTGCTGTGGTCTGCTAAGCACCAGGAAGAGTGACTGCACAGGCTTGCCCCAATGCATGCTGGTGTGTGGGTCCACGCCAGCGCAGCGCGGCCAGTCGCGGGTCATGATGAAGGGCAGCATGTCCCTGATCAGCTGGTACAACAAGGGACACTTCAGGTTCCTCACTAACGCTTACCCCCCGACCAAACAAGGTAAACCCACCCCACGGACCACCATCTGTTGTATTGAATTAGTATGTTTATGTATAGGGATGTTTGTTTGTTTTGTTTATGGCAGGGTTTTTCCATATGTATTGTGTGTGTGTACGTATACCTAGCAGAAATAGCTTTTTCTGGCAAATAAGAACAAATCATATTTATTGTTAGTTAGTAAATTAATTAATTAAGAAGTTTGTCTTTAATGCAATTACACCATGTATCATCATGTGTGTCTTTTATATAATATATATATAATTAGTATCCACAGTGGAGTCTGCTTAGGGCAAAACTGCTGTTTCTCAAAGCAAATTCCATGAGACACATCAGTCAGTGCTCATGACAGCCAAATCAATGAGGGCTCATAATCCATGATAATCCATGATGATCCACAGAGACACAGGTCCTGTATGCATAATCCAGACAGGATTGCGTAACGCAAATATTGTGACTGCATTTATTGCTTAGACTTTGTGTGTGCGTGCGTATGTTTTCTGTGGGTGTGTGTGTGTGTGTGTGTGTGTGTGTGTGTGTGTGTGTGTGTGTGTGTGTGTGTGTGTCTTCTATGCAGGTATAATCATTAAGAGAAAAAGTGGAGAGATCCCATGTCCTTTAGCTGTAGAGGCTTTTGCTGCCCATCTCAGCTACATTTGCAAATATGACGATAAGTACAGCAAGTAGGTATTGCCTTTTTAATAATATAGTTTGCATGCAATATTTAATGTAAGCTACTGAGGTCTTGAGGTGCTGTGTTGCATCCATGATGACTGGCACTGTTTACAGATGTGGTCAGTTTTTCACCTACCATATCTTGAGTCAGGTACATGTATTTTCTCCTCTGAAAAGAAATAGGAGATACAATTAAAGATGTATTAAATGTATAGTCAGCTAAGGCAAGCTAATTTTAAGATAATACACTTTTTACCAAGTTCAACACATATCTCTTTGCATTTTGCTATCTTACCATCCTCTGTGCGTGTTGAGTCAAAATATATCTTGAAGCGCTTTTATCCAAAGTGCTTTACAGTATTTTGCCTGACATTCACCCAGTCACACACACATTTATACACCGATGGTGATCACTGCCATGCAAGGTGCGACCAACCACCAGGAGCAGTAAGGGGTTTTAAGCATCTTGCTCAAGGATGCTTGCAGGTAGGTCAACAACTGGGGTTTATTATTGATAAAAGTAAACATAATCATTTTTAGCTAATGTTAGGAGTTTTTTGTGTACTGTGTAGACCATCTCGCTTAACGCTGAATTAAACATTGTGGCACATTTTGCTTTTTCAGGTACTTTATCTTTCATAAGCCCAACAAGACGTGGCAGCAGGTGTTCTGGCTGACTATCAGCATCGCCATCAACAACGCCTACATCCTGTACAAGATGTCTGACGCCTACAGCGTCAAGCGCTACAGCCGAGCACAGTTCGGGGAGAGACTGGTCAGAGAGCTGCTGGATCTGGACGACTGCTCCCCGACGCAGTGAGGAGGAACGGGCGGTCTTGAACGCAGCACTCGCTTATGAACACACACACACACACACACACACACAAACACACACACACACAAACACACACAAACACACACACACACACAGAAAGAAAGAAACTAGTCAGAGATGCTTAGTATAGACACTGCTGCAAACATACATTCTACCACTTTGTCGTTGTTTATTGTAGGAACTGCTTGCACCATAGCAATTTATTTGTATGCCAGTAAGCCCGCACCAAATACACATAAATATGAACACCTTGACACACATGCACAATTTACACACATTTTGCAAACACACTTTTCTTTTTATTATTTGTATGAAACAAGGTGAAGCAGTGCCAATGAAGAAGGTTTGAAGGAACTGTCAGAATTTGATGGTGTGACTCAATCTTTACCTCTCTCTCTCTCTCTCTCTCTCTCTCTCTCTCTCTCTCTCTCTCTCTCTCTCTCTCTCTGGATGTGTTCTGTAATGTTGTAAATATTCACTCGTACAATACCACTACCACACGATCGGAGAATGGTGGGACAATTCACATGCCTCAATAACAATTCCTTGCCACGCTCTTTTACTGAGCATTTGTCGTCCACAGCCGTTTATAACGCACATATACAGATATGGCAGTTATTATGCGATGGGATGTTTGCCACTAAACGATGTCAGTTCCACTGTTTGACTTTTATATATGATAAATGGGAGTGGGTGACAACAGAGCTGGATAATGAAGATACTGTGCAAAAACATGCTTAGTGATCCAGAGCGTTTGTGACAAACTGCATGAAGGAAGCACGTGTTTTTATCAGTGTGAAAATGATGTTAGTGTGTGGGTTTATTTTGTTACTTTTGTTGGGAATGTACAGGTACAGTATGTCTGTTTGTGTGTGTGTGGTGTGTTTTAATATGCATTTGACTTAAGATATATGAAAAATGAAGGCGTTAATGTTGACGACCCAAGTGTTTTCTTGATCTGTGTTCTGTATGATCGCTAGAGTAGCGTGTTAAAGGTATAATAAGTGATTGTAAGATATAGTCACATTTAGTAAAATTCACAAAATATGTCCTCGCTGTCTGCCGTCTTACCGATCTCTGTGCGTGCTAATAATCAAAACAAATAATAGGAACATTAACAAAGTGGTGCAGAGCTCACTCAACAACAATAATCTTGCCTTCTCATTGTGTTTCCAATGTGTGGGGTGATGCTTCTGAGGCTGAACCCTATGGGATTGAAGGGAGAGGTGTTTTTGTTTTGATTTGCATTATAATTTATCAAGTGTTCTCAAGAATGACTTACTATACCTTTTTAAGACACATTTAGTCAAATAAAATGACTAACAGCCAACAACTACTAGCTTTTTGTTGAATGGTTCAATTAGTTGATGCCTAAACGTGATTCACTGGTGGATACTTCAAGTAATATTAAATAAGTAAATTTCTCCACTTCATAATCATTGAGTTTCGAGGAGCATTTCTTCTTTAGTATGCAGGCCAATGTTGACAGGTGCCAAATACGAACATCTCCAGTCAATGAGTCACATTCCAATGTGGCTAAAAGGCTTCAAGTTGATATTTGGCTTTGGGCTTGTCTAGGACTTGTCTAAAACTCTAGGCTCTTCTGACCCCCCTTAAACCCCACCCCCCTTTCGTTCCCCTTCTATATTTCCATGTCTCCTGTCACATTATAGGACATGTGCCGTTTCCATTCAACATATTCTAAATTACAAAATGACTGACCCCATGTACAGTATACCTAAAGTAAGATGCTGTAGAGTAGCTACAGTATTCTTCCTATAGTCAGTGAGGGGATTTCGCATATTTTCTTGTCACACGGTTTGTGTGGTTACATGTTTTTGAACTTTCTTCTTGATTTAACATGGCAACATAAATAGACCTGTCACCCTTCCTGATATCTATATCACATTACTTTAAAAGCTATATTCAGCAAGTTCTCGATTGCACTGTAATTGGATGGGATGGAAGTGAATATGTGCCAGTCTGGAAGAGATGGCATATTCTAAATCACAAATAGTTACTTGTTGTGTGTAACCATGTTAGAAAGATTAGACGTTGTACACAGTATGTTAATCTGTGTTTTCTAAAACATTGATTTGCAGCTAAATAGATAAAAGTACTTGTAAGTGTAATGGGAAATCATGGTGTTTGAAGCTCAGAAGCAAAAGCAATGCTCTTTCCACATAACTTTTTTGTACATTTATAACTTTTATTTTAAATAAGATGTTTGCTAGATTACTACCCTTTATAGGTTAGATGTTAGAAACATACTGCAAAATGAATACATGTGAATTGTACAGTAAATGCTAATACCATGCCAATAGAGAAAGTAACTATCACCAAAACATGTATCATGCAGGTATGTTGTGTAAGTGTGTGCATTCTGTTTCAACAGATTATCGTCTGTAGGACCATATTCACTCTGTGATGTCATTGAGACACTCCGATTGTAACAATTTTATTAATCCACTATTACTAGCACTATTGCTGTCAGTTAATGTACTGCACTGATCACTGTTAGCCTTGCAGCAACATTGTAGATTTGAAAACCAACCCTGTCATCGCATATTTATAATACAATATTTTATATGGAAATTATGCATCCCTTTTTTTATTAAATGAACCTGAGTTCGATTGTCAAAATGCACTGACCATATCAGACCCTCCATGTACACCCTGCATGTGTTTTATATGTATCAGTAGGGCACACATGTATTACAACAAACATACAGGGGTGGAGCAAATTAACGTTTAAAAGAAACAAAAAAAAAACTGGAATTTCTACATTGTTATTTAGTTGGTATAACAGCATGCGGTAGGTAGGCATATTAGGTTTCTTTGTCAACGACACCTTGTGACAGCTTTAGAGATGAACTGCGGCTGAAACCGTATTTTTGTCCAAAACTATTGTTTATGAATTGATAATAATAATATGAGTTATATCTTAAAATAGGTATTGTATGGCTACTGTATGCAGCAATACTGTATACCCTGTGTGTGAAATAGTTGGTGATAGTGTAGTTTTCAGGTTGTAATGTGGAGCTTTTCTTCTGCTGTTGTTAATCTATTATCAACAATATATCTCTCCTTTCTAGAGTTCTTATTCGATTAATTCAGCACAGGAGGAAGAGAGGACATATTAATTAGTGACATTTCAACTAATTTAGTTCAGAAACAGTTTCCAAAATTCTCAGGTTGATTTGCGAAGTGAAGAAAGAAACAAAGTAACATCTCCTGAAATGCTAGTGTGTTATTCATCACAATATTTTTATAGTGTCTTTTCAAAAAAAAAAAAGTTGAAACTGACTGTCATATTCTGTTTGATAGAATAAACTAGAAACTTTAAGATATGCTGTGATGTCCATATGACAAAATGAACACTGTAAATGACCGCATTTTATGATATAAAGTTATAAATGATAGCAAATAGTCGTATCAGAATAGATTTTGGATAGGTTAGATTTAGTCATATTCAGTATATCATCCACTTGTCCAGTACATCTAGGATATATAGTATCTCAATCAGCAACATTGTTGACTCTGGCATGGCAATGACATCCAATACATCTTGGAAAAAAATTATAGGAAATAATATGTGTCCAGGTATGAAACAGTCACATTATGTGCATGTAGGATTTAATTATTTAGTACCCCAAAGTGCCCCATCATAATTTTAACTCCCCCTCCAGAATAATAAATAGTCTAAGACTTAGTCAAATACAAATTAATGGATGGATGGATGGATCATTTATATAATTAAACTTTATTTAGGATATAAAATGTTTCTTTCATTCATGCTTTTATTTCCAGAAAGTAATTCTGCACATTTGCAAAGTGACAGTGACAGTTTTGTATACAGGTGGTAAATACTTGGATTATATAATACATTTCTGTATGTCAGTTAATCACTATATATCTATGGAGAGAGTGAAAGTTATAACATCTAGAAATTAAAAAATGTTCTCTTTATAGTACTTCACACACTTTTGTTAATAATGTTTACAGTAAACTGCTTCCATACACCATATAATCACTTGTGTTACACAATGAAAGTAACCGGATATATTTGAACAGGTATGCAGTGCTGGAAAAAACTAATTTAGTGTAGCCTACTGTCCCTGCCTTTTTTGTGCTTTACAGATACTGTCAGTCTATATCTGATTATCTGATATCTGAAAGTTGTATGTGTTTTAGTTGGGTGCATAGAGGTGGTTGTAAAGAATCCAAATCCAAATAAATCTAAATGTGATGTTTAAAAGGATGACCTCAGGGCTTCATAGTGTATACTATTTTATTTAGAGGAATTCATCTACAATAATAATAAGGTAGTATTAATACCACTCTAGTATACCCGCAGCTTTAGATAACTGCTGTGTACACTATTGTCATCTAAATGGGTCTGGATATTTAACACAAACAGACCATCCATCTAAATTTAAGAACATTTATGCAGGGAATGACTGGAAAACAGAAAGAGTCCAATGTAGTCTACTTCCTTTCAGTAAAGTAACTACGTAAAAAGGCCTAGAATAGAATACATTAAGAAATTATAATGGACAACACTAACACTAAAATGCATCTAAAATACACAAAGCAGGAGTGTCAACCATCTTGTTTTCATGGATATTTATATCATAAATATTGGTGGGTTAACTGATTGCAGAGGGAAACATATATGCAACAAACATCACGCATTTGGAAAAGTTCTTTGTTCAACTGCCTCTGAAAAGTAATCAGTTGCAAATGAATGTGTTAAAGGCACTGTAAAAGTAGGCTGTATGTCTGTGCTGTCATATGATGGGTGTTCGTGTGTGTATGCTCGCGTGTTCTTGTTCACCCAACAGTAGCGTTAACAAGTTGTTTCTAGTCTGGAATTGAGTTCAGCCAAAGCCTAGCAAAAAAAGGCTATTCGTATTTCTTGCTATAGGCTATGTCGTGGCCAGTCTCCATGCCATAAAGGCTGTCTGTTCTGTATGTGGCTCCCTATATGCACTTATCCCAGCCCCACCTCCTGCCAAGGACCAATGATGTGAATTATGTGTACTGTATCTCTTCTTCAGCACCCACCTTGGCTGTTTTCCTGCTCTGTATAACTGCCACCATTTTGCACACATCAAATAAATGTTCCTAGTTTGGTATATACACCTGCTCTGTCAGAATTCGTTGTCTTTCTTTGTCTCGGATGGATGGCCTATAATATCATGGTGGTGAGGGAGGGATGCCAAACTAATAATCTATTCAGTAGCCTATTCAGGCAGAGCAAAAGAAAGTTTTTTTTGTTGTTTTTTTTACATTTTAACAAATGGATTACGCTCTTGCACCAAATCTCATCAGCGTTGAAAATGCCAATAATTCAAGGGGGTACATAGCTCCAACGGAAATTATTTTTATTGACTAATGATTGAGTTAGAATTTTAAATGTGTGAAAGGCAGTGTAATTACTTTCATAAAACAATATACACCGTGGTGGAGTTACACTGAATCAGCAGACTAATATAATTACATGTAATTAATACCTGATATGACCAAAAGAGGGCAGAACATTACTAGTCTCCTGGAGATGGCCCTTGTCGGTGTAAGGAGGAACACTGTATCAGAGACTAGTGCTGACCACAACTAGCCTTGCTATACCACCCTGATCTCGCGATCTTAAATTTGACTTCGCCGCTAGAATAAGAGACACTATAAATTCTGGTGCGTCAGGTTAGACGACTACAGGCAAGCACGGCAATTGCAGGGTAAGGTTATTGTTTTAACTATAATGTAGGGTTATTTTTCAACTGCAATGTTCTCGCAAATAAAACAGTCCTACTGGATTATTATTCTGTTTGATCATCTCAAAATGCAGTTTCTAGATTAACCAATGTTCATTAAAAAAATATTAGTAATAATAATAATAATAATAATAATAATAATAATAATAATAATAATAAATACATAATTAACTCTGATCACTAAAGTAAAACCTCTAATTGGGTGTAGGCAAATCACACTTTCTGTGATATGGTAGGGCCAACTCCAAGCAATCAAAAATAAAAGCTTGTGCACATAAATTGAGTGAATCATATTGTGCATTAATGTTAATTATCATTATTGCTGAAAATACTATTGTATAAGAGACAGATAGTTCAGCCTTGCTACAGTTCTTGGTAAATAAAGCATGAACAATTGGTATGGAATTAATGATTGAGCAAGCACATAGTATTCAAATGAGTAAACTATTATATAAGTCAATAAAAATGTAGGCATTCAAAAGTCTGAACTGATTTTCCCAGGCAGTCTACATGATGCCTCTTACAGCCGACAGTCAGACAATCGTCGGGGCTGAAGGATAGTCTATGGTCTGGGTGTTCAACTAAGTGCAAGGGTTCAAAGTTCAAGTGCACTGGAGCAAAATGGCTAACCCCCGCTTGATCCTTACTCACTGTATGTGTTTTTGCACAAATGTGTCTGCTAAATTACATATTTGTAACTGTTGTAAACATAGCTTCTCACACAATGTTCACCAATACACGAAAATTATTTGTGACAATTTGAAAGTGCGATAGGAAAGTCTCTTCTCGTGAGAGAAATTATTTCCCAAGTTTACGACCTGTGTCTCCATGATGTCTGGGTCACCACCCTATACCAATCACCATATCATCACAGCACTCAAGGTTACGCCAGCATTGTATTGGCAAACAAGTATCAATTCCAGCCTACGGCTCATAACGTTGTAAGATGTGACACCGGGGTAACAATTATTTTTTTATGAGGTTCTTTTGATGTCTGTGCCGCGTTGGAGAGTTTTAATGTTATGAGGCGAAAAGAAACCAACATTACACACATTAGTGACTCACTTTGGAAGGAGAGATATCACACAAGTGTTTCTGCATACTGTACATCACTTTCCTGTTAGGGTGATAAATTTACCCAGTGACTGTAACTATTTAGATCAAGTTGCACATCTGACTAATGACCGCTGATTACCAATCTGCATTATTGTTTAATTTGATGTATAATAGGCCTGTCTCACTTGAACGTTTAAAGTATAAAGGTGAGGTCCCAAAAACTATTAAGTGTAGAAAACCGTTAAAAAAGACACACCAGATACTGCAAACCACTCATATAAAGGATATGAGTTATTATAAGATGAACAACCTTGTAGAGCTACACGGTTTAGAAGGACTGATCCACACAGTGTCCATGGTGAATTGTATTGTACTCTATATTAATGACCATACAGCAGAACTATACTAGAGGTTTTCCAATGAGTCCAGTGCGTTCGTTTGCGCACGTGCGTGCGTGCCTGAGAATGGATCTATTCTAACACCTCCCAGTCATGTTTCCTTGGGGTTGCTCACCGATGACTCATGTATTTCTCAGTTAATCTAAATGGTACCCCACACTGCTGTGTCTATTTACAATAACTGTGTGATAGAGATATCCAGGCAGACAGACAGGCAGACAGACATGCAGGAAAGACAGACAACCATGGCACATCAGTACCTAAGGCCTTCGCTTGACCATTGCTTTCTCATGAAGACAATTGTTCCCAGCTGTGTGCATGTGACGTGCACGTGTGTATGTGTGTGTGCGCATGTGCATCGTGTGACATACTTGTGTGCGTGCATGCGTGTGTGTGTGTGTGTGTGCGCTGGGGGAGCAGGCATCTGCCCACTCAGGTCAGATCTAAACAACTGCATGAGGTCAGCAGCAATGCACATTAAACTATTATAATGATGGTGTTTCAAGGCCTCGGGGGTGCCACTGACAGTTATGAATACCAGGTTTGATAGGAAATACTTTCAGATGATGCACAGCTGCCAAGGAAGAGAGGGGAACGAACGTGGGTTTTATTTTTCATTTGCGATCCTGCGCACATGTACAACAACATGCATGTGTGTGTGTGTGGGAGGGGATATTTTGTGTCCATGACGGGGGGATTGGGGCTCGTCAGAAGAATAAGATTGGATGAAAGGAGGAGGGGGAGACGGGTGGTATATGGCTGTTAACCCGCAAGGGCTTACAGATCATTAGACACACACACACACACAGAGGTAATCAAACAGGTTAGGACAAGCAACGGGAACCGTGTCTCATTTTGTAACAGATTACATGTATAGATTGTACATGAATTAAAAATCAATCAATCAATCAAAACTTCCCCAAAAGTTATTTTTATGAATTAAATAATAACTAAGAACATTATATGAATTAAATAACTTAGAACATTAGATTTGTTATTAGTTATAAATATTAAACTATAAAGCATTAAAAAAGTACATAAACATAATTATATGTAATCTAGAAAGCTATACATGTATAAAAACAAGAAGAAACTGTCTGCTATTTAGTCAGGGAAGTGTGCAACCTGATAGTTTATTAACCTAGAAGCTGAGGAAACATCTTCCATATAAAATATGTGCAGTACAGCACCTATATGTACTTACATAATACCATCTACTACATATGTTCTCCTCTTCTCCAAAGATAAGACAAGAAATACAACCTCCACACTTTAAGAGTCAAAACAAAAGGATCTTGTTGTGTACACTGAATGCTGTGACCCACCCAAGGTGTCACCATACACAATGCATACACCTGCAACGTGTTTGGCAGGTGTATTGACCAAACATAGCTTACTGATACAGAGGAAAAGTCTAATGGGTTTGTCCTTTGAACCCAGTATTCATGGTGAACCCACCCAGTAAATAGCAATAGCCCGAGCCTGTCCGGAGTTTATCAGTTCTGCATTAGTCCTCTTAACAAGCTGAATGATTGCAGAGACTATCTGGAGCTATGTTATCTTCTGATGATTTAATTTATTATATATTGTGTTTACTTTGTGTGGAATTAGTCGACTCATTATAATAAATCATTTAGGGAATCCAAAAATACTGTTGCACTTTGGAAGTACTGTGGAAGCTGTTTACTGTTTAGGCAAGTAGTATAGTACTAGTACGTACTATACTACAAATATCATTCAAAATAACTGCAATATGATATACTGTATTTTACTATTATTTCGAGGAATACTGACATTCCAGCATATTCCAAATAATATGTTAATATGAAACGCTTCTATATTTTCTTCAAGCTTTTTTACTTTTTTTCTTATAGCTACAGTCTGTGTAATGGTTTATATTAAAGTTACATGTCGGCACTGGGCCTCTTGACATTACAATAGGCTGTCTATAACCTTTTACACATTGCTTCCTGTATATGTTTGAAAATTGCATATATGGGGACATTTGACCCCAAAATGAAGATGTCCAATATGTTGGAATGAACCCCTGCTGCTCACTATACATGTGGTTTTATCACAACACCACGCTAACATGGACGCTGCTCTGGTATCTATTTAATCTCTGATAAACAGATTCTATTCTAAGAATGCGGGCAGGGTTCAACTTGGAAGAAATTGCAACTGAGTATTAGTGAGTCCACGTGCGTGCGTGCGTGCGTGCGTGCATGTGTGTCTATCTGAGCTCCCCATGGTCATTGTATTGGTCTTCTGAGTGGGTGGTCTGCTCCAGGAGAGCAGTACTGGAAACATTACACCTACACATGCACACACACACACACACACACACACACACACACACACGCACACAAACACAAACACACATGCACGCACATATAGGCCTACTGGAGACCTGGGAATCACACCAACGCAGCACAGCGGAGGGTGTAGCAGTGGAGCAAGGGGCCTTCTTCCAGATGTGTGTGACGTTAATTTACTCAATTGAAAACATGAACCGGTAGCTCCCACTCACTATATTGTGCATGTTCTGTGTGTGTTTACGGCAAGTGACATGCCCATGCAGTACATAAGAGGCTATATAGCCTACACCCACACATCCTGTCGGTGTCACGGAGAACGGAGCTAACGGTGCTAATCAATTACGCATAACGCGGATCACGTGTAACACGTGGAGTCACTACAGACAGGTTTGCCGCCGTTAATCTCTTTCCAGCGTTATACGGAAGTTAAACGTCCGCAAGCAGTTGACTGGTGGAAAAGTGAAAAGAGGGTGCTGCTGCACACGAGGAGACGAGGCCGTGGAGGGGTCTGCGGGGAGCGAGAGAGATGGGATGAGAGCGTGAAGTGAGAGGAGAGCAGGTTATGAGAACGGTGTCCACTCTGACCCGCCGAGCAGCGCCCGTGGACTTTCATGCGATCCATCCAGAGAGAGGAGGATACGGTGCATAGTAAGACAAAGAAACTGGGGGAAGGGGGGGTTGATAAAAAAGAGCGGAGGAGGAGAAAGAGGGGAGATGTAGGAGGACGGAAGTGACTGATTGTGCGTCCCAGTAGACTCTTTTGTTTAGATTCTTCTGATTCAGTTCTCTCTCTCTCTCTCTCTCTCTCTCTCTCTCTCTCTCTCTCTCTCTCTCTCTCTCTCCTGACATCTGAGGTAGATTACAATCGAGACCCCGGGTCACATTTATGACTTAAACCAAGAACATATGGCGTATGTGTGTATTTGTACATCCATTTGTGAGCACTGGGATTCCCCTCGAACCCCCTGACTGAGTGATGGTCAAATTTATTTTCTCGTCCACTGTGTCCTGCTATGATATCAAAGGCCTATTGTTTGTTGATCAGCGAGGGCGCTGCAGGTTACTGGCCAGTCAGTCCCTGGTTCTTCTCCCACCGCAAACATGTTTGAGTTACAGTAAGTATCTCTTTCCCCCTCTCCTCAATTCCACCTTATATATTCCTTCTCAAATCATTACAGGGAAACTGACTGTTTACAGGGAGGTTAGCTACCTGGGGCTCTCAGGCAGACACTTGTTAGGAAGCAACAACCTCAACAATGCCCCAATAAAGCCACTCTACATCCAGTCCAGATCAAACATGTACTGCATCCCTCTCACCAGCCCAATAGGACAGAAGATACACTGTTATGTTTTGTCTTTCCTGTTTGGTTTTGAAGTTATGTTCTCATATTAATACAAATCAAAAACTGTGTATGAACAATTTGTTGCAATGTATGCATTTTAAACAATTATTTCCCCTTTCTTACATGTTAAGTGTAAACATTAGCAGCCCTATGTATGCTTGTATATGACTTATGTACGCCATTATACAAACCTATGTGTATTAGACATGCATGGCATATATTATGAGGTATTACATGGCACATGCAATACTTACTTACAGTATGCTATACTGTAAAATATGTATGAAAGGGGTCATAAAAACATGCACAAATACAATTTGTTCATTACATGTTTTTTCAAAAAGTTTACTTACTTACGGGCTGCCACTTAGGTATCGTATTATCTGCTACACAGTATGTACATGTTTATTAGTAAAATGAGAAATAAGAGAGCGCATTTCTAAAAGTGTCAATTGACTTTATTAAGGTTGGCTTCACTCAGTTGAAGAAAAAACAACATTTGTCTTTGGAACGTTTACCCCAACAAAGAAAAAAGGGATCTACAAAAAAATAGATTGCTCAAAGGACAGTATAAAAAACAATGGCATTAAAATATCTTTGAAAATAAGAAACGGCTCAAATAGGTTTTGGATGCGGGGCATTTTCCTCCCTTTGCCCTTTTGTTTACAAAACAAAATTTACAACAAAAGAGGGGAAAAAAATCATTTGATATTTACATTGCACATATTTACATTAAGGCATTTTAGATGGGGAAAATGGTTGATTTGATTCAACCCCACTTCACAATCAATAAATAGTTTAACCATGATACATTACAATGCTATATTATTTTTAGGCTACCTGCAGTGAATAAACAAAAACAATTATAGATGCAGGCTAAATCAAACATGACCATTCATGTTTAACAACACGTTTTCAATTTTGATTGTTTATGGAGCCGTTGTCGTTCAGAATTAGCTGTGCTCAGTGGTTGGAGTGAAGTGAAATAAAGCTGTCAGCTAAAATAAGTCCATTACGTGACTGTTGCTCGGCAATTAAAAGGGTGGGTTCCAGAGAAGAACCCGACAGACTCATTAAATCCTATTAAGTGAGCCTGGGTGATGGGTAAACTTGTGGTTTACAAGAGGATTCCTGTCATACGTTGATATTGAATAGATCCATAGAAAGGAACAGGAAAAACAAACATGAGCACCCTGTTTTAAATGCACTGTCGGAACACAGACCTCTGCACTGAATCAGAGAAGGAAGCACTTAAAACATGTTAGTGGCAACCGTGGCGAACATAGCCGATGACTGACAAGTTACATACATTAAACACTGGACCAAATATCGGACATTTACATACACGGAATAATACCAGAACTCTTAACAAGTGTAACTGGACATATTGCTTCCATCTTCAAATATTTTATTGTTCCATGGTTTATTTGCATAAAATACAGCCATGTCTGTTCAACTCAAGTGTTGCGTCAAGTTTAGAGTCATCTCGTGCTAGAGTTACTTATTACAGATGAAGATCCGTTGAAACATAAACTGAATAATTCATCACATAATTGCTGCTTCTTCAACGGCATCTACCTCCTATGTTGCTCAGTTTTTCATAGGTCTCTCTCTTGAAATAATCTCTGTAATCTTTCTTGCCACGTACCCGCACACTCTAACTATTCTTTTCCCCTCACTAGCTCTCTGAAAGTAAAAGGCTTTAATTTTTAATATCTAAAGAGGGTTGAGGAATTGTGTTCAGTGAACTGACTGTTGGCTGATACTGAGCCGAGTAGCAACAGTGAATGTTCCAGTATGAGCAATGGCTCTTATAGCTTCTGAAGAAAAATAAAAATAAAAAATCAACCACATCTAGTGCAAACCGGAGGATTGGTTCAACAAAAACCTTCTAGCTGTTCCAGTTACATTAACAACAACAACAAAAATGTACAAACCAATGAGAAAACAAACTTGTTCAGCAAAAAAAAGAGCTTTGCGTTTATATAGTCATAAAAAACAACAATCATAAAAACTCTTACTAAAGTTATAACAGACAAAAAAGATTAACAAGTTTTAGTCTTAATGGGCTGGAAGCTTTGCTAGGTCAACTGCTACTTACAGTAGCCACAAGATAGCCGTACATTATTACCAGGATGTCCATGTTTGTTTATGGTTTGTATTAGATTATAGACAGTAGACATCGAGGTTGGATTAAGATTAAGCATTAGGCTCAAAATGGCTACAATTACAAGCAGTAAGTCAGCCAGTCTACCAATCACAGAGCACAATGCGGTTGACATACCAATGCCATCCAACAGCTGAACATTTGCTGCCATTTTAATGATTATTAATGTTTTCTTTTTACAAATAGGAAAGGTTCACTATAGTTTTGTCTGGTGTGGGTTTCACGTTAGTTCTTACGTGTCGTATGCTGTGTTGGCCTTTATGTGGATGTGTATTTCTGCCGCGATAGCTCTAGTTCTGGTGCCTCTTCATGTGCAGTGCCAGGTGGTCCGACCGGGAGAAGGAGCGCGAGCAGACGGAACACTGGAAGGGCTTGGCGCCCGTGTGCTTGCGGTAGTGGCGCGTGAGCTCATCCGAGCGGGCGAAGCGCCAGTCGCAGCCGTCCCACGTGCACCTGTAAGGCTTCTCACCTGAGGAGAGAGACACAACAGGCTCAGCGACAAGTGCTCTTTGAACGACTGCTGTCAACTACCGCTAAACAAAATGCATGTATGCAATGCATTTCTATTTTGATGTGATAGATTTATATAGCACTGCTGTAGGAAATGAATGAGATTGTTATTTACATGATCAGTCCCTGGATTTCAACATTTCAAATACATCATAAATGACGTCTGATGACGTCTGACCTGATGATCTGATTCACAGATAACTGTAATCAAATATTGTTTCATTATTACGACTTGGAGAGGTGTTGAGAACACCGCGGTTAGGGTTTATCAACAGAGAAGTGAAAATAACTCCCAGCATAACAGATTCACTAGGGTGGAGGAGCTTTGAAAACAGGGTTTACTGGAAGGGCCGGTTGTCTAACAAAACACAAACACATTCATATCACTCACTCATCAGCCACCAAGACTCGCCACGTTCAATTTCTCACGGACTGCTGACCCGTATCCTGCATTTTTACACATTTCTGGTTTTAACGGATCAAGCACTTCTCTGTCACTTCATCAAGCCTCGCTCAGCCATTTGTCCGTGCTTTCCACTGGAGTCAGTGCCCGCATGGTTTTATTCTGTGTGTGGTGCGGCCCTAAAGCCCTTTAACCCTTCCAAGGTGCTAGTCCTGTTGCTGTAAACCTCATAAACTATCCAATCACAGTACAGGTCGAGTGACAAAGCATATCGTTTACGCGTCCTCGCCACCTCAGCACTAAACAAACCGATTTTGTTAGTAAGGGAATTAAGTAACCCACCAAGGGTTACTTAAACCCTCCTAACATTGGTATAACATGAATTAACCTAATGAAATTAGCATCAACAGTAACTTCTTAACTTCTCCTTTCTCTGTCGGGAAGTATAACTTCAACAAGAATGGTGAGCAACAGGGTTGCTAAAACAACATAAACCTATTATGAAATAAAGTCAAATTGGGTCCCAGCTTAAAGCAAAAGAATGCAAGAGAAATGTATGTGGCGTTGGAGGGTTAGTTCTAACAATCACAACACACATGGAAATACACACACAAACAATCCTAGTAATGGATGTTGATGGGGATTAGAGTGGGGACTCCCACAGGGGCACAAACGCATTAGGCATCATTTCACACAGCTCATTGGTGTGTGTGTGTGTGTGCGTTCTGCGGTAAGCGCACACGTTCCAAGTGTGAGCGCAGGGGCGGGTGCATGAGTGACTGAGTAACTGAAGGAGAATGAGTACCATGGAGGAAACGGGGAAATAAAAAGTCTGATGGTTGTAGACCAGTTTTATGAAATTATTAAAAATGTATTTGACCAGGAAAAGATCTTGTTCAAGAGCGTCCTGTGGTTAGACAGCAGCAGCATTACATTAAAACATAATAACACGCAACAATAAAACATGTGAGCAAAACAAAACCCCTCTTGTTTCACAGAGAGAAAGTTCATGTTTTAAAAGGGGGTCAATAGTTTGCAACTTTCCCCGCGTAGGAAGGGGCAGTGGCTGAGAAAATATAAACAAAATCAACACACTGTACTAGTGGTTACACGGATCATATTCGCATGTCTGTCCTACAGCTAGGAGGGCCGACATTAGGAATGACTACAGTGTTGTGTCATGTTCACAAGATGCAACAGAAACCACATGCACACACACTGACATTCTCTTTACAAGCGGTTACGCAGAGAATACACAAACACACACACACACACACACAAAAACCCAATCTGAACTGCTGTGCGGTTTGTGGTGTGCGTGCGCGCGCGTGTGTGCATGCGTCTAGATGAGAGGAATGTGTAGATATCAACAGAAGCTTTGTTTTGTTAGCTGTCCTGAGGTGGGGTGCAACACCTAACCGCTTGTTTGTTGACTTAATGCATCTGCAGCTACAGAGGAGTCGATGAAAACAAAGAAATGAAGGAATCAAATCAAAGAAAAAAAAGAAATAAACTAAGAATGAAAGTGCTCTTGAAAAGCACGTGAATAATAAGAGCAATCAGATCACATACGATATTTCTGCATCGACGCGCGCACACGCACACACACACACACACACACACACAGAGGAGATATTTATAGTACCAAACAAGTCTGACAAGTCAGATAAAGCAGAGCAGTCTAAACAGCGGTGTCTGAACAAAAACTGGAAGAGCAAGAAAAGGAGAGCTCGTAGACCTCCAGTCCAGCAGCGACCACACACGACCCTGCTGTCTGTCATCCACTGGCAGAAGCGTGTCACTTCCACCTGTTTTGATGGAATAGTATATTGGGCATGCGGATGGGAATGAGGCAGGATTGATTTACATGCACATGCCAAGAACACAACACTCTGCCTAGCAACATGGTGCCAGCACTGGTACCGAAATGTGAGCCACATTAGGCGGGGTCATTTTTTTTGATGAGTCCTTAATAAACAATGTATGAATTTATTTAACAAATACATAAAAGTTATTTCGCAGAAGCCTTACCAGTGTGAGTCCTAAGATGGGCTTTCAAATGCGAGGACTTGGTGTAGACCTTCTTGCAGCCTGAAACAGACGGCAAGAGAAGGGCATTAAAAAGAATGGAATTGAATGAACCACAAACAGTTATTGTTTTTGTAAACATATTTTTCATCTAAATTTAAACCAGATTATTTTTTTTTATTCTGGTAAATGATTGCCTACAAGTTATTTCTTAATTTATTTTTGATTATATTTTTGGAACAGTCCAATACCTAATCAGTGCAGATGATTCACTGCAAAAATGTGGCCAGTTTCATACAGTAAACATCACATGGGATGACTAATGAGTTTATTGAGTTTAATGAGTTAATGTTTATGGAAAAGTGTGCTGCAAATGCAATCGAACTCAATAACTAGTTCTCATTTGATGCCAGCAGTGTGCAAACCGTAATCTGCCAGAGATCACTAACACATTCAACGCTTATACATCATCAAATAAACAATCAACAACACCAACATTTTAAATGTGGAAAACTCTATAAAATGTTTTTATTTTCTAGTCTGTGAAGATGTGTGGAATCTACCAGTACAGACTCTAAAAGTCCAATACAGCTCAGTGTATTCACAGGCATGTGTTAACACGCAGCAAGAAGCTGTGTTAAGCCCATTTTACACACTGCCACAGGGTAGTTGACTTGCATGTCCTACAAGTATCTGCACATCATATAGCTTGCGTCCTTACAAGTCCTCACAAGTATGGCATAATCACAAAATAGCATGTGACATGTAGCTGGACATATATCAGTGTCTCTACCAGAGGACAATCTTGGGAACACCTCTACGCATATTTACTTTACATGCAAAACAGGGGGAGGGAAATGTGCAATCACACAAAAATGTCTTATTGTGTGACACACCCAGTAGTATATCTGGGCTTGTTAATTATTTAACACCAGACTGACTAACAGGCCTATCCACCTCATTTACACACAGGTTTACAGAAACACTTTTACTAACTTTACCCATCTAAAAAGAGCCGACGACTGAAAAAGCCACAGAGGTGTCAGGTGTGTTCATTAACCTGCTCATTAACTAACTGAATTGTAGTCGTGAATCACAACAATGCTATTCCTAAATTTAAAAAACTAAGCATTTAATTCAGATACAGATAATTAAACATAATTAAACAAAATAATAAAAATATATAATAATAATAATAGATGGCTAATAATAATAATAATAGATGGCTAATAATAATAATAGATGGCTGCTAATAATAATAATAATAAGTGCCAACTAACAGTGTTCTCACCTGGATAGTCACAGTGGTGGATCCGCCTCTTCTCCAGGTCTGGGTTGTTCCTGCGGTTGTAGCGCACCGGCATGGTGGTCTGGCCCGAGTCAGCCCCTAAACCCGGGGCCAAGCCCGCAGCATGGCCTGCGGCCGGCACTCGCATTGCTCCGGCGGGCAGGGACAGAGCCAAGCCCCCGGCACCCGGGCCAGGGCTCTGACCGGGGCCGGGGTCGAGTCCCGGGTTACCACCGCCACCGCCCGCCATCTTGGAGGCGATGGTGGCCGCGTAAGAGGGTGGGGGAGACAGGGTGTGGAGGAGCTCCTTCTGCCTGTCCGGACTGCCCGGCTCAGAGCTGGGCGGGGAGGGCGGCAGGTAGGGCACGCGCTGGTGCATGAAAGACGGGTGCGTGTGAGCCTCCTGGGGGTGCATGTGAGGCGCCTGGGGGTGCGTGAGAGGCGCCTGGGGGTGCGTGAGAGGCGCCCGGGGGTGTGCATACGGGCCGCAGTAGGCCGGTTTGGCGCCCTGCTCCGGCCCGGACAGCTCGTGGAAGGGCTGGCTCTGGTGGTGGTGGTGGTGTAGGTGGTGGTGATGGTGGTGGTGGTGATGGGGGGGGTGCTGATGTTGATGCTGGGCCTCCACACACTGGCCGTGGGGCTCCAGGTCAGAGTTCAGCAGCTGGAACAGCGAGCCGCCGCCGCCGCTGTCGTCGTCGCCGTTGTTGTGGCTGCTGTTGTTGTTGTTGTTGTTGTTGTCATGGTGATGGTGAAGATGCACCTCGAACGGAGACGGCATTTCCTGTTTGACGAACACCCCCGACGCCGCTGCGCCACTGTGGTTGCCGTGGTGGCCTTGGTCGCAGGCTGGCTGGCTGAAGATACTGGTGAACTCCGGCAGTGTTAAGCTCACGCTGGACGCCGCCATGATGTCGCCGTCAGCGGGACAGTGGCTGTGGAGGGGCGAGGGGAACTCCGTTTTCACCTGGGCGTTGTGGGGGTGCGGCGGGGGCCGAGGTGGCCGACACAGGCCCATGCGCAGGTAGGCGATCTCGGGCAGGTAGAGGTTCATGTTGAGGGTGTACGGAGCCCCCGCCTGGTCCTCTCCGAAGAACTGGTCCACCACGGAGGCGCTGCCCCGCCTCGACTTCTGCAGCCTGTCGGAGACCTGTGGGGGAGGCGGAAGGGGCAGCGGCTGGGGGGACAGATACCTGTCCAGCTCACACTTAGCCTTGATGGGAGATGGCAGAGGGAGAAAGTGAGTTCACGCTCAAATAAAACACCTCTGACAAACTGCTATTGACCAACAGCAAATGGCATTTGTTAGAAAAACTAACTTTATTGTCATCCTGCAAAATCGTTTCCTGAAACAGCATGCATGGTTCTATATAGTCAACACGAAACTATTCTGGGCCACTTTTCTGAGAAGACAATGGTTTGATGGGACAGTCACCGCTAAAACATTTATCAAGTAGTCATCGATGCGCATCTGCTACATTCCCTCTCTGCTTGTAAATCTGAACTCACAAACCTACCAGCGGTGCAGGGCGATTGGTTATTCTGAAACGGATCTAACAGGATTTATAATCCAATTAATGAAAAATGTGTTAAAGACACGCCGTCGTAGAATATCTATTTGCTAGAGAAAATTACATAACAGGTGCATCGTTGTAGCCTATGTAGCCTATCAACGGCGCACCCACTGAAATCTAGAGGATGAAACATGACGGAGATAGGGAAACACCCATGCTCCCAGTCAGCCGCAGAGTCTAGGGGGCTGCGCTGCTCCGCACTGACGGGTCGTGGCGCGGGGGAGGATGCTATTTCTAGTGTCTGATCCCACCAGCTGTTATAGATCTCCTTCACAAGTTTTTTGGTGACTGGGGTAGGCTACGGAGTTACCGGGACCTTTCTGTCCGAGCGACAGAGGCTCGAGTCAGTTGTTGCCACTGTGGTATGGTGGGACTGGAAGCCAGAGACACCAACTGTGACCAACTGACATTCACTCCGTAGAAAGCATGCGCTGAAGAATGCGTTTGCAATCGGAATAGCTCGGCTTCACGTTGCGTGTCCAGTTTTTGCAGCCCATGACTGGGTCCGTGCTATTTACTGTATTATCAATGGCGATAAACAAATAGACAAAGTGGCAGTTTTAATGGGTCGATTAAAATGTAGCCAACAAGGGTACAGCTAATAGCCTACATCTAGTCTGCCACGCCCATTCAATGAAATAAGGGGGGCTCCATCACCAAACATGCATTTCTATCTCAAGTCCGATTGTTTTTAGATTATTACCTGTGCGTATTCATTTTGTTCAGCCTTCTCCGCTTCTATGCTCTTAGAGTCCAGGCAGAAAAGCGTGGCTTCTTCCAGGGGAAATCCACCGTCGGACAGGGTCGACTTTAGCAGCGGATAAAAGGGTTCCTCATGCCCGCCGCCACTCATCGCTAGTGTCGCGGCCATAAAAGCTGCGCTGCAACCTCAAATAACTACCACAGTAAAATAGTCTCCTTTGCAAGGACAGATGTCACAGCCTAAGTAAACGGTGCAATGAGTCGAGCCAGCAATTGGTGTGCGTGTGGCGAAACGAGTGCGTGCCTGTCTGCTACATCTCCTTCCACTTGTTTCACTGGGCCAGTTTTGTATCTCTTAGGGCGGGGCGGCCGACTGTAAATACAGAAGATGGGCCGCCCACTAAACCTTCAAAGGATTTGATCATTCATTCAGAGGGCACCGCCCTACATTCAGTCTACTGTCAGTGTGTCCACAGGGCGACCGCATACAATTTCAATCAATTGTAGGCTCAATTTAAATAGGCTGCGCGATTAACATTTTATTTTAACGTGTATTTAATACAACTACCACACACTTTGGAAAACAGTATATTTTCCATTTGCTACTCAAATAAAATGCAGTGTTATTGCACCGTGCTCTCATTAAATACATATTATCGCTACTACCTTAATAACTGCCTAACTGATATTAATGTCTACATGATTTACTGCACCATTAGACTTTCAGACAATTAACACAAATGATACACATACACGATATGATCTAAATTGTATAGGTTAGCCTATTTGTTCAAGGGGAAAACAATATTTTACAGCAATGCAATCAGTGTTGAAAATGTTTGCATAGCCAAGGGAAAGACAGGGTCCGACAGATGAGTTAACTAACTGTACGGCATTCAAGACCTCAGGCTAACTTTAATATGACACCGATAAGAACTCGGGTCTGAAATGATAAAGGTATGCGTAGTATGTCTATATTTAAAGCTAAAGGAGTCTTGGCTTGTACAAATCAAGGCTGAGGAACTATCGTGCTCTCTGTAAGATGGCTAACTATAATGTTAAATTGTGGACACTATTTTGAATATGATACAGAAATTATAGACCTTATATAGGAATGCCAATTGGCACTGGAATAATTTCGACGGTCAGTAGAGCTACAGTAGCACACAGTTGCAGAAACCGTTTTGACTTGAAGGAATCCAAAACATTTTCTATTTTCTATTTGCACTTTTGCAATATAGACATTATTATGCCCACTACATACAGAAAATGATACAGCACACACACCAAAAAAATTGGTATTTCAATAAAAAATTGTATTTCCAAAATGTACAACAGATACACATTAGCTCACCTATCTATTAAAAACATCTCTAAAAAGAAAAATCACAATGAGTAATGGTCATTTGGTCTGGATTCTTTTCTTCTGGTACCAATCAGGAACATCCTTTTTAGTCTGCAATAAAAATAGCAGGATAAAAAAAATGTATATTAATGGACAGATTCAATGTAAAGTGTATCAAATGTCTAGAGGTCAAGACAATAAGTCCAAAACAAATACATTTGCATTATTCAGTGATAACCATTAACTCATTAGCTCGTTTAACAATATTAGTTATATGTTTTGCAATATAAGAACGATAGGCTATTCAATCAGTGAAAACTTTTTGACGTTTGTTAAAGATTTTTCAAATGATCACAGATTCAATGATCGTATTTTCCATTTGGACCAACTAACCATCTATACTCTCTCTCATTTCAGCGTTTGCATGTTGTCATATTTTTGTTCCTCAAACGAACAACACAAAGACAGCAGTTCAATACTGTGACCTTTACTTTTCTTTAAGAGACACTCACAAAAACAGTGGGTTTGGGTCTGCTGGCCACGTCCTCGTCCTTTGTGGTGGGACCGTAGCGTTTGGGCTGGTCTGTCCCGGCGGCCGTGGTTCTGTGCCCATGTCCACCTGGTCCTGGCTGGGTCACAGCGGCCACCTGTTTGGACTGCATATCCACCAGGACCTGTTTCATCACTGCTAGCTCCTGAACCACAACACACAATACAGGGTTTCATGTCTTCACAAACACAGTGAACAAATAGGTTCTCAATGGAATTGAGACAAAATGGTACGTTATGACCAGAGGGGACAGATTGGAATGAATATGCACATACACAAATGGGAACTTAATATACATGTGCTCTATATTTGGCTTACTGTGTGTAGTGATGTGGTCAAAATCCACATACCAGAAATAAACTTTCATTATGTCTCAGTGCCACATACTATATTTTGCAGGCAGCACAGTAGGTGTCTGATAGTTAAAATAAAATATTAAATGTTACAATATATTCTCAGTATGGGGCAAGTTTACAGCTGTCAATCAAACCAAGACCTTGTGTTGAAGTGAGGCTTAAAAACACTAATTATACAATGTTTTTAATATAGCAAATATATTATGCAAATATACCACAAATGAAGCCATGCCAAAATGAGAGGCTTTAAAAAAAATGATTATGAAATATATACATACGTGTATGTGTTTCGTAAAAACTGTCTATACAAGCACAGTTTAAATTCTCCATCCACATCAAAAAACACAATAACATGCTTTTTAGGCGTTGTGAATTATCCAGCACCATCTCTATTGTAAACAAAGAGATGATGGCCCATGAGATGACATTACAAGCCAAAAAGAGTCTTGTCTACACGTGAACACTGACAAATGTCTTTCTAAATATCTTCACCCTGGAAGGAGTTTAGCAAAAATTCTGTCTTGTCTTGCGTGTGGATTAAAGGCTAACATGCATAGAAACATGTATTTAAACATGAATATCTGGAGAATCAACACGTGTGGCTAAAATTACGGCCTGAAAACGGCCACAAAAAATAATAATAATAAATGGTATAATAATAATAAAAACATTAGCAAGTCTGAGATGTGAAATTAACTGTTAGATTCTGCATAGAAGGCGAGCATCCAAGAGTCACTGTTGACAACGACATTGAGACTGGTGTTTTGCGGTTACTATTTAATGACCCCATGGTGTCACACATAAGCATGACACCAACTGCAATAAGCTCAAGAGTCCGCCCGGTGGCAGGGAGAGTAGAAGTAGGACTCCCGGCCATTTCACGGTTCTATTTATCACCCCTGAGGACATGAGCCCTGGCATGTCATTCACGCACGCACGCACACACACACAGACACCCATGGCATCTCACACAGCCAGGTTGAGGAGCAGCTGTCTACGACAGACCACATACTTCGTACGGCTGCCTTTGGGGTACACGCTGCAACATGCACACGCACATACACAATCTTAACTTAAAGTGGCAGGATATTAATTAAGCTCTACCAAAAATATATGTGATTTCAGGATATATGATTAAAGCTCCCTATGTTGGCCATGGTATTGTTGATGTGTAGTATATAATGTACATGGATTATAACTGAGTGAAATTAGTGTTAGGAACTATCAGTGTTGCTTACTATACAAATCATAGGCGCGCACTTAGACAATG
>JAODLL010000007.1:1678181-1716301 GCA_026546735.1 Forbesichthys agassizii | reverse complement strand
AAACTGAATTTGAAAACAAAAAGTCAAAACAAAATAAAAATAAAAACGAATGAAAAATGCAAAACTATTATAACCTTTGTGTGTGTGTGCATGTGTGGTGGTGGGGGGATAAGAGGCAGGGGGTGTCTGCTTTCATTTAAGTTTGTATTGAAATGATCAAGGAATAAGGCAGTAATATACGAATCTGACAATAGAATAGCAGCAGTCACAAAGTTAAAGTCTGAATCGGATAACGTAAACATAAAATGTTCATATATTAAGTGTCCACTTGAATGCTGACCATGATCTGCTTTCAAATTGATCTAATCTGCCAATCACAACAAAACAAAAGTAATGTGTCTTAAAGTGACTCTGAACTAAATATTTTGACATATCACTATAAAATACTGTACATGGCACACCAAGGCCCTGGTATACTTGCTGTGCAAGTGCCATATTCATCTTTTGCCGTAATGCTCTACAGTTGCAACAGCTGACTCAACAGTGACAAATTCATCATACACCCTCCCATTGGTCATCTACGTCACGTTTTTTTTTAAGTGCTTCCCATGAATTTCCCCAGAGTGGGATCAATATAGTATATCTTATCTTATCATAAATGTAAGTAATGAAGGATTGCCTTCCATTTAAAGTGTATGTATATTAGTGTATATAAGCTATAGCGTCATGGGTGTATCAAAAGTTAAAAATGGCTTAAAGCGGAAATATTACTTTGTAGGATGGTGAATTAACCCTTGCAGATCACCTGCCAACCTTCATATTTTCCTAGCAAGTCATGAGTGAGCAAATGGTGGAGAAAAGAAAGTCTCTGAAGTGACTTAGTAATTATAGATTTACTACTACTGCTCATATTTGTTAGCCATGTTATAAATCTCTCTAGCGAGCAGTCTTTTGAATACAATAAGCGCAGTGTAGCTAAGGGAATGCTACATAAATCTTTGTCATAAGGGTGAGGTCTCGGAAAGGTTTTAACAGGATAAAATCATTTTGTTCTGGAAGCAGCAAGAGGAAACCTGTACTGCCGGCTGGCATATTCCCCGGGGTGAGTTAAGTGAGTGGTACACAATATTCTAATTTTTAGGTCAACGCGGCGTACCTGCATTCAAGTAAAAAACAAATAACGAGGAAAAGCTGACATGCACACACAGGCCTATGCAGCGGTAGAAGGGGAAATGCCTGGGAGAACAACACTACAAAGCAAGCAGGGCCACGGTTCAGCAGACAGCAGCCTACTAAAGACGTACGGCACATCCCAGTGCACTGTGTGTCTTTAGGTATGGGTGGGTGGGAGGGAGGTTACCTGACATCATCCTCCAGCAGAGAGATGCGTTCTTTCAGGGAGCTGATTTGTGCATCTCTTTGTCTCACTGTCTCTATCAGGTAGCTATATGGCTGCTGGGTCTGCTGCAACAGCTGATTGGCTGACGACAGCTACAAGGACAACACACGCACACGCAGGGGAGTGTCAGATGCATTTGACAATGTCACATTTAGGACTGTAAATCTTTCACTAGTGTTAACATGATTTTGCATGATTTAACATGTGCGCTGTCCCAAGTCTTAAAACAGAGAAAAGAATAGGGATGGCACGATACAGTTCTTTCAGTACCGATACCGTTACAGAGACCGGCATTTTGGGTATCGGCCGATACTTAGTACCAATCCGATTCCAGTGTTAAATTAAGTTTTAAGTTAAGTTGCAGAATAAATGACAGCCTATCTCTATTTTAGGACCTAGATGCATTTTAGAAACCTGCTGCTGATAGTGTGGCCTGGGTAGGTTAGACATGGCTGAGGCTTGACAGTAGACCTAAACGTGTAAATACATTTAATTAGATTAGCCCCATGGATCGGTTACAACTGTCCAATTGTCACCAGATATTTAAGTCAGCATCGGACCGATTTCCGATCTCAGTATCGTATCGGTGCCATCCCTAGAAAATAAAAGCATTTTTGTGACAGAATACCATTACAATATGTGATCACATTTGTACTTTTACACATTTTACAAAATGTGGAATATTTGTCAGTTATCTGATTTTGTCATTTAACGTCCAGCTATAATTGCCAGTACAGTGAACAAGAAGACATCTTTGCCAGCCCTATACAGAGTAGTATAGTTACTACTACCTACTATCATAGAGCATCAAAGTGTTGCCTACAGCATTCATCGTCAAGCAAGATATAAATCTTTAAAGTGCAAAACTCATATCTATTTGCCTTTCCATCAATTGCCTGGCACAAAATATCTTGAGACACTTTTAGAGCGTTTCAGTGTTACACATTAAACCACTTTTATAACTTGGGAGGTTGTGTTTGCATGCGAGTGTATTGGGTGGGAAGGGATAGGCGATAGTTAGTCAGATTGAATGTGTAGGAGTCTAGATGGTTAACACCCTTGGTCTTTCCGCACAAAAGGCTCCATAATTTTTCACCTAGTTCTTTTCAGTTTCTATGAATCATAAAAGGTATTCCAGACAAATGCCTATCAATCAAGGCTGACAGATGAATGGCTGGCTTATTTTTCCACAATCACAAGCCTGGGTTGCTCAATTTGATTGTCACTAGCTGGCATAACACTTGAGTATAATAAAATAAAATAAAATAAACACACATTTTTCCACACAGACATGTAGCTCACTGGCTAGCAGAGCTGCCATGCACATATATGCAAAGGCCGCTGCCGTGTGCTTGGTTGTCACATCACAGCACGAGGATCCAAAACGTGACTTTACATACTCAACAACACAGACAAAATGCACACGCCCAGATAAATCTCGCCAAAGTGCGCCAGGCATAACAAAAAGGCCTGTGATTGTTGGAATGTCACGGTGAGAGTCCAGAGCATGTCTGACACGGCCTTTGCTTTCCGATCTGTCAACGAGTTGAGAAGAAGCTTAGCCAAACACCCATGCGTTCTCCTGAAAAGGCTTTCAGAGCTAAACGCAAGGACTGCACTTGAAACAAAAACAGCAACAATTTGACTGCTTGCCAATGTGTGTCTGTAACATACATGCAGCAATGTGAGGCGCGCAAACCTTCCTCATTGGACAACACGCGCTCTACGCGACTGGAAATAGGCGCTGTGGCGATGCTCTCCTACATGGAGGATGGCACAATGACACAATGTCATTGAGGGTTATTTGAGAAGTTATTTGTTGTTGTGTGAATGTGTATTACAACGTCGGTGTTACGGGTGCACAATATATCGATTCGGTATCGTTATCGTAATATCACGTTGCGCAATATCATGTCGAAAATGTTGCAGAAAGTGCAATATTCAGTATATTTAGTGGCGAGATGCGTCCATTGGCTGTTTGGCTTAGTTGTGTTTGATTTAGACAGAAACGTAAGATGTGTGGCTCAAGATGCTGATGACATAACAGAGATCGAAGAGGAAACAGTAGTGGCCAATGAGAATGCCTCTTCAGTAGCTTGGAATTACTGTACCAGTCCAACATGACAGTCAGTTGAAAACGTGTTGTTTTGTTATGAATATATTTTGCTGCATTTTCCCATAACCCAAACCATTCCCATAAGTTTTTATCAAAATTAATATCGATATCGCAATATCACATTTTGTCAATATCGTGCACCACTAGTTGGTGTTGCAAGATACAATGTGTATGTGTGGCGTTCGGAGCAAGAGCCAGGGCAGGAGACTACTTGGTACGCCAGCTACGCAAAAGAAAAAAAGCGAAAAAAGCGAATTACAACGTTATTGTGAAGCCAAAGCGTAGCCCAGTCTGGGCGAGAAGCTTCCCTTTAGAGGTTTACCTTTAAATAAATGCAAGTGTTGGCATTGCGAGCATGCCCATGAAGCACACGAGTGATGACCTGTGCCTGCACGGTGTGACCAGCTGCCGTGCTGTGGTGTGAGAAGGCAAATGCAAAGTGATGAGGGAGGCCTCTCGGCCTCAAGTAATACCAGTCACGATGACTCATGACGCAGAAGCGCAGGGAGTCTCCAGTTATGTTAGATCTCCATGGCTGTAAAAGCTGCTCCGGTGTGTGTGCATGTGGGGAAGAAGGATAGGAGCTCATTTTATGTGGGTGGGAAATTCACTCTGGTGGGAACACATTTTAATAACCCCCCCCGCGCCCCCCCCCCCCCCCCCTTCCCGCCTCCAAAACATGAGCAGTTGTAGTTTGTTCCTTGCATGTCCTGATACGTTTTTTGGGGGGATTTCAAGTTAATCACAATGATGATCAGGCAAGCATGCACCCTATTCTGTGTCTGTGTCTGTGTGTGTGTGTGTGCGTGCGTAGGAGTTTTACCTCCTCAGAAATCTGTCCTGCTTGCGTGCTGTGTCGGTCCAACGCCATCCTCAGAGAGGTGTTCTCCCTCTCAAGCTGCAGTACTCTGCGCGCCAGGTGAACGCTTAACACCGACCCCCATGCAAACACACACGGTTGTCACATCGCAGCAGAAACACAGATATAGAACAGGTATTCGCACGCATTCCCCTCCACCCTCCACTAGGGGTCCAATGTGGCAACATGTGTCTTTTGCGCATTGGACAACATTTATATTCATGGCTATGTTTTATATTTGTGGTATGACAGTGTTGTGTGACTAATTAGATACTTTGCCACGATAGTTCATTCTACATGCCGTAGCCGAACAAGGCTTTCATAAAAGAAAAAGAATCTTAAAACACTCACGGCCAAATATTTACACGAATGTGTCAGTGACTCAGAAAAAAAAAACACACACACAAAAAAAAAAAAAAACATACAGGCTATTATTAAATGCCAAGTGCAAATATATCCGGTCCTGTTTAACCACTTGGGAAAACCAAACAGTGGTCTGCCAGGTAAAGCATACCTTTGTTTGAGCCTCCTTTTGGCTGTTGTTGGTACATTGGCTCCATAGCCATATGAGAACAAAATCCTCTCTGCCTCTTCCTCATTCTCCACTGGCAAAACAAAAGGCGGAGCTGTGATGACTTGGTTCACGTGGTGAGCTTTTGTCGTCAAATGCAAGAATCGAATCCCTTTGTTGTTGTTGTTAAAAGAGGAGCAGCAAGACATCCAACTACTAACTGGCCCATGAAACTTAATAAGGTAAAATTATTTAACTGTACTGCAAATCCCTTTGAAATAAACCGCCTGGAAAACACATCAAGTCTACCATGCACATAAATGTGTATTAAAAAAAATGGCATTATACGTAATAGTAATATAGAGTAATAGCAATTGGAGCTAAAGCACTAATGCGCAGCCATATTTAGTCTACACGTGGAAATACCCTATATAGTTCTATGGTAGTAGGTCTTTTAGGAAAGGTTGGGAACGGACACTAAAGTTTCCTGTTTTGATTACCTCCATGTTATTTGGGGGGCCCAGCCCATCACGCCCCCACCCCTTGGGGAATACAATCGGCTCACTTCAAACCTGAGCATCTATCATAATGCCATGCAATGAAAACACTGCAAACCAGGCATTACAGTATGTATGTACAATACGCCATGATGTATGACGCATAGGCCTGTTTACGCAGCGCAAGGAAAAAAAAAAAAAAAGATTCTTGAACACAATGAATATTTACACAAAAATTGATAAATAAATGTGTGTGTGTGTTGGGGGGGGGGGGGGGGGGTTTGCAGTTAAAAATATTACGGCCGAACGACTCCTGCCATGTTTCCATGTGCGTGTGCAAAACGTGATGAAGGCTAGAGCGTCAACGAGGTTTAATTTGAACACGTGGGCTAGGGGGGGGAGGGTTTAAAGTATAAGTAAACGGGATTTAAAATTGTGTCTCTATTTCCAACCACAATGCTGCAGTTGTATTTATAGCCTCTGATTCATTCTGAATGGAGGAAACATGGCCTTTACTCTCGGCAGCCTGCATGGTGACCTGGTCCAGCTCCTGCTCCAGCCTCTCGTACGTCGCCAGCCGGGCCGCCTGCTCGGCGTTCTGGGCGTGGAGCTCTGCCGCGCGTCTTTCTGAGGTGGTCTGCAGCCCGTAGAACTCCTGGGTGAGCAGCTGGACGAGGGAGGAGGTGGGAGGTGGGAGGTGAGAATACCCAGAGCCATGTAGAAGACGGAGTCGCGTCAATTCACTGTTTTGTTTATTTTAAACCCCAGCAATGGCGGATAGTGGAGCCTCAAAACGTTAGCCAAAAATACTAGAAGCACCCTATAAAATGTATTATGCATGTAAACCACTGCTTTTTTTGACTACTAATTACAGTTATGTATTTGTATCTGAACTATCGTTGGCACGACCCTCTTCTTCATGGCTCTGACAACACCTAACAACTCATCTTCTTCTTATTATTATTATTGTACTTGTTTAGAATACACCTCCAGTACCTCCAGCTTCTTCTGCTGTTTCTCACATTCCACCTGGCACTGGGCCAAGGACCTGGCCGTCTCCTCCTGGATCATCTGAGCTCGCTCGGCTTCAAACGAGTGCAGCTTAGCCTGGTTGGATAGCTCTGCCACACGGCTGTCTGTACCCAGCTGGAGCTGACGAGTCCTGCACGTACACACACACGCGCAAACTCAATATTACTAAATTGATCGTTTGTTGAAAAAGGTAAAGACATTTCAGTTAGGATTACAATGAAGGATGACCAAGGTCAAATAAAGCTAAATGATCAATTATGTTTAACTAATAACATGTATTGGTAAAAGGAAATGGTGACAGAAAATGTAATCCTGTGCAATAAATTTGACCTTGGATATAAAAGAAACAAGGTGCGGCCAAATACCCAATAAACACCCACACACACTTTATTATTTCTCAGTCCAACCAGTGTGAGAAGACACAGCACACCATAAAAAAAAAAAAAATCCCCACACACACACACACACATCTAAAGCTCTGCATTGCTCCATAAGGAAACGTGTGTTGTATTTTTGACTCCAGATGGGATGCTTTCCCTGCCGTCTTACACGACGCATTCACGTTAGCCATTATCACTTGTTCTCTATCAAGTTAAAAAGGCTGCACCACCACCACCATCTTACAATGCCACCGAGCAGGAACACCAAATTCTGAGCCAATTGCTAAATACAAAAAAACATTGCTTAATCGTGCTTTTGACATTGTTTGATCTTGTTTGACATTTAATAAATGTACCTGGCAGCTTGCTAAAGGAGTACTGAGCTAGAGGGAGTCGGAAAAGGGGGGGGAGAAGAGAGAGAGAGAAAAGAAGGCTCTGAAACCTGTTATCCTGGACTATTACAAGTCACAGCAGTGAATCAGCAGCAGCCATGTGTCAATTGCACGGAGACATGCACATACATTGGGCCAACGGAGCAGTTGGTTAATATTTATAACCCTCTATTGCAGCTGACCATGAGGGATTTCATCATCTGCACAGCGCAGACCAGAGCAGAGCACGTATGGTGACAGACGGATAACACGCTCAACATTTTGTACTGTACTTTTTGTCAGTCGGGGCCTCTTTGAATGGGGAAACAGCTTTCAAACGAGACCAATACCTCGCTAACCAAACACACGACGGGGTGTGGCAAGGCGTTTCCTCTCTCTGTCTCTCTCTCTCTCTCTCTCTCTTTGTCCAATGACATGCTGATAGTATTGACCCGGTAATATTTATGGTCACGTATGACTTGCCGTCTACAGGACCTCCCCCAAGGCCATACAGTGACAGACATATATTCTGAGAGCCATGTCATACAGGTTCTCAGAACGAGGTCTTGACTGTATTGACTGCGGCGGCAGCTTTGTCGACATTTCACAAGCGGCACACTTCGATTCTCCTTCTTCCCCCCCCCACCTGAAAATAGAGGCACGCATGGGGTTAAGGGGTTATAGGCTTCTGGCTGGCATCTGTCGTTGCTGGCCAGACATGTGGCACAGAGCGGGAAGTGATCGCACAGAACAAGAGCAGGGTGGCAGATATGGTGGGATACTGTAGGGCGAGTGACAGAGAGAGAGAGAGAGAGAGAGAATATGACCAACAGCTGGTGGTTTAGAGCTTAAGGAATGACTAGCATCTACAGTAACTAGGAGAAGCAATGACGGGGAAAAAAATAAAATAAATGTACGTGAGTGAACGATCAAACTTTGTGCGTACTGGAAATAAAATGGTCTACATTTGAGTGTGTGTGCGCACGTGCACACGCATGTGTGTTTTCTGCATGTGTGTGTCCACCTGCATACACCCGACCCCTATATACACTACAATGTTAATGCAGAAGGAAATCCTACTTCAAAGCATTGTGTGGTAAAAAAAAAAAAAAAAGACTACACATTTTTTAAATTTATAATAATAATAATTATTATTATTATTATTATTATTATTATTATTATTATTATTATTATTATTTTTATTATTATTATGCAAAGTATTTTGATTATATTATTATACTTTGAATGAGGGAATCAAAGTGAAGCAAAGCTCCAGCTAATATCTCCTGTCGGTACATTTCACACCAACGTTGTTGTCAGTTGGGAATATTTCATCCCTAAGAAATGGGCAGCATGGTCAGAGAGCCAAGCAGGTTTCACGGTGACCTTTTGACCCAAACATTAAAGAAAGACTTCCATGGGATCTTTAGTAAGATAAACTGAACCACAGCTGCCCAAATACTGCCACACCCATGCAGTGAGTTCATGACAAGCTTTCACTTACTCACACAATGGCACTACAGAGCTTCCAGATGATGGTAGTCAGGTAGCAGATCGTAGGGAGTTCATAATGTAAGTTGCGGTGTTTATTCTACACACAAAAAGCCGAAGGGTCCGTCTAATATTTATGTTACATTCATGCATTTACTTTTGGTTTTATCGACTACCCATAAAATCATAATGTTTCCATTCCACTCATGAGCAAATGTATTGAATTAAATATAGGGATTGACCTCTTTAAAGTTGCAACCTGGAAGCAAAGGATGATGTTCATCACTGAATAGAACTTCTGTATTAGGATCACACACCCTTGTTAGCTTACTTAATGTTAAGTCTGAATTCATTCTGCCACACAGGGGGGCCTAGGGCTAATGGCTAAGTAACCCTGCTCATGGCAACACAGCATAATAGCCGCTGATCCCTCTTAGTAAAGGCATTTTAGCCAGCAGAACTAGTTCTACTCACTGTTCCAGGAGCTGGTCATATCGAGACTGAGCACCTCGCTCGGCAGCAACAGCTCTGTCCTTCTCCAAAACGGCATTGTCTCTTGCTTCACGTAAATTCCTAGAAAACACGCGAAAAACACACTTAGCTTTGTAGCAGACAGTAAAGCAGCCTGGGTTTAAACATCACTTTGAGTAACACTTCAGAGACATTCCAACAATATTTGGTTTAGGAGGTCTTAAGCGGTGACATCTGTGACTAATGTTAGAATCTGTTGCATTCCACTTTTGTTGTGTTTTACAAGTTATTTGTGTTTTACAGGTTTCTGTGAGTGGACTACTTCAGTGGTTTAACAATCTACATTGCAACTAATATTAGTTTATAATAAAATTATTATATATTATAAAAGGTTAGAAGGGAATGTGTAATTGTTTTTATCTACAATTTGTATTGAAACTGGGTTATTTGCTATTCACGAAATCTACCTTTTGATAAATTAACAATTAGATGAGGCACATTGTTTTATACTGTAGACTTTTAATCTCTGGGTTCATTTAAGGTAAATACCTGTTCTCCCTTTCATACATTTCCTTGGTGTTTCTTTGCAGGTTGTCTATCTCCTGACCGGTCTTCAGGCTAATGTTCTCCAGCTCCTCCCTCAACTTGCTCTCAAACTCCATCTTGTAATGGTCTCTGGGAGATGCCAACATTAAGAGGTTTTAAATAAGAATAATCTCCGACTACACCACAATGAAGAAATATCTGTGATTTAGGGTAGCAGCAGTGCTTTAATGTCAACAATACCTCAAAGTGTAAGCCTTTCTATATAAAAAACAAATGTAGACACTGACAATCACAGGCAGAGCTTAAATTGCTTTCTGTAACAGTAGCTACAGAGGTTAAACTAACCTGGATGCCACATATTTCTCATAAACCTCCTCTCTAGCTTTTTTGGCGTCTTCCAGTTGAACCTATAGCAAAAAAATAACGACAGTTAGCTGCTACGAATGATTTATTTTTAATTTGGTGCAAATTAACTGTCCAGCTATTTAAATACAATTAAGTGTATGGACCTGGAGCCTTTCATTACGGTCTTCTTCATGTGCACAGCGCACACTCAGCTCCATGTTCTGCCTGTGGAGGTAGTCCTTATCCTTCTGCAGAAGGGTCACCGACTGCTGCAACGTCGCCACCTGTAGGACAAGAGCAGAATTAAGTTATATTATCAAACCTGACCTCAATATATTTCATACACATATTTTACAAACAATACACTATGACATATACAAAAAAACAGACAAACTGAACCAAATCATAAAACGTATGATATGTCTGTACATAATAGGATAGGAGCAAATATTTCATGGACAATTGTAAAGCACAAGAAAAACAACTGAGTGGATCCAGCACAGCTCGTGTGTGGACACCTCTTTGCTAAGGTTGTCCCTCTCTCTGGTCTGTGTGGCGTGGGCCAAGTCTAGGCTGTCCAGTCTTCTCCTGAGGTCTTTCACTTCTACCTCAAAGCTGTCCCGTTCACTGCAAACAACGGAAACCGCTGGTGAATCCAACATAGCCAAGGACAGTACACAGACAACTGAAAAGAAGTAAATAATAAAAATAAATAAAAATAAACATTTTAGTCGTAAAAAACAAAGAAGAAAAAAGGGCACATATCTCCACCAAACTCCAACTCAAGCTACAGCTAAAAGAACTCAAACCACCTATATACAAATACATACACGACATGTCACAAGATAGAACTGACGGGAAGGTAGAAGCCAGTAACTCAAATAACCACACAATACAGCGGTAAGCAGAAACGCATCTGTGAATGCATAACACATGAACCTTGAAGTGAATGGGCTACTACAGTGGGGGACTAAGTGTATATTGTGAAAGAAGGCAATATTGTCCACCCATTAGGGATGGCCCCCAATACTCAAACGTTAACTTTATATATAAATAAATAAAAAGTTTAAACATTTAGTAACCCCAGTGGTGGTAAAGCAGTACAGGCACCACGCTGATGTAAAATAAATACACACCGTTTGATGTTGGGGTAGTTGTCCCGTCTGAAATCCCCTTCCTGGATCTGTTGTTTGGTGTCGGCCAGCTCCAGGGTCAGTCTCTGGCTCCTTAACTCCAGGTCTGTACGCAACCTCCGCTCTTCCTCGTAGCTCTGCGTCATCACACACACATGCATGCAGCTGAATGCATTCAGTAGCTACAGTGCAGTCTCAGACTCTTCTTTCCATTAGCACTACGTCGCAATAAGCAACCCTGTGCTGAACGTCTGAGAGCCCTGTAAGCTCGACGGTGCTTTCGGGAAGTGGCACTGTCAATTTTCATTGGTTGTTAGCATTGTCACACAAGTATGCATCTGTAATTCCAGTGCTTCATTTAACAATTTCACTTTTTCCATTTATTTTAAAGCAGAAACCATAGTCTACTTATTTAAATTAACAGATTTAAAAGACCCTCAAACAGCCAGAGTTGTGTCGCTAAGTGTGCCAACTAATTCCTCTGTGCAAGTTTAACGTCTGACTTGGTATTTGAGTTATGCAGTTGGTCTTCGTGCCTGTCAGTCCAAATACCTCATCTGTCAAGTAGGCGGGTCTTGACGCAGTTAGCCAGTGCCGTGTCCCAGACTCTACGCATGTACAGGCTGGCTCTGCTAGACTACCGGTAGCTACAGTATACGAGTGCGGTCACAAGTGCGCAAAATTTATATTCGCCTCTCATTCACCTCCATTCTATACGAGCGAAGGTGCGAATGAAACATTTGCATTCTGTGGTGAAGCAATTTTGCATCTTCATTTCGTCTAGAGTTCAACACTGACCAACTTTGACCTGAATACGCAGTCTCAACCAACAGCAAGGACGTGTGTGGTTGACCCCACAGGGCTGCAATTGGCTATAGCTTTCTTAGCGAGGCTTCAGATTAAGTTCGCCGTGAGACTCCTAGAAAGCCTAGAAATCATTTTGAATGAGTCAGAGTAGCAACTGAACTTTCTAGCGTCGTGTTGATAGCTATATGGGCGTGGTTTAGATTTGCCGACAGCAAAAACGACCAGATGGTTCATTTAATCAACTGCCAAGTATTTTTTTTTAAAGTAACTGCCCTATACAAACAGTTTAAATGTACAGCTCCCCAGACGGAGTTATGACAACAATTACTCTGGCATGTCAGGTTAGAATGGAGGTTAGAATAGTTGATTGTGAATTTCGCATCAGAAGGCGATGGTGCGTCGCCTGCCCAGTTTGTCCCCATTCGCGTATGTGTGACCGCCAGCCTAACACACAGTGTGCGTGCGTGCGTGTGTGTGTGTGACGCACACTGTACCTCCATCAAGGCCATCATCTGGGTTCTGTGTGCATCCAGGTCCTCTGTCATGCCACTTTTCCTCGTGTGGAGCTCTGCCAGTTGGGCCCGCAGAGGAGTCACCGCCTCGTAGAAACGCATCTGGGGAAGCAGCACGCACGCACACACACACACACACACACACACACACACACACAATTGTCCATCAGTCCATCGTGAACTCATGTGTATTAAAAATGCATCACATGCGGCCACTGTTCACGTTGAGATGTAGCTCGTATGACAGTTATCACCTCCCACCATTCTGCCCAGTAGACATATTTGGATCATGTGTTAGGCTGTTTGCTTCCCTGGGCTTTGACAACATTGCGCTATGTTTAGCAGACACGCCTGAAGGGCGCTATCATCGTCAAAAATATATCAGACCAAAATACAACAGATTTTTTTAGAAAGATGTAGAAAAAACAAAGAGAGAAAACAAGTATGACCCTCTCGCTGTGGTCACACTTCACTGTGGTACTTACCGCTACATATTCAGGTATGGAGAGTTTGTCCTCGGGGAGGTCGTGCAGCTCCTGGTACCGGTCATGGGAGATATCCAGGTCTCTGAGGGACCTCCGCAGCTCACCAGCTTTCTCACAAAGTTGTCGGTTTGACTCCTCTAGTTGCTGTTGTCTTAGCAGGATGGCGTCCATCTCCTGCTTACGCAGGGTCTGTTGTTTCCTGGTGTGACAGCAAGGGTCAAGGAAACCTTCTTCTGAAAAGGCCTTTTTTTTTTAATACCTCTTTCTACCTCACCTATTTTCATCCTGAGCAAGTTTGAGCTGGTTGTCCAATCTCAGGGCCAGAATCTGTTTCTGGTGTAGAGCATCGTTCAGCCTCTCCTCCAGCTCCTCGATCTGGAATACACAGAACAAGAAGACAACTTGTAAAACATTAATAGCTTCAGCTCTTCGGTTAACCAGAGCAATTAATATGTTGAGATTTAAAATGCCATGTCTCTCTTGAGCCTGTCTGAGACTCACACAACTTACCTTGGTCATATGGTCGACTTTCATGTTGTCTATAATGAGGTTCTTTTGGGAGAGCTCTATTTTCAGCAACTGTAGGTTGTGGAGAAGCTCCTTCCTCTCGATCAGCTGACGAGTCACCTTCTGAGAGCCGTTCCTCTGCTCGTCGGACGAGGAGATGTCCTCGGTGGGAACTGTCGTCTCCAGGCTGATGTCTTCAGACTCCATGTCCAGAGAGCTGGAGATGTTAGCTGTCGGCTTTCTTTGTTGCTTTTTAGGAGGCATTTTCTACTATATTGCACGCGTATATTGACAGTCATGTGGAAAGTAACTAGGAATTAAAAAGAGAATCAGGGCTTCAAGGAGATCGGCGTATATTCTTCTTTGCGGCTCAGCTGACCGATACATTAGCAACCTGCAACATTTTCACTTAAGCAACGCTAGCATGTACGGTGATTTATTTGGCTAGAGCCCATGCAGATCAAACCTGGAACTCTTACATTCCCAGCGCTACGAAGCTACTGCCAGTTATCAAAATAAAGCAATACATATAGACGACGACGACAAGCGCATATGGTCTGTTTATTTAATTTTCAAGGGTCCCGCTGGAACCGCCTGACAACCGCCAACATTGGGTATGTGTGGCTGACCTGCTTTTCCTACGATGCCATCTAAAGGAAGATGCATGAACTGCAAAAACTCTATGTTACGTTAAAAGAAACACATGCATTACCCCTCCCTACTGATAGATGGCGACCTTGTTGAATCATTGTCTACATTACAAACGATCTCTTGCTTTCCTTTGCTTTAGATTTCATTACGGGGCGGATGATTTACAAAAGTATGTTTAGAGTTAACAATTCACTTCAGTTAACAATAAATCAACTTTTCAGTACCATATTGATTTCATTTTAGGGGACTATTCAATACATCTAAAACCATAAGTATATAGATGATAAAAGTCTAGATATAATTGCCAGTTGCAACACATTACATATTTTAGTGTCCTCAAAACTCCGGAATTACGTTTTTGCCCCTCCAAATACCGACAGTACCACATGGATTATTCTGTTGATGGTCGATAAATGTATAATAACTTTCCAAATATAACCTATTAGCTTATGCATTTCTATCATGTTGAAATCTAAAACATTCGTTAAGAAAACCAGATCGGGTGGTGTAGTGAAAATAGTGCGTGAACACTATTTGAGAGATGATATTTGGTGCGGGAGTGAAGTTTGTACTGAATGCAAACATGAATGCGCCGTTCTCCAGAAGGATGCTTGTATTGAGAGCAACTTGTGCTCCTATCCGCATTACTTGGTTCCCGACACGAATATGTTGTTGCATCAGGTAATGTAGATATATGTGTCTTCTAGAGAACAAATGGTGGGGCTCTGTCATTATGTCTTGCTAAGACTATAGTGATGTTGTAAAGGAATACAAATAAATGTCATCTGAGTAGTTAATTTAGGCCTAATGTTAGTGTCGTAATCACACTTATTTCTTATTGTAGCACACTGTACTGTATGTGAATTTGTTTTGATGAATGTACTTAACGGTCTTCTCAATAAAACTGACTGGCTGAATAAAGGTAAACAAATAAAGCATAGGTAGAGCATGGTAACAAACAGCTGTCAAATATAATATGATTTAATGATTGATGACCATATGTTTTTTTTTCTTTGATATCACAATGTAGAAACTCAAGTTAAAATCTTGTTGTAAACAACTGTACAGCACTGTTAGTTTCTCCCTCAAGAAAATAGTTACAATAGGTTCAATAACTTCTGTTTGTGTTTTATAGATCGATGTGTTGGAGAATCATCTGATCCGTAATGTTATTATTCTGCAAACCGTGATCCAGGAGGTGCGACACCGTAGTCCAACAATCTACAAACGTCTAAAGGACATTATTCATGAGAAGGAGAAACATTTCTATACCTTCACCAATGAACACCACAGGTATACAGACAATGTACATCACACACTTGTTTGTGATATACCAGCTGATGTTTGCGGTTAGTTTGGTTATAGAAGCTATGGATTTATCTTGCAGCGCCTGTCTTTACTTGCATAAAGTATAGGATACACTATGTCAATATCAGCTGACTTGACAGGAAAGGTACTTTGATTAACATGTACAATGACCAACTGCATAACTTAATGACAAATGTGGAAGTTCAATTTATACTGAAGGTTTCGTAGGGAGACTAACATCTGGCTGTTTGCAGGCCTAAATAAGTAGGCTACAGACTCATTGCTTAAAATAAACAAAGACTGAAATTAATACATAACACATTTCATTAGGGTTCTGCCGTAATTGCATATAGGCTACAGACATTTGAGTGACAATGCTGTCTGCCAATGAAAATGTACTGCCCCACTTCCTGATAGTGTTCTCGTGCTTACTTGGGTATTTGTGTCAGACGTTCAGCACAAGTTGCTTATGGGAGTTAGTGCTAATGGACGGAAGAGGCTTAGACTACTTTGATTTTATGTTTTACTTCGGACGTCGGTTAAAACTTTATTCCTTGATTGTAAACCCGTTCAGAGAGACATTCATTGAGCGTGAGCCAGGGGAGAGCGCCAATGACCGTAATGACCGGGCTATTCGCGTGGCAGTCCAGTGGTACAGCAAACACCTAGAGAAGCCCCAGGCTGAAGGTCTCAAGGTCGTCCTGATCACCAATGACCAAGGCAACAAAGAGAAAGCAGAGGGGAGCGGCTTGATCGTGTACAAATGTAAGCAAACCCACCTTGTACATTTTATAGTAGCAAAGATAAATCAATGCATAGCTACCTGAGAAAGTGTTGTTGAGTTGCATTTGAGTTGTATTTAGGATGTTCATGTAAGACAAATCTCTCAATAGTACTGTTAGCGGTATCTTGTCTTTTCCACACACAATTTCACACACATTTGAATCATTTTCTCAGGTGAAGAATACATCAAGAGTCTAATAGCGAACCCTGAACTGGTGGATCGCCTGGCACTGACTGGTGATGACACGGTAAATATTCCCATGCTGCTGAACCTTTCAGTAGTTCAGCAGTATGCAGAGAGTAGTCTCGCAGAGCCAGCCTTTACTTATGTAAAGTCTGGACTAATGCGTCAATACCCGCCTACTTGACAGGAGAGGTATTTTGATTTACATGCACATGCATGTAACTCAATGACCGAATCGGGACGTTATATTTACAATGAGGAATTTGTTGGAAAACTAAATGACGAGAAGACTTTGGCTGTTTACATGTCTTGTTAATCTATAAAATTAGTATACTACAGTTATTACTTAAAATAAATATAACATTTTCATTTTGTTTTAAAATGGTGCACTATTGTCACACTGGAAATTACGGACACAACCTGTACTTGTGAGTGACAATGATAACAGCCATTGGAAATCAACAGTATCGCTTTCTGAAAGTCTGAGCATCCTGTGTCAAGCTTACAGGGGTCTATGTATCAGACATTCTGCACAGAGTTGCATACAAGTAGTGCTAATGGATGAAAGAGGCTGCGACTACGCATAGAGTAACTGCTATTGTTATATCTGATGTAAATAATGCATCCATGCTTCATAAGTCTCCTTACCCTGTATCTACTCATCCTGTTTTCCTACAATGTTGATTAATCTGTCTTCCTCCTCAACCTCCTCCTCCATCTTTGCATCTGCCTCGGTATAGAATGAGATCAGTAGCAGCAAGGTTCTGTTTTCCGAGCACCTTCCTCTGTCCAGGATCCAGGCTGGAATCAAGGCTGGCTCCTTCCTCCAGGGCACCTTTAGAGCCAGCAGGGACAACTACCTGGAGGCCACAGTCTTCGTCCAGGGAGAGGGGGAGGATAGCACCGAGGTGGGTGTTGCGTACGTGCATGGCTGCGTGCGTGTGTGTGTGTGTGTGTGTGTGTGCACAGTGGTGAGTTGTAGGTGTTATCAATCCATCTATCAGTCTTTATTATCCTGGTTTGGGAATTAGCAGCACAGTTAGCTTAACAACATGTAAAAGAAATCAATGCACAATGCAGATAAACACATTACACAAAGTAAAATAAATAAATGAATTACCCTTTCAATGGCATCCTCGCCATCCTCTGAATTGCCCACCAGGTTCTCCTGCAGGGCCTTCAGAACCTCAACCGAGCGGTGCACCAGGACGTTGTTGCTGTGCAACTGTTGCCAAGAGGCCAGTGGGTGGCGCCATCAGCGGTGGTGCTGCAGGATGAAGGCAGGCCAAAGGACGACGATGTCAAGGACGAAGACGAAGAGGAGAATGTGGTGAGTAGGCCTGTCAGGATAATTACTAATAATAATGACTTAATCGACTTAAAAACAGCTAGCGTGACTAGTGGTGAGTCGTTTGACATGCGGATGTGGATTCCAACCAATTTTGTAATTTTGCCAGCAGTTGGTGTTTTCCTAAACACGACCACACGATAATATGGTGGTCTGCTAGCATGTGTACGACAAAACCGATTTGAACTGTTTTTCTATTGTTTTGTTTTGATACGCCCTAGAGCGTTTTTTTTTACAGTATAAGCCATAATTAAGATGTTTGACTCGGTTTCTGCTTTTTTGGTTTTATTTATTACAATGTTTTGCTGAACCGCTGTTCTCTTCCTGTGTATGTGACCAGTTGAAGAACGTTGCAGCTAATGACGAGCGGAAGCCAACAGGAAAAGTGGTGGGAATCATCAAGAGGAACTGGAGGCCATTCTGTGGCATGCTCAACGTGTCCCAGATTAAAGAGGTATCTGGCTAGTCTTGTTCATATTGCCGTGTTCCTACTTTGGTGCATGGAAACTGTTTGTGTGAATTTTGCTCTCCACTCCGTCAGTCACCAATTGTTAGATTATGTCTCAATTAATGGGGAGATCGATGCCACTAGGTGGCAGTATAAAGATTATGAAATTCTTATTTTCACAGTAAATACTGTACCTATTGCACTTAACATTACCCTTAATTGTCTCAGTGATATTTCATCTCTCTCTGCTTATTTCTGTAGTCTACGCGGCACCTTTTTACCCCAGCAGACCGCCGAATTCCCCGGATTCGCATCGAAACCCGGCAGGCTTCCACACTAGAAGGCCAAAGGATCATGGTTTCCATCGACGGTTGGCCTAAAAATTCCAGATACCCAAACGTACGTGTTTTACCACCCATAGATAAACCCCCACTAGAGTCTTCAGTAACTGACAAGCCACCCTCTTGCCTCTCGACGGTCGCTAGGGCCATTTTGTGCGTAGTCTGGGCGCTGCGGGGGACAAGGAGACAGAGACTGAGGTGCTGTTGCTAGAACACGATGTCCCCCATCAAGATTTCACCCAGGCCGTGCTCAGCTTCCTCCCCAAGATGCCCTGGTCCATTACACCAGAGGTAACCATGGCACCAACGATCACTCCTGTACATCTCTCATTAGTGATGTTGCTTTCATGGTATTTTAAAGTCTCTATATGAATTTCTACCAATGCATGCCCCACTAAGAGCACCAGCAGCTCGGGGCAAAAGTAACAAGTGCATCATGGGCACGCACGCACACACACACACATTAACATGCGTGCACAGCCGGCCCGGCTATGTAAACAAAGAACAGATGAGCTTTGAACACAAACAGGGTGATGATAATCTCTGCTCAGGATGCAATTACCACACTGTATCACTACATAGAAAATAGGGGTTTGCTGCCATATTATTGTTAAAAATATCATATAGAGCATGTTTAACTCAGTTTTTCTAATGAAATGAAAGCACCGTAAAGTTATTTCCACATGCATTGTGTGTGTACTTGTGTGTGTGTGCGTGCGTGCGTCATGAAGGACATGGCGGTAAGACAAGATTTGAGACATCTGACCGTGTGCAGTGTGGACCCGCCAGGCTGTACCGATATAGATGATGCCTTGCACTGTACAGAGCTGGACAATGGAAACCTAGAGGTGTGTGTGTTGCGTTTGTAGGTGTGGTGACATTACCTTGTTTAATGATGTTATTCATTACTTGTATTATCAGATATTAGTAGCTTAAGAACATCGTTCCTTGAGTCATGAGTCCAAACATTTGATGGTATTAGGCAGTTGTAAATACATAAAGGGACTCTAAGCAATTTGTGTGTGTGTGTGTGTGCGTGCGTGCGCATGCATGTGTATTTCTCTGGTTTCTGAATCTAGGTTGGTGTCCACATTGCCGATGTGAGCCACTTCATTAGACCTGGCAACGCAATGGACATGGAGGCTGCTAACCGTGGCACCACCGTTTACCTGTGTGGCAGGGTGAGGAGGAATCCCCGCACACACACGCACACGGAAATTAGCTCTTCACACATAGCATCAGAAGTTAATACATCCAGTCTGTTGCATTTCAAAATTGGTAAATGTGTTTTAAACACAACATACGTTATATTTTTGTGTCTACTAGAGAATAGACATGGTTCCCGAGCTGCTGAGTTCCAATCTGTGTTCTCTACGCTCCAGTGTGGAAAGGTAAGGATTACTGCAACGCAAAATACGTTAACAGCGTCTGTTTCAGAACCCATGTCCTGATTTCTCCAGCTCCTTTACAGGCTGGCTTTCTCTTGTATCTGGGAGATGAACCACAATGCCGAGATCCTCAAGACGAGATTCACTAAAAGTGTAATTAATTCCAAGGTAAGAATAAAGGGCACTCTGCAGTTGGTTATAGAAGGAAGGGGAATAGGTCATCCTGCATTTAGGATCTATTGGAATTTAGCAAACAGGAACATTTGTGGCAGACGCATTTGAATGATTCACGTCTGTTCTGGTTTATCTCTTGTAAAAAGGGAATCTTTAAATGTTACTTATGTATTATTATTTCTGAATTGCTCAAGGCATCTCTGACCTACGCTGAGGCCCAGATGAAGATCGATGACACGAGCATGAATGATGAGGTCACCAAGAGCCTACGAGGCCTCAACAAGCTTGCCAAGTTACTCAAGAGACGGCGAATAGAGAAAGGGTACACACTTCTGGGCGTAGTCAATTACCACCAAACTCACTCGGATAAATTGTTCATAAGATACATATTACTATACTATATTTATCCTATAACACCCGAACCCTCAGATGTTACAGGGGCAGAAATGTAGAGGCTATTTCAAGAAAGGCGGAGAAGGATTATTAGATAAAAAGGTATTATCTATGTAAAGAAATGAACAAAGGACAGCCATATTTGGCCAACAGAGCAACATATTAAGCACTGTGTTGCTCTGTTGGCCAAATATGGGCCAGTGCGAAATCCAGGGTGGTATAAGGGCCACTGATGGCCATTTCCACAGTAAACAAATAACATTTATAGATAAATCTATACAGTGCTAGATAGTATAATATAAAGTTAATTTGTGTATATATATTTTTATTAAAAAAAATATATTAATAAAACTGCTTTAATGTACAGTATATAGTATGCGTACAACATTAAACATTTCTAAATTCTTGGTATAGCTCAAATGTTTGCTCAGTTTTATTTATTTATTTATTTTTTTCGCCAGGGCATTGACATTGTCTTCATTGGAGGTCCGATTCCACATAGACAGTGAAACCCATGACCCCATTGACCTCCAGACGAAAGAGCTCATGTAGGTGGAACGTCAAGAGTAATAGAGTTGCCATTCACATAAGACCTGTTATTTTTCTTAAATTTTATTTTAATCAAGCCTTCTGTTAAACCCTAAAACTGTAAATAAAAGTCTCTGTTTGTGGCTTTAAGGGAAACCAACTCCATGGTTGAGGAGTTCATGTTGCTGGCCAACATTTCAGTCGCCCAGAAGATCTATGACGAATTTTCCGAGTGCGCTTTGCTCAGGAAGCACCCCGCACCCCCTCCATCCAACTACGACATTCTCACCAAAGCCGGCAAGTCCAAGGTGAGTTAGAGGTCAATGCGTCTGCAAGCAGAGTTTGCTGAAGCCTACTGTTTAGGATTATGAAAATGAAAAGGTGACCTAAGCAATGTTTTAGGCCAAAAACAAAGTATATGTATTGTCTTACACAAGTACGTACATTCAAGTGAGTTGGAGAGTCAACTTGCTGTATACGTAAAAAGTAAGCTATGTTTAGCTACATAGAGGGACCCATGTGGCAGACGTCATGATCCCCCCCCAATGCTGCATCTATCGCACTAGGGAACATAAACAACAAATATTGACTGAACTTTCACAATTCTATATTATAAATATCGGTGTCTATATTAGTTATGGTCTGAACTTAGTTTTCTTTGCTGTTTTAGGGCCTGGAGATCCACACAGACTCGGCCAAGGCCCTGGCTGACTCTCTGGATGTGGCGAAGGTGGAGAACTTTCCTTACTTCAACACCCTGCTGCGTATCCTGGCAACGCGCTGCATGATGCAGGCTGTCTATTTCTGCTCCGGCATGGACAGTGACTTCCATCATTATGGGCTGGCGACGCCCATATACACCCACTTCACTTCTCCTATTAGGAGGTAAACCAGCAAGCACCCATCCCGTTGTAAATGTAATGCAACAACCTTCTACAGTACTCTCATGTAATTGTGTTTTTATATTGACTTCTATTCCCTCACCCATTATTTCCATTATATTTTCCTTTGCAGATACTCTGACATCATTGTACATCGTCTGCTGGCGGTGGCCATAGGAGCAGACTGCACATACCCAGACCTGATGGACAAACGCAAGCAAGCCGCCCTGTGCAACAACCTCAACTACAGACACAAGATGTCTCAGTATGCACAGAGGTCGTCTGTGGCCTTTCACACACAGGTAAGCACACAAGTGGATTAATTCCACACTAACCTTCACTATAGCTGACTTTGTTATTGTCACCTAATAACTGGTATAAGAGCAGGTACCTTAATAGTTAACCATGACTTATTTTCCCCAGTTGTTCTTCAAGAACAGAGGCATTCTGAATGAGGAGGGCTTCATTCTGTTTGTGAGGAAAAACGCCATCATCGTCCTCATCCCCAAGTTTGGGCTGGAGGGAACGGTATTCTTTGAAAGCAAGAACAAGATAGGTCCAAACCTAAGATTTGATGAAGAGGTATTGCCCCCCCCATCAATAATGCTTCATAGAAATGATTAATTTGGCACAGATATGCATTTATTGCCGCTTGATATAGTAGTCATTGGGAATGTTTAGCTTTTAGCTACTATAACTGAAATAATATTACTTGAATACAAATAAAAAGACAGAGCTAATGATATAGTCAGTGATTGTAAGCTAGTATGGTTTGTCAAATTCAGCAAATGTCCACTAGCTGCCCATTCTGTGTGTGCGCTGAAAAAATAATCTGGTGTTGCTGCACAGCCCTAGCTCTGTATGGTAAATGGAAATGCTATATATAGCATATATATTATAATACTATAATGTCCTAGCTTCGGCAATGTTTACAATGTGTGGGGCGGAGCTTCTGAGGGAGCACCCTAACTATGGCATCGATGGGATGACGTGTTTTTGACTGACTGACTCTTAGAATCTGGCGATACGATACTTTTCACGATACAGGGGCCATTTTTCGATATATTGCACTTTCTAATTTCTGGAAAACTGTCATAGCAATAGTAATGTTTTTTCTATGTTGAGGTTAGTGTATTTTATACACTGACTATACACTAAAAATAGGAAAAAAAAAAAGTTTACTGAGATGTATTGATATTTTCTTACACCCCTACTTGACTATACCTTTTAATGTGTACTGTGACATCTTTGTTTTTTTGTAGGGCCCCACCCTGACAGTAGAACAGCACACCTTCCGCATGTTTGACAAGGTGAAGGTGACCATCAGTCTGGACGACTCCAATGTGCAGCATCAGAAGATCCGAATGGCTCTGGTTGAACCAGTGGTAAGGCCAGGATCATTTAAGGATTTGATTTACATGTAGAAGTATACAGTATGTAATACCAGATATTTGTCTACATAATGCTGCGTTCACATGGAACACGGCAGATGGAAAACTGGTAGACGGCAGACACTTTCTGCTCTCCTGCTCTCGTCCACTAACATATCATCTGGTTTGCCGTCTGCCATGTTCCATGTGAACGCAGCGTAAGACATTTCACCCCCCCCCCCTTTCCCCTCAACCTGAGACATATGTTAAGAACAGTATTAATATCTACAGCTGCAGAAAATATTTACAAGACCACTGCACATTCTTTAAAAATGTAATAATGTAAATGGAAGAAATATTATAGAAAAAAAATCTATAAATACAAATCTAAAAATGCATATTACATGCAAGTAAAACATCTAATGTATATTATAGTAAAAATCGGAGAAACCGCTGCAGTGGTCTTCCCCACCCCCCCGCACTGTATGTGATGTCAAATTTAAAAAAAAAAATATATATATATATTCATTAGCATATTTTTTATTCCCTTCCAAGATCCCTGGAGTGAGTGTTCCAGCCTCAGATGTTGGACCACAGGCTAAGAAACCAAAGCTGGACCATTGACACACAATGTAATACAGCAGTCTATCACAGCTACTCCTTTGTTTCAAATGGAGAAATCCTTAATTATGAGAACCAGTTTAGACATCTGCTTTGTTTCAAATGGAGAAATCCTCAATTATGAGAACCAGTTTAGACATCTTTCTTGATTTGGTAATTTGGCCATTTTAATCATTTTTAATAACTTAAAACACTTCACTCAGTGTACTTTACTGTAACTTGTACATGTAAAAGGGATTTGTGTGGTGATTAACCTACAGCTGTTACCGTCATGTTAAATGCTGGGTGATAACTATTAAAGTGTACTTTTTCCCTTTCATGACAAATGGTAAAAATGTATAAATTCCTTTCATTTTGATAAACAATGGATTCAAATTAGTCTTAAGCCTTTGCCACAAGATATGTTGTTGTCCTAACACACATAAATTAACTTAAAGATGAATTGGCTTCACAATAGAGAACATTTGATGTCAACCAGCTTTTTATTAACTAGTGGTAATATATTTAGTATGGTTACACAATAAATATTCTATCAAAAATATGATACATGAAGAATTTGAACAGTCAATTAATAAAATCAATGATACAGTATGCATTTGTCAACTGAAGTCAACATTTCTCAGCCCACTCTTATCAAATGTTGCTGTCAAGTAAGACATTTAAATATCTTAATACAGCATGAAATGCTATTTTAAAAACATGTTCATTCGCCACTGGCCTTACATTCTAAAAACACTTTACATGATATGTTCCCAGCTAAAAATGGCACCATGTGTAAACTTAAACCCCACTGTGCTAAATTTGAACAGTCCTTTATGTTCATTCTTGTACATTGCAGGTTAAGCAAAACTATTCCCAGGCTCAGCTTTATCCAGTGGAGATATCAGAATAGTTTGGTGTGAAGTGTTGAAAAAGGTTCAAGCGCGTTAGTGTAAATGATTATCACATAACAATGTTCATCCCCAGCCTTCAATGGGAGGATGGTGAATTTGCCGTGGATCAGTGGTAAGGATAAAGCCCCTAAAAGACAAAATAAAGCCACTGAACCAATAATAAAACCTTTGTATACAGATGCACATAGATAATACTTAAAAGCATCACAATTTAATTCATCAAAAGTTGCATTTAAGTTACCTTGAATGCTACATTTGAACTGAATGACTCCTTGCCATGGCAATCCGAGTTGAAGCCATCAAAAATACTCGCTGTGCCCGCTGATGTGGTGTTATAGCCACTGTCCACCTAAACACACGCAAAGTTAATATGGCCTCCATCTACAGCACCTCTGTTACGTTTGCACACAATATGACAAGAATGTGAATTCGATAAGTATTACCATTATCTTGTGCACGCAAAATAAATATTTGTGCACAAACCGTTTTAGAGAAAATGAACATTACGTTCTTTGCAATGGTGTGACATCCTCAGCCACCTATAAATGTTAATATATTTAACTTAACGCATTCGTTTGTGCACGTTTTGTGCAAGTTTTATTGAGGTTTATTTTATTTATTTATGTAAACAGACTACGTCATTGTCCACCCTTTTGTCTGGCGCAGGCGGGAATGAGCTGAATCACTCATGGGCTTAACATGTACATTTAAGCATGTTTTTGCCACAAATGTTTATTTAGCCCACACAAATTATGGATAATACTTGTATTGACATTTTTGTTATATGGTATGGGCTGCTATCTTGACAGAGGTAACTACAGCCAGGACTTTCACATTAGAATATATACAGTATCTCACAAAAGTGAGTACACCCCTCACATATTTGCAAATATGGGAGCATATGTAAAGTAGTGATTGTACAGCTTGTAGAACAGTGTATATTTTCTGTCACCTCAAAATAACACAACACACAGCAATTAATGTCTAAACCGCTGGCAACAAAAGTGAGTACACCCCTAAGTGATATTGAGTTTGCACATCATTTTGTCCATTTTGAGGAAACTAAACTAAAGGACTTGAACTAATCTAATTTGTTGTAAAAAACAAACAGATCTGGGTAGTGGTCACTTGTTTTAAGCATCAGAAGAGAAAAAAGACCTCGTACACACCTGCATGCTGTTTTCATTGCGTGTGCTGCTTTGTTCGGTCAGCATAGACGCAAACATGTCTGCCGCCGACGCGTTGCCCACGCGGGAGCTGGTCAGCAGTCCCGACAGCTCCCCACCGGTTTCGTCCTCCTCCCCTTCCACTATGTCCTCCAGTCTGCCTCCCGTGCCGACCTCCTTGCCCTGCTCCATCTTCACAGGTTCCGGGAACCCCCGGTCGCCTCCCTCGCAGGGCCTCTCGGAGCGCGGCTCGCCGGGCGGCTTGGGCAGCGCCCACGGGAACGACGAGCCTAGCTCCATTGCGGGGAGCTGCTGCTCCGTCTCCTGTCCGTCCTGGAGCTTGGGGTTAGGGATGGGGGAGATGAGCGGAGGGGAGGCCCAACACCGGACCCTGGGCCTGGGCCTGGCCTTGTGTGGCTGCGCCGTGTGCATGTGTAGCTGCTGCTGCTGCGGGGAGCAGCTGCGGATAGGGGAGCAGCCCTCGACATAAGGGCTCTCTGTGCAGGAGTTGACGTCCATGTCTAGGGGGGCACTGATGCCATCTGGAGTCAGAAAGGTCAGCTGCTTCCTCTCGCCTTTGTTTACACCTGGAAACAAGGGGGAGAGAGAGAGACCACACCACATTAAATAATATAACAACTCATGAATTAAAACACAGACTATATGAGGAAGAAGGGATTGCCCATTTTGGTTCGAGTTAGGGCTGGGCGATATGGACCAAAAATAATATCCCGATATATTTAGGTTAAATACCTATACACGATATATATCGGTGTTTTCTATAAAGTGGGCTAAATCCTTTAGGCATATAAAAAACAACGGGAAACCCAACGGAAATGTGACATTTTTAATTATTAGCGACATTAATTTACATATGTGAGCTTTCTCTGGTGTCTCCACCCCTTTGACAGTGCAGGCATGGAGGGAGAGTCGAACACATCGAAAAAGTCAATAAATGCATAATATAACTATATCGATATAAACGATATTGTCTAATTTTACATCTGTTTTGAAAAAATTCCGATATACACCGGTATATCGCCCAGCCCTAGTTTGAGTGACATGATTGAGCATAGCCCACCTGAGCCTATGGGAGTCAGTGTTGACTGTGGACCAATAGGAGAGAGCGTAGGGGAGGTGAACCTAGCTGGAGATGACCTATCCGGAAACAGAGGGCTGGCTATGCTGCCCAAGCTGTAGTCATGGATACGACCCTGGATGGGGCTGGATGAGAAATTACCCTGTGATAAAAGAGATCACATGCATTAATCTACACCTTGTTAACATGCCTTCATGCATACATGCTGGTAGGCAAGGCAACCGAATTAATTATTTGACGACGTGGGTTCCACAACTCCCATGGACTCAGTGGAGAAGAGCATGACTCACCGTGGAGGGAGTCCGGGCTACCATGCCACATGACATGGGGGAGAGCAGGGGCTCGCTGTGACACCGCTTAACTCCATCCACAACACCCATATCTTTGTCAAGGCCTCTCTCTGGGCTCGACGGGTTGGAGTTGTCGGAACCGATGTAGTTGTCGGCACCGTCAAGGAAAAGCTTCCGGCGCAGCGAAGACGAGCTGAGACTCTCCTGGACTGCCTCAAACACCTCCTCACAGCGATAATACTCCCCTGACGACAGAAAACAGGCAGAAGTGGAAATGGCACAATCCAAGGATATAGAATGGAATATAATATATATATAGTATGGAATATTTTTTTTTACCTAGTATTTTCTCCAGATCAAAAGTCACAGGTAATGAAAGAGTGGTCTGACATGCAACTGCAACATACACATGTCAAGTTAAGTCAACATATTAACAACAAACAGGCATTTAGTGCAATGTTTTGCACCCACATACAGGATAGATAATATCTTTAAAAATATATAACTTAAAAAGACACCAACCAGAGAGCTTTTGAGACTCTTCAATAATCAGTGGTGAAAGGGGACCTGAAAGCAAAATACCAGAATATCAGAACATAAAATCCAGAAATACTACATATGTTTGGAATGTCACAAGCACCTACTTTTCTTGTGACTTTGAGCGTTTTTTCCGGAGCTTGGAGCTGCCCAAGGGGAGGGTACTATGGCTTCTTTGGTGAAAAACTTAATTGAAAAACAATCAATTACAATTACTTGTCTGCACTGAATAAAGTATCAGATTCCTCCCATTATCATCATCATTATTAGAAATATACCTGGTCAATGGCATTCTGACATTTCTCCTCAATGTCTGAATCTGTCCTGGATGTTTTAGAGAAAATGTGACTAAATCATTTTGTATTCACATTAGTAATGGGAAGTATATGATTTAGAACTATGTAAACCAGTAAAACAACATTTCATTGGGTTGGTCATCCTGATATTTTGTTTAAAATATAGACAAAATAGTGATACATGTCATTATTTAGCAAATACACTCCCAATTCACTTTGCTGTCCTCAAATGACCAACTACAATGTGATTCAATGAAACTACATACCTTGACTGGCTGAGATACAACGACTGCCGCTGAATGTCTTCTTGATCTATGTGTACTGGCAGGAGACTGGACATGTCCTCAATAGACCACTTAAACTTAGCTGGAGTCTGTGGACATGACAGAAACTTGCAATACAATATTTCAGGGTGTGTGTCTATATCCTATTTTTAAGGTAGGTGTGTGTGTGTGTTAAATGTAACAAATAAGAGATTCTTGTGGTTTGTTTATCTTGTGACGTGTTAAAGCCATAGAACTATGTGGTTAAAGCATACAGTAATGGAGGACGAGGACTTGGACTTGAAAACAGAAGGGCTAGGCATCAGCGGTTCGTGGAGACGGTGGTAATCATTGGGACTCTCAAAGGGGTTCCTTATGGAGTGCCTTCCTGGATTCTCTGGAGTTATCTGTATCTCAAAATGGTCCCCCATTTGGCTCCAACAGCACTTTAGTTAACAAACAAGCAACAAGATGATGTCAGTAATGGTCTAATCTTTACACATTTCTAGCAAGACATAACAGCACAGAAACTTTAACTGGATGACAGAAAAATGATTTAGCTGTATGCGTTTTCAACCTAAATTACCTGCTTAATTAGCTTAGTAGTACTAGTAGCAGCTTGTATTGTGTGCAATCCCTGTAGCAACTAGAAAAGCGTTGGACGCCTGAACCTACCACCCTCTACTAACACCATGGTTTATATTAAAAGGCAGGTCGTTGATCCATAATAAAAAAAACATATTTCATTGTGTATCCACTACTTACAGTTATGTGCTAGCTATGACTTTGAACACATCTAGATGAACTCGTAGTACAAGCAACAACCAGCACGGGCGGTTCAAATGTTTATTTCAATTTTCACACAAGGCTCGGTAGCCAATCGTTTTTCTACAGGAAGTGCATGGGAACCAATCAGAACCCATCATGTACAGGTTGGACGAATCACGTCACTTCCTCGACTGCGCGTAGACTAGTGGGTTTCTTGCTAGTTAGCAAGCCTCACGTTTATCTTGTTATTCTTCAATATATGGATTGATGGTCATATGAACAGAATATGCATATAACATATACAATCACGTGACGCAATTTTACATTTTGGCACAACACTGATTATTACTAGTTAGCGATTTGGCTATTCAACCCTGGTAAACTAGATTTCTACAATCTTAAGAGGCTTCATCATTATGGCAAGCGCAGCAAATACAAATATGAACGCAGTCCGCGAGACAATGGACGGTAAATATATATTTTAATTGCACTCTACGGGATCAATAATCAAAATGCTACCGTACATTACCTCCTCAATGTGGGTGATTATTCATGTTGGCCACCATGTCAAAGACATGTTAACTAGCAAATATAGCTAACTAGTTGATCTGTTTATTATAGCATTCAGATTATGGTGCAGTAGATTTTACATGTTATGTCCGCAGTTGCTGCTATTTGTTGTTTTTTTTCTGTCCATACATATTTCCTAGTTGCTTAATAGGAAATCATTTCTAATATGTTCACTAAATTAATGTATTAATCGATCCATCACTCCAACAGTGTTGTTGGAGATCTCAAGATTACTAAATACAGGTTTAGACATGGAGTCTCTGTCAATCTGTGTGCGACTGTGTGAACAGGGCATTAACCCAGAAGCGCTGTCATCTGTCATCAAAGAGCTGCGCAAAGCTTCAGATTTGCTTAAGGTACTGAAGATGGTTTCTGTGCAGACAATTGTTCAAGGATAATTTATACCTACTGAAGCGCCGCTAATTTGAGTGCATTGTATTTCAGGCTTCTGAGAACTGCGCTAACTGAAGATGGTGCTACCGTTTCACTTGTGTAGTTGAAGGATCCTGCTAATATGAGGGCCCTCCAACCAATCACTGTCGGTGCTTTTTGTGCTCCGTTTTGGATACTGAGTTTTCTTCTGAAGATATGCTGCACATTCATATTATTAATGTAGGGCTTTCGTTTGATGATATGGATGTGCAGAGCCTTTCCAAATCGACAAGCCCACATGCACACACACACACACACACACACACACACACACACAAATACATATACATATATGTATATATATATATATATATATATATATAAAGAGAGCACTTTCTTTCCTAATTTCAGAGGATCCATACTTTCATATGAAATGCTGGCAGTGAAAGTGCGAGAATTTAATGTGTTTTGGTTTTTTAACATGTTGGATTTTTATGAATGCTTTATTTGACTTATTTCAGTTTTTCCCAAACTCATTTTTATACATTTTCATTTTGGTGTGTCTTCTGTGTCATTAACATTAAATGTGTCACAGGCAATAACCACTAGGTGGTGATGTTGTTTCTATATTTAATCCACCTGATATTCTGGTATCTTATTACCAATTTAATGTATGGCCATGTGGCTTATGTGGTTTTCTTTTACAGAAACACAACTTCCCGTGTATCAGGTACATTTCTAATCCTACAGACATTCCGTGATATCCCATAGGAGTGGACAATATGTATATATCTTCATCCTTAACACAGATGGGGTAATTGATTAAGGGTAATGCTAAATAAATATTGTGGGAAAAATAGAGACCATGACCACTCTAGATCAGAATTTACTGATAGTCATACTTCTTCTACCCATAGTGCTCCAAAAAAAACACACTGCATGCTTGAGTGAGGCAGAAGATAGAACCCAAGGTAGGTGGATAGAATGTGTAATATCTTTACTAACAAATATGTTCACCATATGAACTCAATGGAGCATTTGTGTTTACCCTTGATGTTCACAAGAGGTGTTAAGGATTTTCGTTTTTCTGTTGCCTGATGGAAAGTATTTTATCTATCGCAAGGATGTCATCCTGCCCAACCACACAGCATTGTTTTGGTTCTCCACTGTCTCCAAAATAGCACTATTCATCTTCTAGATGAGACAAAATGCTGAGAGCACAGAACATTCCTCCACAGGCCAATATGTTCTGGTAGCTACCCCTCATCTAAAGAGAGCTTCAGTCAGCGTACACGTGTGTGTGTGTGTATCGGGGGTGGTAAGTTTAGGTGTTCATACAGTGAATGGAATGTCTACAAATGAGCACCCTCCAAACCATCTGACAGTATATTGCTCCCTCCACCCCTTTAGACACACACGGAGGGAGAGGGAAGGAGTGTCCGTGTAAGCAGTTCTGTCTTCTTTGGCTTTGTCTAGTGGTCTTGACTGACAGGCGATGGCTCTACATCTCAGTACCGGCTCTTTGATCTGTTAACGTGGCATGTCCTTGTACCTCGAAACTACCATCGTGATTGTCAAGTATGAGGTGCTTACATTTATACAGTAGATCTCCCCAGGAGCCTGTAAGATGGTAAAAAGTATTGGCCTCTAAAGGGGGTAAGCTGATGTTGATGATTAGATGAAAGTACTGAGAGAACCATGTGAAAAATATATATATTTCTATTACAAAGAGGAGTTTTAAGCTATGCATCTCTTGATGGGCATACAATTATGAGCACGGTTCAGGATGCATTTCTCTCTGTTTGATGTGTTCAAGGGGCACCACTTAACTTTGATCTTGTTAAAACAAAAATATTCCCAAATCCCACAGTCCTGACTGAGATCAACGCCCATATATGAGCATAAACTGTCTAAGATTAGACTGGTCAGGTCACATGAACATGTTAAGACACAAGCAGGTCACACACTAAAACTTCTGAATGTACTTTTTGATTGTTTGTCTGATCAGTATGATGTGAATTGAGGTCCTAATGGGCTTGTATTTATAGATACGATACAGGAGTAGCAGAGCTTTGCTATACACGCTGACTGTTAAACTGCATTTCTCAGACTACACCATCATTTCTGAAATACTATATATCTGGTTCTGCTTCTGTTAGTCACTGAACGCCTTTGAAAATCTCTACATTGTTTAGCATTGCTTTTTATTTGATCTGCAATGAGGACATTTCAGTGACCTTGTTAGAAGTGACTTCAGTACCTGTAGACGAAGGACATATTTAACAAAAAAAAAATAAGGATTGTTTGCCTAAATGTAGTGCCCATTTAAATTTAGCAAGGAAGTAAAATCATAAACTCATAAAAGTATAATTAAAAAGTATAATTAAAAATCATTACACGACATCGCAATCAAAATATGCTTAAAAATAAATACTTAAAGTCTTTTAGTGACTTTGATGTTTTTGGATGTTTTCCAAACTGATTAATCAAGAATTGATTGATTTACAGTTGCAATTAGTTGTCTCTTGCATGAATGCATAATTAGCATATATCTGCCCGCATGTTTTTTTTAGGTATTAATTGGTTTCATTAACAAAAGCAGTTAATTGAATAACAATTAACAAAGTTGGCAATGCCATCAACATACTACATGTTTGCTCCCTTGCGGTTTCCCATAGTGATAATCAAATCCACTTTTTATCAGATTGAAATATTGTGTGTTGGACTATGTAATGACTAATATAATGTTAAGCTTATTAGTTTTATCGAGTGGCTCATTGATGCGTTTAGATGGTATTAAACGTGTTGTGTCTAACAGGTAGGGACCATATGCTATGTTAATCAGACATTGGAATCACATTTGGTTGTTAAATGGTCTCCTAATAAAAGCAGGCTATAACACAATTTATATACAACAACAGCTAATTCAATCTCATACTAGATTGGGTGAAGGAAACAGCTGTTGCCGTTTTTGGAATTGTTTTAACCTTCCTTCCCTCACTTGACAGTTTAATTTTTGCTCTTTTTTTCTCCCCGGTAGTCAGGGTTTAATTCAAATATTTGTTCCACAACTTTGCTTGTAGAAAACAGAGACAGAGGGTGGACTAGCTGTCCACTTTCCTTAAAATAAGACAATGGCAGCCATATTGTGGTGACAGCTTGCATTGTGAGTGCGCGTGTGTATGTGTGTGTGTGTGTGTGTGTGTGTGGGAGACAGAAGGAGAAAGAGTGCATGGGTGTGTATGTTAGAAAAATAGTTGAGTGTCTGTCTGTGTAACAGTGACAGCTTGTATTCTGCGTGATTAATGATGTGCTGTGTGACTTGATAAGTGCTGCAGAGGACCAACGCTTGTTTCAATTAGACCTTGTGAAGGTCGCGACGCTGTGCCGGCCTCTCATTATCATATCCATAATCAATCCACATTATCATAGGGGAATGTGAAGGGGATGTGTGATATCTTGCTCACACACACACACACACACACACTGATGAACAAACGCAAAGGCCGCCTAATCACATACCAAAACATAATGACATACTCTCTCACTCACCAGAACACACACACACACACACAAACTTCACTCCAAGTTGATTTGAATCATAACGGTAGCTGTCGGAATAGATTGTCTGTTCAGATTATGGGCCGGGAAACTAAGTAACGATGATAGTGGCGGCATTTCAGATTTCCTTCGTAGACACACACACACACATACAAAAACTGTACACAGAATCCCACACGCTATCTCTCTTATACACACACACACACACACATTGGCCCAAAAGACCCTGGGGCCTTTTTAATAGAGCCAAAGTGATTTGAATGTTTTCACTAGTCTAACGAGAACAGATAGAGTGGTATTTACACGCCATCGGTTTGCCTACACATTACAGTGACTTATCACAGTTCTGTTTAGAGGCCAAAACAAATGGACATATCGCATGCCACTACAACATTCAATTACAATTAAACGTTATATATTATTAGTTACTGCAAGCACACAGGTTAACACAGGGAAGAATTCTTTTTTTTTTTTTTTTAAGTTTGCACTGAATATATTTGCATTTACCAATCTATCAAAGAAATATCATCTCTGACATGTATGTCTGATAGACAGCGTGTACCTTGAGATTGCTAAATGGTGCTTTATATGATCATTTAAACATTAATATAGCAGCAAACAATTATGGAGTAATTGCATCCAGAGAAGAATGACATCGCACTGTGTTCTAATCCCAGCTCCGGATTCTTTATTTGTGTGTGTGTGTGTGTGCGTGTGTGTGTGTGTGTGTGTGTGTGCGCGTGCGTGCGTGCATTTGTCTGTGTGTGTGTGTGTGGCCCATGAAACAATTGTTTCAGTATGATAAGCTGGTACTCTGACATCTAGTAGAAAGTCATATAGAAACACTTTTAAAATTCGTTTGCAGATGTATGCTGACACTGCAGCTGTGTTAAGTATTTTTCAGTAAGAAACAGGTTGACATTGCATGGTTAGAAATATATTTAAGATTATATACATCCATTTTCACAGTAAGTCATAGTGAATTATATTTCTAAACTCACTCAAATCTTGACATTGACATGAACTTGTGATTTACTAGCCAACATGTTAGTCCTCCTATATACAGAGTGGTTTTAATTTATTAGCTGTGATTTAATTTAAATGATAATAAAATTATGCAATCATTGTGTTTGCCATTTCTTGTATAGGCCAGCTGTATTTTCATGACATTTATATTTACCAGGTCTGTTATTAAATTATGCAAGGTCCTCAAAGACTTTGGCTGAGGTCATTATCAATAATGAATCCTAAATATTTTAGATTAGGAATTGGCCCTGATTTACCTATAACTTGGTCTGGTTTTATCAATGTATTCTGCAGAGAAAGAGAGTTGTGACATTTCTATTTGGCAAGGAAAAGGCCAGACTCAGCAGGAGTTATCAAAGGCAAAAAGTAAAAAGTTCGAGCTAGCTTTCTCTCTCTCTCTCTATCTATCTTCCCCTGGAGATACTCATGTTAAGCATAATTAAGCAGATTTGATTAGCATCAAGCCTGGCTTCCTCTCTTGACTTTTAATGAATGTAAATCTACCATCTACATCCCAAAGATTAATTTCTGCCAATTAAAAAACACAAGAGGGCTTATTGGGGAGAAGGGGGTGCAAGGGGGTGCAGGAAGGGGGGAAGGGCAGGGTGGGGGGGGGAAAGGGGGTGACTGTTAAAGTCCTTTGAGTTGAAGTACAGTCAGAGTTTTATCCTCTTCCCCCTTGTCTTATGGTGAGATGGTCTCTGGAGATCAGTGCCTTTCTCTCCCTCCGCGACCAAGATCATTATCAGCACAATGTTCCGTGAAAGCCACTTTGAAAGGACTGCAAGCTCCATATGTAAATGACGGTGTGTGTGTGTGTGTGTGAGTGAGAGAGAGAGAGAACTGAAGTGTATGTGAACTGAATGAGAGGCATGCTACACGGAACAGGTAAAAGGGACAATTTGTCATGTCAAGGTTATTTGGCACCAATTTTCACAATATTCCAGGGGAATTATTGGGGAATTATTGGGACTCTGCTGCCTGGATAGAAGGCTCTCTTGTGCCCTATTGATATGGGTGATTTTATACCCCCTCGCCAACTTTGCCTGCATACAGTAGCCTGCATAGTAGCCTATCTGGTTAATAAGTTCCATCTTCTGTATATCTTGTAAATCGACCTCTTGTGTCATATCTATCCCAAAACGTAAATAAACAAAGGTGGAAACAGGTGGTTTCCCAGTGTCTCTCTAGCTTATATAGACTACCATTCTCTAGGCTACTGTTTACATTATTCTGTTAACCCCCCCACCCTGCTCTCTCTCCTTAAGAATATGCCCAAGCTCCTCCTCTATATGATAATGTGACAGTAGCATCTCCACCTCTAGACAAGCTCCTTTCATTCTAATTCAAGTGTGGGGTCTGTTTTTCCACACACACATACAGACACATATACACACAGGCCTACGCACGCACACACACACACACACACTCACACATGCACACACCAATATCGTCTCTCGTCGCTTCTGCTTTTTTTTGTCACACTACGCATACCGCTCCTCTTCGAAAAAAATAATATTGCTTTCGCTCGACAGAGTAACTTTTAGGACTGAAGTGACTTTAGGTAGCCTACTTAGAACTTTACTTTTTTAATTCTCGTCTTATCTTGGGACATGGCCACGACGGCTTCCCCGGCTGCCGCCCTACTTCCCTCGGCTCCACTCGGGCATCATCCGACGACGATTTCAACCTCTCCGGTCACCAACTCACCGCCACCTGCGGCCACATCGACCTCCTCGTCCCCGACACCTCCCGTCGCCCACCCCGCACTACTACAGCCGTTTAGAGCGGACCTCTTATTACCGAACGGAAAGAAGGGAAGCGCAGGCGTTCCGGTCGCCTGTGGGAAGCCCGTATATGCCACTCCGTCGCCGGTGGAGAACACGCCGCAGAACAACGAGTGCAAACTTGTGGACGTGAAAGGTGCGAAATTGGCATCTTTCACGGTAAAAGATACAGAATTGATCTGCCTACCACAGGCTTTCGATCTATTCCTAAAACACTTGGTCGGCGGGTTGCACACAGTCTACACGAAACTCAAACGGCTGGACATAACCCCGGTGGTGTGCAACGTGGAGCAGGTCCGAGTGTTACGCGGTCTTGGGGCCATCCAGCCCGGGGTAAACCGATGTAAACTAATCTCCAGGAAGGACTTCGAGGTTCTTTACAACGACTGCACTAACGCAAGGTGAGTTTGAGGAGCAATGGAAAGGTGTGTTTGTGTGACAATTAAGTATGTAGCCTATACTTGCGGGCGGCCGCTATAGGCTATCTTTCCAGCATAGAGTCGAGCCTACTATTAAAGTTTTGACGGGTTTCTATGATGGTGATAGCCATGAAAATGATAACGATTTCTAATAATCTGTCTAAAAACCGTTTAAGCTTGTCTTGAAAAGTTTTCAATTTTAAGTTATCGTTATCATTGACAATCATCTCCATCATACACACAGCAACCGTTGTATCCGGCCCTGTCATTGTGAGAAATTGATTCTTCACAGAAATTAATTAATTTTCATTTGGCCTCAAGCGGCAGCTTAAATCAGGACAAGCTCCTTCCCTGATCCCCTTTCCTATATATTTTTTTTCTCTCTCTCTCTCTCTCTCTCTCTCTCTCTCTCTCTCTCTCTCTCTCTCTCTCCTTCTCTGTCTTCTTCCCTAATAACTCGCTGTCTTATCACATCAACACTCTTTAGCCGTGAGCAACAGCAAAGAGGAGATGATTAAATGAATTCTTGGTATTTATGATGTGATTATGTAAATGAGCAGTTTTACTCCAATGATGACCCACTACACGGGTCATCAATCCACCCGACAGAGATGTTTGGATTAAAAGGAAAGCGAGCAGGACTAACTTGGAAATGCAGTGTCCGGCTTGCTATAGTGGCAACGTGCTGTTGTGCACGCCACTGAACAGCATGGAGGGACGTGTAGTAACACGTGGATAAGTTTTAACTTATAACTTTTTAGTAATCCATAGACCATGAATAACGTTGTTTAGACTTGGCATTAAAATCCCAGTGCAGAAAGCATTTTCAAGATAATGGGCTGATAAAATGCCCAGACTTTTTAACACAAATTACACCCAACGAATAAACAAATGTGTCACCCTAACCATCTTTTTTTTTCTCGAATTATTGGTCAGCATAATAACAATCAGTTTTACATTATTAGTCTTTTTAGCAAAGTGCGTTAATACACGTGCATCTTCAAATGTGTTTAGCCTAATTTATTAAAATTGCTAATGTAATCTCACTTTAAATGCATTTTCCCCATCTAGGTGTTTTGTGAAAACTGTGATCTGAAGTTTTCAGTTTTAGCACCAAGCTTAACACCTATAAGCATATTCAGACAGCATGTAGGTTGCATCCTAAATCTGCTTTTGGCATTTTATGTCATGTGTTAAACAACGGAGGGAGGATTAGGGGGGGGGGGGGGGGGGGGGGGGGGGTATTAAAAAAA
>JAODLL010000007.1:1660599-1673863 GCA_026546735.1 Forbesichthys agassizii | reverse complement strand
GGTCCTTTCTGCCGGGTAATTGATGAATTATATGCAATATGCAAATGAGGCGCCATTAATCTCCTGACTGACAGCTTCGTTTATGGGGCCTTAATGACGGCTGGATTAGATTCTAATTAAAATCTGCTCAAAGACACCCGTGTGCTACAGCCGCTGGTCTTTCTCCCCCTATCAGTCTCATCCTCCCTTTTTTACTTTCCCTCTCTTCTCTCTTCTCTCTCTCCCTCTCTCTCTCTCTCTATCTCTCTCTCTCTATCTATCTATCTATCTCTCTCTATCTATCTATCTCTCTCTCCCGCTCTTCTCTATCTCTCTCCACTCTCTCTCTCTATCTCTATCTCTATCTCTATCTCTATCTCTCGCTCTCTCTCTGAGACTAATTTTATTAGTCCTACTGTCGTCAGTACTCTATCTCCATTAAGCGGTATAATTTTCTCTGTATCTCTTAGTATTTGAGTTGTTGTTCTTCTTGCTCTCATAATATCACGTCTTTAAAACTCTCACTCGCATTTTACTGTAGTCTTAAACGTTTTGAACCTATATTTCAAAACCACGCACGCGCACGCACATTCTTTCTTGCTGTCAGTCCGGTGTAAGAGCTAGATGAGCTGTGTTGCCCGTCATTACGGCTGATGTGGTCTGTGTCATTCTCCCTGTCGGGACATTCACACTGCTTAGTCAAATCTAAAGTGACGTGCGTGTGACAGCCTTTCACTTGCTTCCAGTGGCTTTGATTGAGTGTGCCCCCACACAACCATAGCCGCCGTGTGCGAATGTGGTCCTACACAGTCACCGTCTCAACGCCCTGTATTGCATTGAAGAATGAAAACATGGCGTAGCAAAATAGCAGTGGCTTTAGGAATGTATCCAAAAAAACAATAAAGCACAGAACAAAGGAGTCAATGAGTTACCAAGAAAGTTATGAACTAATACATCTTGATTACCAATCAAGAAAATGAGTGTGATATATTTAACTTTTTACCTTAATTTTGTGTTCGATTTAGATTAAACAAGCGTTTGATGGGTACATTTGCAGCCCAAAAGTCTTTATAGGTTTGAATAGACTGACCGAGCCGTCACCATCGTGTTCCTGACGGCCGTTGCCGAGAAGTGGCTTCTACGGAGATACGAGGTGTTTATCTGATCGAGCGAAACAACCGTATCATTAAAAGAGTGCTGGAAGACAAGTGGTAGTAAACGTGCTAATGGGGCTAACGTCTAACAGCTGATGCATGTACTCTGTAGCTCCAGGCCTGGCCGTCCACCCAAGAGACTCCAGAGTGTGACGTCTTCAGACTGCGGGCCCCACCACATGCTGACCCACACCGGCCTGATGTCGGCTGGGATTATGCCCTCTGCAGGTGAGGAGACCGGCCCCAGTATGGACACAGCACACACACACACACACACACACACACACACACACACACATGTTTCTGTTAAGCTTTTTTTCTTCTTTTTTTTTTTTTTTTTTAAGGCTTTACACTGGGGATATTTTATTATTAAGAATATTGGTGGTGTTGTAAAGATATTATAATTATTATTGATAATAATACTAACTATTCAATATTATGAATAATTATTACACAATATTATTATTTTTTGGGAGCTGTGGCAAAATTATAAATTACTATTCACAAGTAAATTAGAAAATAGTAACACATTAATGTGGATGGATGCCAAATTGCATATATATTTAATTTTAGTGAGAAAATGTTTATTGCATGTGTCACATTATTTGTATTAATGTATTATTTTTGTATATTATTGTGATTCTCTGAAGATTCAAACGTACGTTTTTAAATGACACCCTCACAGCCCTCAGCAGAATTAGGTGCTGCTCAGCTGTCTTGAAGTACAAGGAATACCCCATTTTCCACAAAAACTTTTCTAATAATCTCTCCTAATATATTCTTACCTGGTCTACCATATAATATTATGGAACGTATGTGTTGATTAGATGCAAGACAGATGACTGTGGAACACAATGGCGTTTGCTGTTGTCTACATAATTACATACATATTAATGATATGTGGGCGGGATTCTTGCACAAAGGAGGGGGGATTGATTGCTCTAGTTATCATGTGTGCTGCTGACATACACAAAAAAGCCTCCATAACCCGTAAAGGTGTCCAATTATTGAAAAGTTTACTTTTTCAAGGACCTGTGAGACACATTAGGAGCCTGCGGAAAACACAGATGTACACAACTCATGTAGTTTATCGCCTTTTGACTCAGCAACCAGCGGTGTTGTAAACGGCCACTGCATTGCTCTTGATACAGTCATATCGCAAACAGTTTTAGGTGTGCGTGCGTGCGTGTGTGTGTGTGTGTGTGTGTGTGTGCGTGCGTGTGTGTGTGTATCGCAGAGAGAAAAGGAAGAAAGTAATTGTGGGCACCTCGCTGCAGTCAAAGTTGCCCTTGGCTTTGTGCTCTTCAGTGCAACCTGATCTTTTCATTCCCCGGCCTCAAAAGAAGCCATTTTCTATTAGCCTCCGCTTCCTCTCGCTGTTCAAAGGTGCTTGAGTGTGCATGCGTGTGCGCTCAAGAGCATCTTTCTCAGTAGGAAAAAGAGTGCTTTTTCCACCAAAGGAGAGGTGCTCGTGCGTCGTCGACCCTAATGATTAGTAGTGGCCACAGGAGATGGCGTGCGACACAGAGGGAGAGAGGGAGAGAGAGAGAGAGAGAGAGAGGGAGAGAGAGAGAGACAGGAAGAAGAAGGACATTTGGGCGTAAAAGGCAAATAAAATCTTTGATGTGATTCTCCTTGGTCTCTCTCTCTCGCTCACGCACGCACACACGCGCGCACGCACATAACACACGCACACACATAACACATACACACACACGCGCGACACAGTGGCTTATGTCCTGCTGTGATGCTGACATTTGAAAAGGTAGAGCGGTTGGGTGGGGTGGGATATGGGGGGGGGGGGGCAGAGAGGGGCATAAAGGAGGCTAGGAGATGAGAGGCGGTGAGATGTGAAGAGAAATAACAATTTGTTGTGGTTGTGGAGGTCTTCGACAGACAGGCAACGCACCTCAAACACTTAGCTTGAATGTAAGACAAAAGGCAGCGTTTGTGTCTCTCATTATAATGTACAGTAAGTGGGTGAAACTTCTTAATTTCAGTATTCCATTCGCATCCAATATCAGGAAATGAAGACTTAACATTTGTTTGCTTTTCCACTCTTGGTGTGTTTTTATAGCTTGGCGCGGCTATCTTTTAATAATTCAGTGTTTGTCTTTATTAGCAAGGGATATTTAATTTTCTCCCACCGTATGGGGAAGAATATGCTCTCCCGGTAATCACATTGAGTCGGGTGTTTTGACTTAACTCTGCCCCACATTTCTCTTCTGACTATTTACGCACGGTTCAACAGAGCAAACAAGTCAATTAAAAAATGACCCTGTAAGTGAGCGCTTGTTTACAGTATGTATATAATATGTATGTAGACACCCGGGCGGAGTCAATGCACACCCCCCGCCCCACCGGCCCTGCAGCGGAGGGAGTGGCCGTGGGATGTGTGGTCTCCTGTGTGGGAGAGAGATGAATGTCCTGGCTTGTTCCTATCAGCGCTGAGCGGCCAGGGCAGCGGTGCAAGTCAGAATGAATGGCTGGAGCCTCTGTCTCCCCCTGACAGACTTCTGCTTATTTCCAGTGCACTGATCCCCCCTGCAGAGGGGCCATTGATCTGCCTCACATTGATCTGTGCTCTTTTTCTGTCTGTCTGTCTGTCTGTCTGTCTGTCTGTCTGTCTGTCTGTACGTTTGTCTGCCTGTCTGTATGTATATGTATGTCTGTATCTGCCTGTCATCCTGTCTGTCTGTCTGTATGTATGTATGTATGTATGTATGTATGTATGTATCTGTCTGTCTGTCTGTCTGTCTGTCTGTCTGTCTGCCCTTCCACTCTCCCCAGGTCTGTCGGCCCTGGCCAAGAAGATCAAGCTGGAGGTGATGGCGGGTTACCACAGCAACCAGCAACACGGAGGACCAAACGGGGAGAGCGGCGGCGACCACAGCCCCGCCGGACTGGGTCAGTCTCGCGAGCACGAGCACGCGTGCGCTCACGTGGCGGTGGCGCGGCGCATCTCGCAGCGATTGTGCCTGTACAGTATGTTACCTTTTCTTAACGTGCTAACAGAAGGATTAGCGCAGTTGTCTAATGCCCCCTCCCCTTGGCGCCTAGCAACCAAAGGGACTAAGTGACCAGATTGATGCTGTGCTGTGTGTGATGTGTGACATCACCCCGCACTGCCTCAGAGACTCTGCAAAGTCAACACCGGACTTGTGTGTGGGGCTTGTGTGCATTTATAGGACCATAAGCAGTAAAATGAGAATGCCATACTTTAAGTCAGTGTGTCCTGAAAAGGTCCACTGCTTGGAAGTTGTTCACATCAGCGTGCAGCTGGGTTTAGTATTTGCGCAAGGTTTAGAGAAGGCTGTGTGCACGTCTTTATTTAAAAAAAAAAGTATATTGTATTTTGCTATTGCCGACGGTGGGGATACAGTTTCCATCGAGTTGCTAAAATGGTAAATGCCATGCTGTTTCAACCCCCTCAAGTCGCCACGGGAACCAGGCTCAGTGCACCCCAGCTGGAACACCTGCCCTGAGGGGTGTATTTGCATATGGATTTGAGAGTCCTTGTGCCAATGGCAGATACAATTGTCTGTTGAGAAAGACAAGTCATGTTCATGGCTAGGGTCAATATTGTTTTTCTTAGCCCTTGTATAGACAAAGAAACAACAACATTATCTATTGAGACTGAGACACCAGGTATCTAGCTAACAAAGAAAAGAGAAGGTATACCTGGATGAAACTGAGATGAGAGGCTGAGAGAGCCAATCAATAGTCTTCCCTCTAATTCACTATGCTGAATGCAAACGACAACTGCCGGACAATCGATGGGAGAGCGGGCTCACTCACGCACGCGCGTGCACGCACACACCCATCACCCACGCGCACGTGTGTGCACCGACCCCACAGTTATCGACAGGTTAAAGTAGCGTCAGTGTGTTTAGACAGATGACAGGGGCTTATGGGGGTCCATGCGGAATACACTATGAGCCTACACAAATACACACGCACACTAGGTATGGCACAATACATTTTTTTCAGTCCCGATACAGAGACCGGCACTTTGGGTATCGGCCAATAACGAGTACCGATCCGATTCCAGTGTTAAACTAAATTTTAAGTTAAGTTGCAGAGTAAATGACAACCAATCTCTGTTTTAGGACCTAGATGCATTTTAGAAACCTGCTGCTGATAGTGTGGCCTGGGTAGGTTAGACATGGCTGATCGGTTACAACTGTCCAATTGTCACCGATATCCAGCTATTTAAGTCGTTATCATTATCAGACAGATTTCCGATCTCAGTATCGTATCGGTTCCATCCCTAGCGCGCGCACACACACACACTAACGTGGAACGAGCCGTGGCTCTGGATAAGAAGAAAATGATAAGAAATGCCACGGTGTTAATGTAATGTACCCAGATAAAGCCGCGGTGGTCGCTCACTAATAAACAGCTGTCCGTAAGCCGGCTCTCCGTTCCGGTCTGTGTGTTACGGCGTGCGCACGCACAACACACAGTGCAATATGCACGCACACCACAGTGTAGTAAAATGTGTTTACCCATGCCTCTAAACACTCCCAGTCTTAAGCATTGTTTCCAATTGTATACACACAGTTAGCCTGCCAGCATCTGTGCGCAGTTTGGTGGCATGGTTACCACCAGCTATTATAAACCTGTAAAGCTTAATCATTGTTAATGATAGACTCAACTGGAAGAACACAAACACACACGCACACACGCGCACACACGTGCACACACACACACACACACACACTGTGTGTGTGTGCACATACCCTCAGACACTCCGACCTATACGCACAAACGCATACACACATATATAAGCATATGTGTTTTTTCCATACTGCCACCCACGGCCTTATGGGAAAGGCCCAGCCCCTACCGGCGCGTTAACCACTACAAAGGCAATCTCAGATTACACACACACACACACACACACACACACACACACAACTGCTGAGTGGGACACCTTATGGGCAGAGGAAGAGCAGGAGCAGCCATTTCTGTATTTAACAAGATCTTCTGGGAAATTTACAGTAACTGTTTGTTTACAGTAATGGTTTGTTTGGGTAAACATAAGAGAGGCACTTTTACTTTTTGACGCTCTTTAATGAAACATAAGAGAGAGTGAAAGAGAGACAAGTAAAGGTGGAAGGAAATAAAAAAAAAATGGGCGGGACGGGATCAAAGTGAAGCGTGGCCTTAATATCTGCTGTTGGCGGTGAGTGGGTTCTCAGAGCATCTGGTTATTTAGCTCCATTCAGACAGATCTTTTGTTTGGAATGGTTGCTGCTCTGGGCAAGGGAGAGACCAGTCTGCCAAATTCACAAAGCGCTGCGCATATGTCCAGCGAGCTGAACTCCTAAAGTCAGTGCCTTCTCTCCATATTTCTTATTCTCTATTATGCTTCCTTTTGTTTCATGTTAATTTATTTGTGTTATTACATCTCTCTTATTGGCGAGCCTTTCTTTTTTTTTTTTTTTTTTTGTTGCCATGCATTCTCCTATTATTTGTGACAATTGTGCAGAACACAGTCCAAGATTATTCCTTTTGTGTTTATAATTACCCAGTGTGCATTGCTGGCGCGCCACCAGGACTGCCATCAGCCCCTTTTGTTCAACTTCCTCCCTGTATTTCTTTTGTTTTTGTTTTGCTTTTTATTAAATTATAAATATTTATGTCATTTTCTCTCCAAGACAGGAGTGTTTGTTTCACGAATAGAAGAAATGAAGCAACACACTAGGGCACTGTCGAAAGGAAGTCTTTTTCTTTTTCGATAGCACATGCTTGTCTTAAGAGCGGACAACAGACATGAATAGGACTTTACTGTAAAGCAGAGGCCTTGCAATGCATTTAGATATTGCCAGATCCCAGGTCTCATTCAGTAAATGAAATGTGATGTCCCCCCTCACAGCATATTTCATCCTTTGCCTGACGTGAAGCAATGAAATTGTGTCGGATTATCCAACACACTAACGGTCGTCACCCAGATAAGGTTGACACATCACAGATGACTGATATTGTTACAGTCCTGTTGTCAGAGAAAAAGAATGCGGAGGCCTTTTATTTCAGTATCCTTTTCAGGACTGAACAAAGACATCCTTTCAGCTTTGGCAGAGAAAACCAAAGGAGGAAAATGAGTCAAGAACTTAATATATGGCTCGGCTTTGATGCATTAAACATAGCCCCACATTTGACCTCCCTCATATGAAGTCACACCATTTTGTATATCCATTTGTTAATGTGTTGGTTTATTCCTTATTGGTTTTATGTTTAGTCTTACTATTTGTTCTAATATTTTCTACTCTCCCAGGTCTGGACCAGCTGCCCTTCATGATGATGTCACATCCTCTGATTCCTGCCAGTCTGGCGCCGGCCTCTGTTTCCATGGCAATGGGTCAGATGAATCGCCTCAGCACCTTGGCCAATATGGCGAACGTGGCACAGCTCCACGCCAAGCCCCTAACGAGGGCTCCGACCTCCGTTATCAAGGTAACATGTTTTCTTTTTGGTCAGGCACATTTGTCCCTGCCTGGACACCTCATTTCCTAAAGTCAGGGGACCCTTAGGACCCATCTTTCATTTCATAATAACAATTTCCTTTTTTATAGTTACAGTACAAAGACAAGAATAAGTCCAGAACCTTTGTCATTTTCATTGTTGCTCGACAGGAGCGAGTTCAGGAAAGCCCCTCCCCTTCACCCTCATTGGAGGAAGGTCATGTGTCATCCAATCACAGCAGCAGTGTGTCAAGTTCACCATCACACACAGAACGCACCGTTGAAACAACACGTACGTACCTGCCCCAATATTCTGTCACATAGCCGAATAGTGCCACACAGGTGTTTTCAAAAACTGTCCGTTCTTTCATAATAATATAATGTTGTCTTATTAGTATATGACTACATTTAATATGTCGTATGCTGGTCTTAATCACGTTTGGTTAACCATGGTAATGTCCAGACCCGCATCGTGATGGCCTATCGGCGAGCCATGGAGGTTTAGGCCACTCCCCCAAAAGGAAGACCGTGGACACAGATGCACCAGCGCTAGAATACAGCAAGGACTCCAAGAGAAGCCAAGCTGACAGAGAGAGAGGTACGATAGGACAGACCCATGATGCACTGCGTGGCCTCGTGGGTCTTCACGTTGTTATCGGAATTATGGTAAATATGAGTTTTTGACGCGTGAATGACCTCTCAAGTCGGAATTCTGAGTGGGATATTCGGAAATTATAATGATACCGGGTTCCCAAGTCGGTGACTTTCAACCTTGACAGAGAAGACGAAATAATTTGTATCCATGATCTATAGACCTTGCGACACGGAGTACAACGCACGTATAAGAGTAGAGAAGGTTCTGTTACAGCTTTGTTTGACAAAATAAGGCTAGTTTTTAATAACCTTTTTTTATTTTCAGGTAACACACACTGATCTGAAATAAATAATTCATACATTTTCATTTTACCGTGTGCATTACATAGAATGAACGTTGCGCTTTCATTGCATACAGCTCCGACAACAAAGCAGTTGAATGTGACGTACTCGTATTTCCGTCACGTGAAGGCAGCATGAGAACAACAAAATCCAAAAATGAACAAAAATAATTAAAACAAGAAAATAAGATGACTTGTTTATTATTAAAATTAACCTCTTTTTTTTTACACACTCTTCAGCCATATAATGTAAACGTCAAGCAGAAACAACATGTGACTGTAGGTGCAAGGAGTGGAGGCAAAGTGTCTTACAACTGGTCGATTACAACTCTGACGTCTCAGCCCACCCCCCCTTCCTCCCCTTCCCGTTTCTCCTCCTCACCACTGGTGGCCGCCTCACTTCCCGCGGAGAGGAAAGACAAATAATTCTCCGAAACAGAGCTCCATTAGACCGGCAAGCGGTGCTACATTAGCAAACCATTTGCCGGGCCGCGGCCTAACGAGCCAGGCGGTTCGCTTTCCCCCCTCGCCGCCCCCTGGCTCTCAGCTGGACCTCATCTGCATAACAACCGCCTTCCCGTCGTTAGGGCCCGCGTTGCCACGGCGTTGCAACGTCAGTTGTTTGGTTCCCTCTGTCAGGGAGGTTTGCATTAGCTTAATGAGGACTGCCCAAGGACAAACAGTCAGCAAAAATCTACAGCAGGAAAGAGTGTGTGTGTGTGTGTGTGTGTATGTTCTGTAAATGTAAATGTATTCAAGTGAATGGCATTATTCAGTAATTGAATATAAAAAGCACAAAGGCCTGCAAGGTAAACTTTGAGATGCTGTCAGAAATCTGTGAAGGTATTGATAAAACCGCGTCGGTACCGGCGCGCGAGGACCCATACGTCGCCGCACATTTATGCGATTGATTTCCAATTGATTTTCCAGTATGTAAATGAAATGCCTGCGCAAATTCCAATCACTAGATGGTGTGCTCTCGCACTTGACCTACAGACACCAGGTTGAGCCTGGTATTGAATGGCGCCTCAAAGAGCACTTCAGTGCTGTCAGTCCGTCAGTCCGTCGTATGGTAATCTCGGCGTCCGCAGATGTATAAGTGTGTTTAGCGCGCGCGCGCGTGCACGTGCACGCACGCGGGCCCATTTTGGCTGTGTGTGCTGTTTCAGTGGTCTTTGAACAATGTATCCATGCAGCAAAGATCAGAGGCCATCCCTGACACCTCACTCCCATTAACCAACCATCAGCAGATTTTTATTCTCTCTCTCTCTCTCTCTCTCTCTCTCTCTCTCTCTCTCTCTCTCTCTCTCTCTCTCTCTCTCTCTCTCTCTCTCTCGCTCTCTCTCTCTCCCCCTCTCCCTCTGTCTGTCTGTCTATCTCTCTCTCTCCCGCTCTTCCGCTGACTGGCAGTCTTCACGTGGCGAAGTTCATTAGCCCGAGGGACGGGTGGTAGAGCGAGAGAAGGTAGAAAAGCTAGCGAAGAGAGAGGAGGGTGGGAGGGGGGGGTGGAGCAAAAAAAAAGAAAAACAGACAGTGACCTTGGTTTAAGGAGATGTGTCAATGAACAGACAATGTGTGCGTGTGTGTGTGTGTGTGTGTGTGTGCGTGTGTGTGTGTGCGTATGCGCGCGCATGTGAGTCGTGTTTGCAACAGTATACTGTACAACTATGGGTGTCTCTAGGTGTTAGCGCGTAGGTACGCACAACACGTTCATCTGTGTGTGTGTGCGTGTGTGTGTGCGTGTGTGTGTGTGCATGTGTGTGTGTGTGTGTGTGTGTGTGTGTGTGTGTGTGTGTGAAAGTAGGCGTAAAACAGTAACTCAATAAAGGATCAGTCAGTTCCAAGGAGCCCGGGGAGTACACAGTGCTGACTACGCATTTCGCACGGCTGCGTGTGTGTGTGTGTGTGTGTGTGTGTGTGTGTGTCTGTGTGTCTGTGTGTGAGTGCGTGCGGTGCGTGCGTGTGTGCGTTTGTGTGTCTGAATCTGCGAGTTTGTGGCCGTGTTTGTGTCTGGATCTGTGTTTGCGTGTGTATGTTACACGCATGTGCTGTGTGTGTGTGTGTGTGTGTGTGTGTATGTCGGTGCGTGCGTGCACGCGTGTGCATGTGTGAGCACGTGCACGTGAGCCACAGGAGTGTATTTGGATGCCCTCCGCTGGGCTCGGCAGCACCTGCTAATTACCTTTCTCTACAGAGCAATGCTTTTAGCACAGACGAGAGAGCGTGCGTGTGTGTGTGTGCGTGCGTGCGCGTCTGTGGTGGGGATGGGGAGGGGGGGGGGGGGGGCTTTCATCTGTGAAACACCTTGAGTGTGACAGTTGCCAAGACGTGAGGCTGGATTGGAGGGAGGGGGGTTGGGGGGGATGGGAGGGGAATGGAGGCGGATTTGGAGCCAAAGATGCTGTGGTCAGCTAAGTGGAGAAAACACCGTCATTTGTCACAGACACAGAAAAAGTGCCGCACGTCACATCTCTCTCTCTCTCTCTCTCTCTCTCTCTCTCTCTCTCTCTCTCTCTCTCTCTCTTCTCTCTCAACTCTCGTGGTCGTTTGCCTCAAAAACAGGTCGGACCCTCCGGTACGTTCTGGGCCAACTGTCAGTGTTTTAGGGGGGCAACTGTGAATGTTTAAAAGGAAATGCGAGGGTTTTTTCTTGCTTTTTACCTAATCAGTGTCAAGATTTGTGTGACGCATTTGTGTATCCAATATCTGAAAATGAGATTTGTGGGTGGGAAATTTAATTATATCGATTCCAAAAGTTATTGTTTTATTGTTTTACCATCTTAATGCAAAACAGCCGATGCTCTGACTGAATTACTGTATTTCTACATTGATAAACTACAATGTTCACAACACATATACTACGCTAGTGAGACTGGAGTTTGTTCTTTGAGATGAGGCAATGGGTTTCATGGGAAATGCAGTCTTTACTTTGGAATACAGCTTCGCTTTTGCTGAACTCCTTGTGGTGCCTTTAAGGCGTGCAGCTGTTTGTTGTGGAAACAGCAGAAATGCCTCACGCAAAACTCCACTGCACTTATGAATTATTGGGTTGACAAACAGGTTTATTATCATGCTGTCTTTAAGGTATTTCCAATGAAAGTGAATATTTTTGATTGTTTGATATCTCTTTAATGGTTCTGCAGGTCCCAACGTTGACTGTTGTTGCCACCAATTAAAATGCACAGCAAAGTGGCACAGATGGTCAACCATAATGCAGTTTCTTAGTTGTTTTTATGTGAGATGTCAGCCATGATGCATTATCAATAGGCACCCTGCCATCTGATAAAGGCAAAACGCATTTTCGAAAACCCCAACCTGGGACATTAATGTGTGTGTGGGCACGTGCGCGCAAACTGATTTATGTCACTGTCTCTTTGTAATGCAGATCAAATATGTTAAAATAACTCGTACAGATGTTTTACTATGCAAAATAGAATTAACTTAACATTTACTCAACCTTGGTTAGTGTCACCGCAGTTCAGGACAATATGTGTTTGTGTTTGCATTCAATAATGAAATAAACAACATATATACGTAATTAGAGGAACATTGAATAGTATGTTTTTGCTTTTGTGAGTCCTGTGATTCCACATTAACGTAATATAGAGAACATATTGTATATATTGTATTACTGTATAGTAATGTGCTACTGTATATGTATCTTTATGTCTCTCTCTCAGACGCCAGCTCTATGGCAACACCCACCGTGAGGGAGAGCTGTGACAGACAGGGCTTCCAGAAGCTGCTACCTGGGAGAGAAGGCTGTGACAGAGCAGTTTACCCCGGAGGAGCAAAGCTACCAGCAGGCCTCCACCACGCTCCCTTCATCTTCCCAGAGGGCTTGTCCTCCATAGAGACCCTACTCACCAACATCCAGGTGAGGCTCTACTGGGGGGATGACTATGAATAGGATTACACTTGACACAAGCATTGTGCAGGAGGTTTGCAAATGGATGCGTGCAGCAACAGACATATCCTTATCCCAAGGTAAAATATCTGTATATTTTCAAAATGACCGTATTTTTTATTTTTTTTATTTTGTGCAATCTAGTACCTCATTGTGTTGAAACAGATGGTGAAATTGATTACATAGCTTTTTACATTAGCTAGTTAGATGAAAACAAATGTACAGCGATATATTCTATAGTTTTACGCTATAAATCGATTAATATATGTCGATATATCGATATTAATTCTATTTTCTGTCGCTCTATGGTGATACAGACATTTTTGTTCTAAACAGTGGCAATGTATATTTTTATTTAACCTGTATGAACTAAAAATTGGCCCCTAATGATCTTTTTGTGCATTATACTTATATTTACACCTATATGTGAAGATGTGAATAGAAATTACAATGATGCAATCGTATTTGATATGTGTAAGGATTACAAAGCATGTCAAGTATTTGAACATGTAATTGTTCTTTTCACTTGAACAATAGCTAATCAAATATGACACATAATAGCAATATAATAATATATACAAGAAGGAATTTAATACAGGAACCAAAAACTGTAATTATATTTAGTAATTACTATGTTTTAACAATAATGTTCAAATATGCAGTTTTTCACTTTGAAATACCCAGTGTTAAATTACATTGTGCGTCTTCAAGAGCTTTAATAATTTGTTACGCTCCACAGACTCTTGATGTATTTTGTGCCATCCAAATCAAAGCGTGTGGTGTCTATTAGTATTTCAACGTTTATATGTCCACGGGGGGGGG
>JAODLL010000007.1:1630520-1654025 GCA_026546735.1 Forbesichthys agassizii | reverse complement strand
ACTACTACAACTTAAAGCAGGGCAGGTCTCCTGCCACTAAACACTACTACAACTTAAAGCAGGGCAGGTCTCCTGCCACTAAACACTACTACAACTTAAAGCAGGGCAGGTCTCCTGCCGCTGAACACTACTACAACTTAAAGCAGGGCAGGTCTCCTGCCACTGAACACTACTACAACTTAAAGCAGGGCAGGTCTCCTGCCCCTGAACACCACTACAACTCTAAAGCTACAACAGATGGTTACTGATGTTAATTTTCAGTAAATCCTTGATGTCATAACACAAGTCATGAGACATGGTCCAGGAACCCTATCCATATTCATTGGCATACTCTAATTGAATCTTTGCAAGTATAAACAAAAGAAGTGCAGAACCACATTGACCAAACTAGAAAACATGCTACCATGTATATATTGTGGTTGAACTCATACGATTATAAAGCTTTCTGATTGAATTAACTACATGGAAATGTTTGTCATAAAGCAGAACGAAACTTATTCAAATAAACACAATGAGATAATGTAAGATAAGATACGATAATATATTTATTTTGGTGCAGTTTTCAATAATGAAATAAAGGGATCTATCACGTCAATTTCTCTGTTTGTTGTCATTGTTTGTGTCACAGCTCGATGTCCGTATGTTTTCGTTTCCTTGGATTACACACCTCATCATTAAATGTTGTTTTCTGTTTCCCATGTCTGGTTTTCATTACATAACACAGATCCCAACAGAATTCAAAGTGGTAATAAAAACAATGATACGAATATGTTTATTTTTGTTTTTGTTTTATTTAGCCTCCTGCATTGTCTTCGTGTGTTTTTATTTTGCAGCTTGTCCTCCCCGCTCCCTCAGTATGACTCCAGGTGATGACTGAGCTCACTGGTTTTACCCACGATGCCGCAGTGATGTCATTCCCCTTTTTCCGCTCTTGCCTCTCGATTTCCCACCCTCCCTTTTCCTCTTCTCACATTGTGTTTGTACCATCTGTGTGGTCTGGTGTATTATTTTATCATTCTCATAACCAGCTAGTACATATCCAGTGGATATCTCTCTCTCTCTCTCTCTCTCTCTCTCTCTCTCTCTCTCTCTCTCTCTCATTACATCATTTAAAAAGTGTATATAAACATGATACACACATAATGCATTCAAAAAGGTATTCCCGTGGAACATCACTAGAGAAACATATTTTGAAACATATAGGGTATTTACCGCACACATCATTGATATCTAAACATGTACTTACAGTAATACATAGTTTGTTCTGGTGCATTTGGAATTTTGAAATAATGTAATTTGCACTCCTACAACTCCTAACTAAGACTTAAGAAATATGCTACTACACTTTGATTGGGATATTAAGAATGTAGTGGTCTTGTTTAACGAAAATACTGTAGCAAATGCCATGCACACATTTATCATTAGGGCTCATGTTATAAGGAAAAGTGTAAATGAACAGTTTTCAGTTTCAATTGCCCACTAAAGCAATGTATACTTGTCATAATTTACTTGACGCGGTTCAACATCACTACAGATATGTTTTTACTTTATAGAATATAAATCATGAAGTCCCTGCCTTGGTGAAACATTTGTGAAGTTGTTTATACTAGTCAATCACTGAACACCGCTTGAGAGAGACTGAAACTATGGCAACGTTCTCACCTTCACCATTAAAAGCAGCTGATATTTTGCACGCTCCATTTAGTACTTTGCATCTCAAACTGAGATAAGTGGAGGTGAGAGGTGCCTGTTTTCACATCTCCACATATATTTTTTTGTTCTCTCTCTCCGCTGTCTATTTCAGTTGCATCTCCACATTCTGGTTTGGGTGTAGCCGGTGATCACAGCATGGGGAAACGTCCTCACTCAGTGTCCGTCGTACCGTGCTTCTGTGTTGCCTACCTCTCTCCGCCTCGCCCCACCCCTTTCCCTCCTCCCCAACCCCCCGCGTCCTCCCACGTCTCGCTAACGCTGTTCTCCGGGTGGTGGGCAGGTTCCTGGTGAGCTTCATGGTGGACGCGCGCGGCGGCTCCATGAGAGGCTGCCGCCACAACGGCATGCGCATCATCATCCCGCCCAGGAAGTGCACAGCGCCCACGAGAATCACCTGCCGCCTGGCCAAGAGGCACAAGCTGGCCTACCCCCCGCCCATGGTGGAGGGGGAGGGGCTGGTCAGCAGGCTGGCGGAGGTGGGGCCGGCCGGGGCTCAGTTCCTCGGGTAGGAGCCCTGGGTCTTCTCCTTTACAGGGTGACCCATGTGTCGCCTGTTACAAGAGAGTTTCAGTTAGTTTGAGGAAATGATTAGTCACTGTTGTGAGCAACTGCTTTTTTGACATAGTTTTATATAGAATACAATATATTGACTCAAAATAAGGAAGTATAATATAAGCTAGCCTGTAGCAAACACATATTTCAGTGACGTTTTTACATTTTTTTTGATTATATTTTCTTATAAGACCCTCTGTGAGTCCTTCATTCGCGTTCTATGTTCGCCTACAGCCCTGTGATCGTGGAGATCCCTCATTTTGGCTCCATGCGGGGGAAGGAGAGAGAGCTGATAGTGTTGAGGAGTGATAACGGCGACACGTGGAAAGAGCACCAGTGCGATCCCAGACCAGACGACCTGTATGAGCTGCTCACTGGAATGGATGAAGGTAAAGCAAAGAACTAGTTGTTACTGGTGTGTAACACTGTTTAGGCCTACGCAGAGTAATGGCAGGTTGACAATGAAGATGCCAGCATCTTATTAGTTGGCCTGTATTTAACTAATTCCCATACATTTATCAATGGTACATTTTCAGTATACTATATTCTTAAACTGTATGTTTAAATCATAATATTTAACTTACAACTGTAATTGATTAACTAAAATCAAAGATATATTACTGTTTTGAGTAGGAAACCGTTCATCCATTCATTTGGCCGATTAGACTTTTTCTTAGGTTGAAGTTGGGTGGAGCCACTGGGCTCTACTGAGGTCAACATCTGCATGTACTGAAATTAAGCAATCATATAGAAGGTGGCAGTTATCCCGCCCTAACTCGTGCAACAAAACCTTCATAGGATGCTCTGGAAAATGTAAATCCAGCGGTGTCTGTTCACACTCAAGAGAATTGTCCTATTCAGCCGCACAGCCAGCCAACTGTCCTTACAGGCCCTTTAATGAACATATTGAGGTCACTGGTAGAATCTTCATCAATGTAAAAACATGAAAAACGACGTGTATTCCAGTGGGCATCCCTCCACCATGATCTCTTGTGTCTTCTCAGAGCTGGACAGTCCCGCCGAGCTGGAGAAGAAGCGAATTTGTCGCATCGTCACCAGGGACTTTCCTCAGTACTTTGCGGTGGTGTCGCGGATCAAGCAGGAGTCCAACCACATGGGGCCCGATGGAGGCATGCTCTCCAGTACCACCGTATCTATGGTCAGGGCCTCTTTCCCCCAGGGGGCGCTCACCAAAAAGATCCGTGTTGGCTTGCAGGTACTGTACAGCAAAATCAAAGGTTTTATAATGATAGAAAGATGGAGCATTGTAATGATTTCAGTCGGAGCAAAAATGGAATACTTCTGGTCTTGTAAAGGCAGTGTCGGTCATTTTCGAGAACACTTGCTAAATTAGAGCTCAAAACAAAACAAAATTCAGCTGCGGCGCCGCCCCACACATCAGAGCGCATTCTGAAGTAAAGAGTAGTACTACCACGTTGTTGATGTGAGCGGTGATCGCCACTTTGTTCATGTTCCTATTCACGGCGCCAGGGCTGTGTAGTGTCAGATTATTTTATCAACACGCACAGAGAATGGTATTTTAGCGAAATGCGAGGAGATATTTGGTGAATTTGACTAAATGTGCATTACAGTAGCTTATAATTAGCTTGCAATATCTGACTGTACCTTTAAGTGTACGTGTCACTAAAGGCATTTTGTGCGGAGGCTGACATACAGTAAGCAGCGCCCAGACAGCTAAATCTACCATGCATGGCCTGAAACAAAATCAAGTTGTGGCCTCATATTGATCATAGATACTTGGGAATTAATGTAATTGTGGAATCTCTCCTGCTTGCTTCAATAAAAATGTCTTCCCTGACACAGCTTTGTATTATCTCCTGTCCTCTACAAGGGTGTTACGGGTTAATTTGGCTCAAAAGGTTTTATGAAGCATCACTAACTACTGTATATGGTATTTCCCATAATTACACAATATAACCTGTATTAATTAATTTAGAGATGACTTATACTGTAGTATTTACACTTTACAGTACATGTTTGTAGTGCCTTATAAGACATTACCAAAGGATTAAAAGCAGGGTAACCGGTAGTAAATCTTGAGAACTTGTAGAAGTGCACAATACTTTTTTCAGCACGCGCAGCAGAGAACGTTGAGCTAGAGGAATGCGAAGAGGCATTTGTTGAATTTGACTAAAAGTGTAATAGCTTAAAAGTATCTTTACAATACCAGACTACCCCTTTAAGGGAGCCTTTACGACTCAAGTGAATGGAGCCTGCAGTGATACCTGCATGTTGTAATCTGTCTCCAGGCTCAGCCTGTGCCTGATGACATGGTGAGGGCCATTCTCGGCAACCGGGCCACATTCAGCCCCATCGTTACCGTAGAGCCCAGGAGGAGGAAGTTTCACAAGCCCATCACCATGACGATCCCTGTCCCGCCCAGGTCGGCAGAGGGCCACCCCAGTGGTCAGAAAGGGGACGCGGCCCCGTGCCTGCGCCTGCTCTGCAGCATCACAGGCGAGTAGCTGGACAGTTGCCCTGTGCGACAGTTGCCATGGGTAGAGCGGGGGATGGGGGGGGGGGGGGGGGTATGGGGGCGGGGGGGCACAGGCGGGGTCGAGAAACTACTGGTTCGAACCCCCGCTATAATATGTTAAACAGAATTCATGTGTCAGAGTAAGTGAGCTAGCGAGCTACAGGCCGACATGTCATGACTCTAACTCTAGCTCTAGCTCCAGAAAGGTGAGACTGGATATTCTTATGTACCAGCCCCACAGGTGTTTCCGCTTTAACTGACGAGCCTAAGAGCCTGTAACTGAAAGGAAAGGGCAGGGTCAACACAGCTATCACCGGGGAGGAGAAGCAGTGACCATCGTGAGCTGTAGTGTACAGGGTGTGTAATCCATTCCCCTGTGCTCAATACAGGAGGGACCTCTCCAGCACAGTGGGAAGACATCACAGGGACCACGCCACTGTCCTTCGTCACTGACTGTGTCTCCTTTACCACAAACGTGTCGGCCAGGTGAGACACACGTACACACGCGACCATGCACAACCCAATACAATGAAAGGAATGTCTCTTTCATAATATCTGGAGTGAGTTTGCTTTAGCAGTGACAGACAGGCTAAAGATGGCTATTACTGACATGACTATTGTTACCTGCCCGTTGCAACATTTGTAAAACATTTGAAACATCTGCAATGACCTCGTTTTGGTCTTATTGTATCATTCTAACGAGATCATTTTCTCACCCTGGTACTAACAGAACTTTACTTGGTGCTCTGAAATTAAAGTTAACAGAGCTGCCATGTACCTCTGTGTTTACCTCACAAAGGGAAAAAGAACATCAGACTCACAGTGTTACCCTTCTAATGCTTAAGGCTGCAACGTTGTGAGAGACAAACTTGAAACGTTACTTGGGGAGGGTATTATTACGCATTTATTTCTTTGTACTCATTGTTATCCTGTACGGTTTTCTAGAGACACAATGTCTGCACAAATACAATCAAGTCAGAATCATTTTCAATGTACTTACACATATATACGGTAAATGCGGCTTTACTGCGCAGAGATCTATCCATTCACCCTCCAACAGTCAGTTGACAGTTGCATTAAACATTATTAATTTCTCTAATATAGCATGTTTAGCTCTGGCTGTGAGATAAACATTATAATATCACCATCCTGTTTAACGTATGATTTCTAACCCTTCGAAAACTGACGAGAAAGGTCCTTGACCAAGCTGCAGTTTTTAACGAGTCGGGAGTCAGAACATGTTGCATGGAGAAGCTCTGCCCCACACATTGGAAAGGCATTGCAAAGGCTAGGATATTATTGTGTGGTGTGGTCTGCACCACTTTTTGTTTGTATTCCTATTTACGGAGCCAGGGCTGTGTAGATACACCATATTATTTTTCAGCATGCACACAAAACAAATAGCGGTATTTGGTGAATTTGACCAAAGCTGTATTAGCTTACCTTTGCTTACTATACATTTTGTATAGTACAGTGTGTATTTGTATAGCAGTCTACTTTTAAATTATTGTATAATCATGATTGTATAAGCAAAATTGTTTTCTTGGCTAGCTTCCAGAAACAGCAAATCGGACCTTATCTCTCTTTCCTCTCCTCTCCTCTCCTCTACTCTCTTCTCCCCTCTCCAGGTTCTGGCTCGCAGACTGTCACCAGATTCCTGAGACGGTTGGTCTAGCGTCTCAGTTATACCGGGAGCTGATCTGCGTGCCGTACCTGGCCAAGTTTGTGGTGTTCGCCAAGATGAACGATGTGGTCGAGTCTCGACTCCGTTGCTTCTGCATGACAGATGACAAAGTGGACAAGACCCTGGAACAGCAGGAGAACTTTGAGGAGGTGGCCAGGAGCAAAGATATTGAGGTGGGATGTCAACTCTGTGCTACAGTAGGCCTATACCGTTGGACTGAGTTAAGCTATGTTCCTGAAGAAATGTAGTAAAAACTTGACTGGCTGAACAGCTTCCTAATATGCACATGAGTGAACATGTTGATACTGTGTATAAGTGTAGTTAATGAACCAAATCTAATTGTGTTGTTTTTCTACCAACCTCCGTTGGGCAGACCTTGTGACAGCATATTACCAGAAAAACTGATTCTACCAATGTTGTGCATGTTTTAAAATGATTATTTTAAGGAACAATTGAATCCAATAGAATTGGAACAGTTTTTATTTGGTTAATTAAAAACTTGCAACAAATTAAAATTTTCATCCCTAACTCCGTCGTGTGATGAGGTAGGGAAGTAATTTGAATATTTTATCAATCATTATTCAGATGGTATTTTGCATTTATTTGCTTATCTTCTTCCATAGGTTCTAGAAGGCAAACCCATCCATGTCGATTGCTACGGCAACCTGTCTCCTCTGACTAAAAGTGGGCAACAGTTAGTTTTCAATTTCTACGCTTTCAAGGAGAACCGACTTCCTTTTAACGTGAAGGTGTGTGTTGAACCATTTCACAGCTCTCCTCTGCTTCCGTGGTAGCGTTTGCTGTATTTTGTGCGTGGTGGTGACGTACGTGAGTGTCCTCTAAACACGCTGACATGGAAACCATCAGTGATAAGTCCTCGTGGTGCCTAACGTGATATACTAAGGCAATGAAAATAGAGAAAATGGCTTCGTCTCAGGCTGCAGAACAAGGCTTTTTCCAGATGAGAGGTTTCGTGTGATAACTACCTTGTATTTCGGAGTTGTCCTCTTTCCTTGAGGCAATTTCTGTTGGTGAGAATTTATAGCATAGTTTTTTCATTTGGTATATGGAAGATGTTTACATGATATTTATAATATTCATAAGGACCTTCTTTTCACCGTTCTCTGAACATCGTGCCTACTGAGGAATATTTGACCAAGACAATGAATTGATTGTGTTCGTTGCCTGCTCCCTACAGATCAGGGACATGGGCCAAGAACCGTGCGGACGACTTTCCTTCCTGAGAGAACCCAAGAGCACCAAAGGTCTTCCGCAAACGTCCATATGCAATTTGAATATCACACTGCCAACCCACAAGAAGGTAGGCTCACGCCATGCGAACGAGTCTCCACTAGGGCCATGTCATTTCATTCTCATGTAAACACGGTGTGTCTACAGCACCAGGGAGGAGGTGTTGTCTTCATTCAGGTTTAGACAATGCCTGTCTGTCGCTTGTGTGTTTTATCAGTGTTGACTCCGTCCTGTGCCAGTCATAAGACCCCACAACGTACACACACACACACACACACGTCCTGCCACAAATGCATATTGGCCCCAAATCTATTGCTTGACTCACTGTGGATTTATGAGGGTTATGTCACTGCACTGCAATTATGAGACTGCACTTCTATGTATTTGTTTGTTTGTTGTGGTGTTGATTGGTCATAAGAACAAATATAATTATGTTGCTGTTGCTTTATTACTTTGCTTCGCTTTTTTTTCTGTTTTTACCCATTTTTTAATCCCATAGCTTTTATGTCAAGTTTTATGTTATTTATGCTGCTCCATTTTCATACCTTGAATTGATTTCATCCCCGCCCCGCCCCACCCCGCCCCGCCGCCCTGCGCCCATTGTAACATCCCTGCTCTCCATTGTGCCATCTCTCTCTTCTCCTGCAATGCATCTTGGGAACCCACAGGATACGGAGTCTGATCCTGATGATGAGGTAAACAAGATTCTTCATCATCACATGGAACTGCCGCTTGCTTTTCTGTTTTGGCTTTGCCGTCGATGCCGTTGTAAAGCAGGGTGTGTTGTGTAGAGTCACGTGACTGTGAGCAGGGGGCTTCTGTTGCAGCTATTTCACACGGCTGAGTCATCGCTGCAAAGCGCCGCCGTCGCACAATGCATTGCTGGACGTGGCAGATTTTATTTTCCTCTCAAAGATTTGTTTTTACTGTTGTCCCCATCCCAAGTCCAGTGGAACCAGTATGTGTGCCACACCTCAAGCTTAATTTTCCATCTATATGCAACTTTCCATAACAACTTTAGTGGGAAATCACCATGTCTGCATACTAATTATCGACTCATGGGAAGTCTCATACAGGACTAAGCTTTTGGCATCTTATTATGAGATTCTAATCTGTTATCAATCATTTTACTTGAATTTAGTCCTACCCTGGCTTAATCCTGTCCTTAGCATGCCTGTAACAGTTGTATAGTTAACCGTCCCTTTAATGCATGCTAAAAACCCTTACAATTAGTCTTCCATTAGAGAGATGTTTCTTTGGTTTTGAGTTTCCCTTGTACCTAGTTTTAATATGAACCTCTCCAGTATTTCCATATTACTGTGCTTTAGTTTAACATTTGACCAAATATCTTAAAATCCTACTGTTAAGATTCTGCGTTCATCCTGTCGTCTAAACATACCTCATAGTGGATTGTGCCATGCAGATAAAGCTAGCTTTCTTCCCAAATGTAAAGGGAGCAGAAGAGCCCTTAGTCTTCTTAACATAACACCACAGTACTCCTACCTGTAGTGCCACCTTGTGGCAGTATTGTGCATGCACTATTGCATTACAACCAGTACAACCCCCCCCTGCACAGTGTGCAGTGTTTAACAGTAATACAAGTAGCATACAGTTAGGCAGACATCAACTTGGCACTTGAGAATGACATTTTACTTTTTTTTTTTTTTATGTTGAAACATCTTATGTTCTTTTATGTTTGTTGCAGACTGAAAAGCCAGACCGACGTCATACCTTTGCCTCCTTAGCTTTGCGTAAGCGCTACAGCTATCTGACCGACCCTGCAGCGAGTGAGTTTCCCATTTTTACTTCCATGAAATCTTAAAATATTTAATTCATATTTAGTGTCAGACAGACCCTTTCTAAACAAAACATGATACTTTATTATACTCATAGTATATATAGAGATGTTTCCTCACCTGACAAAAACACTCCATAACCACTTGTCCTTGTCAGTTAATATTTCTAGCTCATGATTCCCAGTCATTCATTAATTGTCAACGTTTGCATGGTTTTAACTGTATTGTTTTGCCCATCCACCCCATTATGTGAAAATGTCAGTCTCTTTCTTTTGTCTTACATTTGTGATACTGTCATTGCGAAAGCCATTTAGTTCACAATTAGTTTGGAAAAATATGTTTTTAAACTCATGTTGAATAAAAGTACTCTTATGGGTCTTTCTCATTCTTTTAATTATAATTTCACTTTATTGGCTTTGTGATTGTGTGCAGCTGTGTATATTTTATTGTACTATAGGGTTGCACTTTACATTAGGTTGCCTTGACTTGTATGTTTGTTTACCATTTTTAGTAGAAACTTGCAACAAAACATAACAAACAACAATCAATAAATGCATATGAAAGCACTATGATTGTGTAATTGTTTATCTATCATCATAGCTATTAGATATTATAAAATATCCAAGAACTTTAAAACACTATTTATCCAGAGATAATTTATTTAAACCTTAAACACAAAATGTGTTTATAATAATTATACAAATATATTTTGAGTTAAATTGGCATGAAAGTTGCTAGATTTTGAACTGATTCTCATATAGAGAATGGATGGCTGTAAAGTGCAACCTCATATCCTCAATTCATTACCAAACAAGTAATGCATTTCTATGTTAATGATCTACAATTGTGGGTTTATTTCTGGCATTGAAAGGATAATCAAGGTGTCAACAAATGTGTACAGCAAAACACACAATAGCAATTGTGACAAATTGAAGCACATCAAAAGTCAATGGAATATTTGTACACTTGTTAAGTAATCATTACATTTTTTTCACCTTTATGTCAGGCATTTTTGTTAAAACGCATTCTTTTGTACATTTTGTAAAAACCTTTGTCATTAATCATTCATTTACTACACGTGTCATGCCATTTAGTGGTAATTACCAATCCATAAGTAATATATTACACTTTGATTAATGCTTTTACTGACTCACTCAACTTTCTCTTTCTGGTTTTGATTCATTTTACGTTATTTTTCTGTTCAATTTTACGTTGAATTCCTTATTATTTTGGTTTAAATTATTGCTCAAGAAACAACTGATCGAAGCTCGCCGAGAACACAGCCTACTAGCTACCCTTACAAACCTGTCTTTTCAACGAGATCTTATCAGGCGTGGTCGTCTGTTCCTGTCACCGTCCCTGGCCAAGCCAAATCTGGGTTTGGCTCCCTCTCCAGTTCGTCATCCAACACGCCCTCTGCCTCTCCACTAAAGTCGGTTTGGTCTCTAAACTCTGTTTCCCCCATAAAGACTAACATCCCTGCATCCCCAGCTTCATCCATCAAGTCAGTTAGTGACATGGCCTCCCCTATCCGTTCCTATCGGACCATTTCATCTCCCATAAAGACTGTAGTCCAACAGGCTCAGTACCCAATCCAGGTCAATCCCTCTCTCCTGGCTTCTCCGGTGAAAAATGCGCCAGACCCTGTATCTGTAAAAGGACTGGCGGCATTGTCAGCAAGGACCACCGCCATTAATGCATCTGGAGGGAGTTCTCCCCTCCTTGAGAGGTCATCCATAGCTATGACCCCACCAACCTCTCCAAAGTCCTCCTTGAACATGTATACCTCGTCCCTACCGTACAAATCTGTTGTGTTGGGCACTGGTGAAACGTCATCATCCTCCTCTCCCATAAAAACAGTCCCTGGGCTTTCCTCTATCCGGTCCACTGCAGATACCTCAAGCCCTTCGAGGAGTTTGTTTTCCTCTTTGTCCTCGCCCCTAAGATCTAACTCCCCTCCCACTGCGGCATCTCTGATCAATGGAACTGCGTCTCCAATTCACTATCGCTCCTCGTCCATAACCCCTGTCCACACCAGCAGTCTGCAAGAGAGAATACAAGCAACCACCAACGCAGCAACAACAAGTGTCAACGCAGCCTTTGATGAGGTTGAGAAAACGTTTAACTCATGCTCTGCAGGCTATGGCACGTTGAAGTCATTGTCATCCTCTGCATCTTCCTCATATCAGTCTATCAGGTCCTCGGCCTCTAGTTCCCTTTATGCCTCTTTACGGTCTCCTCCTAATTCCACCACTACAGTGACAGCTAGCACAATGAATGTCCCTGTATATTCGGTTATAAATGTGCTGCCAGATCCCCAGTTTAAAAAACTTCCTGAGGTGTCCAAATCAGCTGCTTCCCTTCTGTCCCCTCGGAAGACATTGCCAGTTGAGGAAAATCCTCAACTGCAGTCTTCCTTTTCCAGAAATCTGTCACCCGTCAAATCACCTCTGTTTACACAATCCGCAGCACTCAAATCAGCCACTGCATCACCAATGTCCTCCAGCCAAGAGATTCTGAAGGACGTAGCCGAAATGAAGGAGGATTTGATAAGGATGTCAGCCATTTTGCAAACAGACCCTAAGTCTCCCGCCAATAGAGGCTTGCAAACTGGTTCTCTTAAGGAAGTTAAAGTGGAAGATGAGGAACCATATAGAATTGTAGAGAAAGTCAAACAGGACTTGGTGAAAGTAAGTGAGATCCTGACAAAAGATGGCAGGGCTTTCCTGGAACGGAGTTCCTTGGATGACGTACACTACTCCAAATTACCAGTTGAACAACCACAAAGCAACTGGAGCTACCCACCAAGATATGAGACCGTGGTCCCTCAAATAAAGACAGTACCTGACAGAGATTTCCATCTATCAAAAGTCGTTGACTATCTGACAAGTGATGTCGGCGGCAACTCAAAGCATAAAGCAGATACTGGAAAGAGGGAAGGAGAGGAGAAGCAGAAACGCATCCTCAAACCTGCCATTGCAGTTCAGGAGCACAAGCTCAAAATGCCTCCGGCAAACATGCGCTCCTCTGCTTCCGACAAGGAGCTCAGCAAGCTAGCAGATGCGCTTTTTGGGGCAGACACTGTTCTAGATTCACCCGATGACATCTCACATGATCAGGATAAGAGCCCCCTCTCGGACAGCGGCTTTGAAACCAGGAGTGAAAGGACACCTTCTGCACCTCAAAGTGCAGAGGGAATGGGCCCCAAGGTTCTATTTCAAGACATCCCTGTTCCCCCAATGATTACTGAAACTAGAACAGAGGTTGTCCATGTCATTAGGAGCTACGAGTCTCCAGAGGAAAACAAACAACCAACAAGAGAGGATCCACGTGCAGTCAGATATATTGATTCTGAGCCTAAGGGACATTTTAATCAAACATCATCTCCAGACCAGAATAAATACTATCCAATGAAAGTAAGCCCTGATGAGGATCCAATGGAAAAGGGAATGAGGGTAAAGGAGGAAACCCATATAACCACAACCACAAGAATGGTGTACCACAAACCATCTGGCAAGGAAGTAGCATCTGAGAGATGTGAAGAGACTATGTCTGTCCATGACATCATGAAGGCTTTCCAGTCAGGAAGGGACCCTTCAAGAGAGCTTGCTGGGCTATTTGAACACAAATCTGGCAGTGAGGAAACATCCACCAGAATCCTTGAGGACATCAATGCTAAACCTAAGGTTGAAAGGATAATTGAGGTTCATATTGAAAAGGGCAACAATAAGACAGAGCCAACGGAGGTAATCATCAGAGAGACTAAAAATCACCCAGAGAAGGAAATGTACTACTATGCAGGAAACAGACAAGGTGAAGATGAGCCTGATGAACTTCCAGGGTATCTTGATTCTTCAAGAGTTAACACACCCATGTCACAAGAAGAGGACAGTCGCCCTAGCTCAGCACAGCTCATAGCTGATGATTCTTATAAAACATTAAGGTTACTTAGCCAGCAGTCTGTTGAGTACAATGAAGATGAATCATCAGAGCTTAGGGGAGAATCTTACAACTTTGCAGAAAAAATGCTACTCTCGGAGAAACACGACCAGGCTCATTCAGACACTGAAGAATATTTAAGAGATAGATCACGCTTTCACTCACCAGATAGGAGTAGTCAAAGTGAGGGTCGACCAGGTGGTCCAAGGACAGAATATGTTTTCAGGTCATCTAGAAATGTGTTTGACAAATCTGGAAGAATGGCCAATGTTGAGGATAACTTTGACAAACTAACACTTTTGCAGTATTCTTCTGAACCTGGTAGCCCAAAACACTCTGTTTGGATGCGTGTGCCTGATGACAGACAGTGTAAGAATATAGAGCAGCATGTCTATGAAGACAGGGTGGATAGGACAGTAAAAGAAGCAGAAGAAAAACTCAGTGAGGTATCTCAATTCTTTCGTGATAAAACAGAAAAACTCAACGATGAACTCTTATCTCCAGAAAAGAAATCTCGCCGGTCAGACTTCAGGGAAACACGTTCGGGGCCAAGCTCTACACACAGCAGTCCTGAGAGGTCAACTTATAGAAATGGGAGTAGCGGGGAAGAATGGAGCAGAGAACGGCTTAGAGACAGGTTCAGCTCATGTGATAGAAAATGTGCAAGCTTGCCCAGTAGTCCAGAGAGAAGGGTGCTGCTACAATTCAGCGATTCAGACAAAAGAATACAGGGAGAGGGAGGTGATTCCTCTAAGCCTTTTCAAATGTCATCCTCTAAAGTCAGTGCAGTGAAGATGAAATTTGAACAAGACACTCAGAAACAGGATATGCCTCAGAAGTGGAGTCAAATCACAAATCCTCCTGTCAGGAAACTACATGAAAGTAAATTACCAATTTATCAGGTTTTTGCTGGTTCAAATATACCCAAAACACCAGACAGTCCAGGGAGCCCAATGAGAAGCTCAGACAGTGAGCCTACTAAATTCTCTCCCAACCATGACATTGTTGGAAAAGATCATGAAGAGAAAATATTATATAAAACACTGGATAACCAAGGAAATGGGAGCTATAAACCCCAGTCACCAAAGCTAGCTCATGCCCTAGTGCACGATGCTATGAAAGATGGCAATAATAGTGACTCACAAAGGCAGGAAACAACCAAGAAAATAATATACACAGAACTCGTGGTCCGAGAAAGTCCGAATAGTAACAGCAGTCAAAAAAAAAACTCGGAATCACAAATTCCTGTTAGAATCCCATCTGCTTTCTTAGAAAGTCACCAATCCACCACATTAAAATTAGAAACGTCTGCTAAACCATGTGATCGTACTGGGTCTCACATACCTACTTTATCCAAAAATTGGTTACACAGTGACTCTGAAGCCAACCGGTCTAGTGGATCATCATCAGTAGGAAAGTCCACAGATCCATTAAATCTTAGCCAGGCAAATGTAGTGTGTAACGGTGCTGAAAGTGCCCAAATAGAGTATTTGGATAGTGTAACCCCTGTAGTTGTCACTGAGGGTTTTAAAGATATTAAACCCTTGCCAGTTTATGTCAGCATCCAAGTTGGAAAGCAGTATGAGAAAGAAACTGCCACAGGTCAGCTAGGCACCTACAAAAAGATAGTTAGCCACGAGAGCAGGACAGTACATGAGACTAGAGGTGCATTTTATACTGTCAAACAGAAGCAGACTCCATCTCTTCAAGGTAGTGCAGAAGGTGACACTCTGGAGCAAGTGACCTTCATAGACAGTTCTAGGAAGAGTCCTGTCACACCTGAGACCCCCAGCTCAGAAGATGTTAGCCTGACCTCAAGAACACCAGACTCAGTGATAGGCTTCATGCCGGGCATGCCAAGTCCAATCCTAGAGGAATCTGAGGAAGAAGAAGGGAAAACCATTATCTACAAGGAGGCACCAAAGGACAAAATGAAGCCAACATCAATGGAAACACATAAGAAACAGGACTCAGGAAAACAGAAATCAAAAGATAAAAGAGTAGCGTACATTGAGTTTCCCCCTCCGCCTCCTTTAGAAGCAGAGCAGTCTGACCCAGAGAAGAGGGGATCCTGTGCCTCCTCAGAGGCAGAGACGGAGATGATAGAGGTGAATCTCCAGGAAGAGCACGATAGGCATCTCCTAGCTGAGCCGATCATCAGGGTCCAACCTCCATCGCCTATTCCACCTGGAGCTGATGATAGTGACACCAGTGACGATGAGTCTGTCTTCCATCCTATCCCCATCAAAAAATACACCTTTAAGATGAAAGAGGAGGGAGAAAAACAAGTGAAGCCCAAAAGAGCAGAGAAAAATGGAAATAACAAAGATTCGGGGATGAATGGTGTTATAAAGGGGGAGGAAATAGACTTGGAAAATAGTGGCAATGAACAGTCAATTACTGACTGCTCCATAGCGACTACTGCTGAGTTTTCTCATGACACTGATGCAACTGAGGTAGATTCTTTGGATGGATATGACCTTCAGGATGAGGATGATGGATTGAGTGAAGACCCAAAAACATCTAGTCTGTCTATTGATGGCAAAACAACTGACCGCTCATTTAGTCAATCTAAGCTCGAAGTAATAGAGGAAGAAAAATGTGAGGATGGAGCAGATAGTGGAAAGACAAAAACCAGCTCTTCAGGGAAAAACAGCGGAGATGAAAAAGATTATACACTTGAGGGAAGACATCCAGACAGGCTGGGCTTTGGGGATAACTACTTTGGATACCAGCTTGAAGAGGAACTAAATTCAACCTTTAAAACCGTTGCCACAAAAGGACTGGACTTTGATCCCTGGTCAACAAAGGGAAATGATAATGAGGGTGTGTTTGACTCTAAAACCAAAGACGAAGATCCCAAGCCCTTTGGTTTATCAGTGGAGGACAAGTCACAGGCCACAACACCTGACACAACTCCCGCTCGAACCCCTACTGATGAGAGCACGCCGACTAGTGAACCCAATCCCTTCCCCTTCCACGAGGGGAAGATGTTTGAGATGACACGCAGTGGGGCTATTGACATGAGCAAGCGGGACTTTGTGGAAGAGAGGCTTCAGTTTTTCCAGATTGGTGAGCATTCCTCTGACCCTAAAACGGGGGACAAGGGGAGAGGGGGCAAGACAATGGGGGTGGTATCCTCTCAGTCGAAAACAGGGGAGAGGGGCACAGTAGAGGGAAATGTTATAGACACTACCGCAGACAGCAGCACTACACCGACTACACCTGCAGCACCTTCTGCAAAATGCAGCCCTGCACAGACTGGCAATGGCGCTGGCTGTTCTGATACTGATGCCTCCACCGCTGGAGCCATAGCTGAGACGGCATCCTCATGCACGATTACCGCCTCTAAGGTCGATCCTAAATTACGCACCCCTATTAAGATGGGCATAGCTGCCTCCATAACTGTGAAAAAAGACTCGGGGGATACCTCGGATTGTAAAGCTGAGATATCGGTGGGTCAAGTACTGCCAGAGTACATTAGCATAGAGCAAATAGAAAGCCAGTCTAGCAGATATGCCGAACCCAAGCTTTTAGAGAAGAGAGAATATCCCGCTGAGAACTTCAATAACAACAATAACCAAGAGTCCTCCAGCATACAGGCCAACTTCATTCAGTGTGGCAGTGTGGTGTTTAATTTGCAGTCATCCTCAGAGCCCACGCTTCAGAAAGCCAGTCGTATAGAAGCCCTGTGCTGTAGGGAGTCCGAGGAGAGGGCGGACGAGGGCAGTAAGAGCCAGGTTGAGGAGAGGAAGTTCGAAGGGTATAAAGAAAGTGAAGCGAAGCAGCCCAAATCCAGGCTTCCAGTGAAAGCGTCAGGGTGGTCATTCCACACGCAGGGGACAGCCATAGGCAGACAGAAGCCTAAACAAGCAGTTAAGGCAGAGGTCAGGAGGAGGCCGGAACCAGCCATAGCCAAAGTAGAGCCCAGGTCTAGAATACCAGTGAAGGATGTTAAAAAGAGCAGCACCGCGGCAGCGGCGGCTAGCGCCCTCATGTCAGTCCAGGTCTCCTCCCAGCCTAAGAAAGCGCTGAGCTCAGAGAGGACAGCCATACAGTTGCCCACGAGGCTGCCACTGAAGGACAGGCACCAGGTCAGGAGGGTCCCAGGCGAGGCAGCAGCAGCAGCAGCAGCAGCAGCAGCAGCGTCCCCAGCCAGGCAGGCCAGGCCAGGCGAGAGCCCCAGTGAGGTGTGTAAGCGCACCATCGAATACTTTAAAGGGATTAGCGGGGAGACGCTAAAGGTGGCGGAGCGTCTGTCAGACGAGGAGAAAAGGCCGCGGGCAGAACAGTCGGAGGAGGACAGCACCTCCCGGAGCACCTCTCTGTCGGACGCCTCACAGCATTCACAGCCTTCCCAGCCCTCCCGCTCACCCAGGTCCGGTAGAGGTTCGAGGGCTGAGGCCGGGGCCGGGGCCGGGTCCGTTAGGGCAAAGGCAGCGGCGGCGACGGACAGGGCCTCCGGCAGTGAGAGGAGGAGCAGGAGGAGTAGGAAGACTGGTGGGAAGGAGGGCAGTCAGGGAGTCACGGGGTCTCGAGTGCCCCCCGTCGCGGAGATCAAGCCTAGTTTGTAAAACTTTAACACTATGTTTTAAAAAACACATCTATATATTTCTATATTTCACTTGGTAGTTGCATGACATCGTTGTGATCGTTTTAATGGATGGTTTGACTGCAATGCCTGTGGCGTGTTTAAATATGATTGTTCTCTTAGAAAGTTGCCATTTAAATGTCATGTTTTTGTCATTGTTGTACTGTGTACTGTACTGTATCTGTGCCGGATGGGTTCTCACCGTCCTATTCCCCCCCTCTTTCAACCCTTTTCAGTTGCCCAGTAGTGAAAGCATGCTAGTAGCATTAGCCAGTCCTTTGGCACTCGCCAGTCTCTTGTGAGACCACCCCCAATTCTGTGTGTAATGTATGTTTGTCTGTCTGTGCAGGGTGGCTACTAAAAAGAGCTATACCAGCTGCTTATACTTACAGTATATCTCGTGGTCACATTTGTGTCACTTGAAATAATATGTGCTAGCCAAGAACACACCGGAATATCCGCATGTTACATAGCGGTGTACTGTAAGCTTCTCCACCATAGACGTGTATAACTGAGTCATTTGTTGAGTCATGTTTTGTTTTGTGTGATTCTTATGACAGTTACTGCCTGCCAAGTAGATACATATTCACAGACATTCACAGAGCACCATGTGTCTTATTTACTTATCACTTTAGTCTGTAGTAATGTGTTTGGTGCGGTGAATCCTTTTCTTGCCATGGTGGAACAATATAGAATCCTCAGTGAATTCACTTTAAAGAAATAATAAATTATGATTGCAATATTTTAATATAATACAGTCATGTTTGATTGAAACAACATTTTTTAATAAATGTATACAGCACGTATTGTTTAGAAAATAATAACCAACAGCACGTGGCCAGAACAGGACAGCATACTGTATGTGCACATTTTATCTTTCACATGTCAGTCTCTATTAGGGGCAGGAATGTGAGTCGAGCTGATGAATTGTTATGTTCTCAACCCCCAGGTCCACAGAGTCCCTGTGAGCGAACAGATCTGCGCATGGCCATAGTTGCCGATCACTTGGGACTCAGTTGGACAGGTGAGGGCAGTTATGGATTGCTCTCTACATACTCCGAGGGAACCAGCCAGCGCAACTTGAACATGCTTTTTTATCAAATGTCTCATTTTAATCGGTGTATTTTTTAATGAAGACAATGCTTATATAGGTTTTAATGAACATCCGCGCGTTGACACGGTAATCCGCCTGGCCTATTGGATTCATGGTTGATGAATCTAGTGCAGTAGACTCCATGGTCAATTCAAACCAAGAAGTCAGATGCAATACAAATACCTTACGTATAAAGTAATTTATTGTGAGATTGGAATCCTGGTGGGTTAGAGTCCCACCAAACGCCTGGGTAAATAATTTGTGAATATTTTGGTTGAAGTCCTGGTGGGTTAAAATCCCAACAAACGCCTGGGTTGGAGTCCCGGTGGGTTAGAGTCCCACTAAACGCCTGGGTTTGAGTCCCGGTGGGTTAGAATCCCACCAAACTCCAATACAATAATGGTTTTTATTTTTTAATTTTTTAATTTTTTTCATTTTGTACGAAAGGTGCTATACAAATAAAGTTTATTATTTATTATTATATTATATTATTATAAGTGGTTTAGTTAAGGCAGGGAATAAATAAACAAAAATCCTAACAAATTAGGTATACAAGCTATTTAGGAAGATTATATTAATAAATAATAAATTATTGCAAATAAACTTTAATGACTATACACAATGTGTTTCAGAGTTATTTCTAGTGACAGAAATGTATACTTTACAGTTTGTGTAAAAATAACTTGTTATAAACAGATACTGGTAGTTGTATCGGTATTGTGCCTTTGATTCGGTCCACGCCATGGATTGGGTCCTCTTGATGGGATCGCTTCATTTCCTGAATGTTTTGTTTATTGTATTTTATACAGTATTTAGAAATGCATGACAGTTAGGCTACAACATCACATCATAGGTCTACCCAAGCCATTTTCACTTTAGGTTAGGCACGTCTTTGTCATTAGCATACTATCTGTATTGAGTCATATTATCATTGTTAGCTTGTATAAAGTACTGAACTTTTAAACTATTTTAATGAGAAATTAATCGGATATAGGCTATTGTTTAGATTGTAATAATTCTGTACCTGTATACATTAACTTTCTATTACATTACATTACATATTGTACTTAACACTATCTTTAGAACTCTAAATTTGAATGAAGGCTGATTTCTTATTCTACGATATTACAGAGCTGGCTCGGGAGATGAACTTTAGTGTGGATGAAATCAACCACATCAGACTAGAGAACCCTAACTCTCTCACAGCACAGAGCTTCATGCTGCTAAAGAAATGGGTCAGCCGGGACGGGAAGGATGCCACTAGTAAGGCGATCTCTGATTTTAACCAGAAGTATATATCCCATATACCGAATGTTTTGCAAATACATTGAGTTCCTGATATCAGCATCCCAATGCCAGTTTCATAAAGTAACGCCTTTGTTTGTCTGACGTCTATCTGTGTCAGAGCTGTTTTACTGCCTATTCTCTGGCTAGAAGTGATTCAGGATGCCTGTGTTCATGACCGAACAGAAAGGGCAAGACAGAATGTTTGGTGCAGGCTTATTGCGTACTTGCTTGCCAAGAGGAAGAAGTCTGTCTTTAATTTCTTTGTTCGGATGCCTTTAGTGCCACCACTCCAGAACCAGACGTTTGATGTTGAGAGTAGTTTTTATAACCTGTATTTCTCAATCTGCCCTCCTTGTGAGCATTATAGCATCCCCGTACAGAACCTCATACACTATTGCAGCTCACTATTTATGAGTTACGCTTTCAAAAGAGGGATAGAGCTGAATCATGGATGCTGAGCTTTAGTAGAGGCCTGAATTCATTTTCAAATGGAAAAAAGAATGTGCTGAAAGGCCGGTTTTAACCACAAGAAGAATTCCACAAGTCGAGGAGTACCCCTTTAAGCAGCTTTCTCATCACATTTTATTTTCTGCACTATAACTCTGTATGTATACTGTATATATTCATTCTGATAATTGATAATGGGACTTTAGCAGCTTCACATTACTTCATCATTATTTGATTGTAGCCTCACGTATCCTTTATTTTTTATCAACAGCGGATGCCTTAACTGCGGTGCTGACCAAAGTCAATCGGATGGATATTGTGACTTTACTGGAGGGCCCAATATTTGACTATGGTAACATATCAGGCACAAGAAGTTTTGCCGATGATAACGCTGTTTTCCGGGATCAGGCTGATGGTAAAGTTTAGCTCTATCTAGCTGACCTCTTACCTCTCCCTGCTACCTCCTTTTGTTTTGATTTTGATGCACACACGTAGGGCTCATTTGCCATTCAGGAACTCACAGGAAGTCCGATACCAAGGCTAAGATACCTTCCCAGTTGTGATTTTTAGAGTGGACGTGCATGGTCCCTGTTTGGGTAAATGACTCCAAGAACAAATCAATATTCATTTTTTTACCAATACAATTGTAGTATTCCCTTTAATCAATTTGATAGTGCATCCTACTGCACCCTGCTAGATTGAGAGACACTAATTTTGTGAATAGCATCCAGACAGGGTGAAATATTTTGGCATGCACTGGTACTTTTCCACTATCACGTGTCGAGCCGCGCTGTGCCGTGCTGATTTGCGTTCACTTTATCAGTTTAAGCGCGCCAAGTCGTATTGACTCACGCCCGAGGGAGGGCCAAACTGAGCCGGTGACGTTTCATTAATGCAATCCTAGTGGGCTGACAGAGGTCCATTGGTGTGACACGCAATAATAAGCCTATGCTATTATCGGTTCTCTTAATTAGGCTACCGTTTGTTTTCTTTCTTTGAAGATAAATCAGGTAGCCTGTGTCTCAATGAATGGAGTGTAAAGGTGTAAACGTAGTGAAACAGAACAACCAGGAACTCACTCATGCGAAGAGTGAACTTCGCTCAAGGCATAGAAAAACATTTTTATTAAGTCTAAGTTTGTGTATTGGACAGCTGACACTCCGATAATGCTGCCACCTCAGTGCAGCCCATGTATGAATATTTTCTAGACATATTACGCGTCGAAATATTAAAATATCTAAAAATGTTGTTAGTATAGGATAAGTTTAAATAATACATTTCTGATAAATAGGCAGTGTGTTTTTGCCACATAGGCCTACTATAATGTGTAGTCAGGCATGCATGGTTGCCAGTCGTCCGTGGATGTTAGTAAGTGAAAAATAACCTAAAACCTGTAGCGGAAAATCGTTCGCTTGTTTACATTCCAGGCTTTGGTTGCCTAGGGATCCCTCTCGTGTATTTCCCACCCGAAATGTTTTAGCCAATCTGTCAGCCATCAATATCCTTAGCTCCCGTTGGCAGTCTCCTCATTTACGTTGCCTGCTTTAATAAAGCAGCCGTTAAAGAGGGCACTACTTTTAAACATGATTGGCATTGGCATTGTTTAACCGCGCTGGGCTGAGTCGTGACGAACCAAGCCTGCACATGCAATGGAAAAGGTCCACATACAGTATGTCTTTAACCTAGGCATGCCAAAATATTTGCCTGAACTTATAAAATAGTAATTAATTATAATAAAAATACATCATCTGTGCAGATTGATCCCACCCACTTTAACCAAGTGCATGCTGTAACACACTGCTTTACCTGCTTTTAAAAGGAAATCTCACTTAAAGGTGGCCTAATCAATGTTTTTAGACCAGTATAGATAAAACGGAGGGACCACGTCATAATTTACACTGCTGTATCTACACCACTAGATGGCAGTATATATACGACATGCTGTTGAAGCTAACTTTGAGCTCCTTAAGTGGAAACTACACTGTATTCTACATAACCTGGTGGAAGAACCTTATTGCCTCAACTCTGTTATGCTTACATGGAATTAATAGGCATTACTTAGCTCCACATAAACATCCACATTTAAAAGATTAGCCATTTTATTCCAGCTCAGCATGACGGAGTTAGGCAAGCGTGACACTTCACCAAGTTACGTGTAGCTTGAGTTGTATTTTACAGTCCAATGTTAAAGATGTAATGCATGTGTGTGTAGCATAGGGCTCATTACCCTGTAGACTATCCTCTGCTCTCCTCTAACTCCTGGTTTAGTTTAGCTCTCCTAGTCGTCCTCCTCCTCCAGTCCATCTGAGCCCTCCTTGGCTAGATGAGAGAGCCTCTTCCTCTGCGGGCGCCTTCTCCTCCTCCTCCTCCTCCTCCTCCTCCTCCTCCTGCCTCTCATCAGCCCCATCCTCCTCTCCTCCACCCTCGTATATGGCCGCCTGCCAATAGCAGCCCATAGCAGCTCTTAACCTGTGTAAGAGCGGTGTGCTGTTGCTCCCCCGCACCACCATGCCCCACCATGCCCCACCATGCCCCACCATGCCCCACCTTCAACCCTTCATTTACGCCTGTCTTCTTTGATGTCTGACATTTCTGTCTTCTTTCTTATTAAAACTTAATTCTCGGCCCGTAGTTTTGTCTCATCATCCTTTTTGT
>JAODLL010000007.1:1566671-1613060 GCA_026546735.1 Forbesichthys agassizii | reverse complement strand
ACACACAGTACACACATAACATAAGCACACAGTACACACATAGTACACACATAACATAAGCACACAGTACACACATAACATAAGCACACAGTACACACATAACATAAGCACATAGTACACACATAAGCACATAGTACACACAGTACACACATAACATAAGCACACAGTACACACATAACATAAGCACACAGTACACACATAAGCACATAGTACACACAGTACACACATAACATAAGCACACAGTACACACATAACATAAGCACATAGTACACACATAACATAAGCACACAGTACACACATAACATAAGCACATAGTACACACATAACATAAGCACATAGTACACACATAAGCACATAGTACACACAGTACACACATAACATAAGAACATAGTACACACATAGTACACACATAACATAAGCACATAGTACACACATAACATAAGCACATAGTACACACATAGTACACACATAAGCACATAGTACGCACATAAGAACATAGTACACACATAGTACACACATAACATAAGCACACAGTACACACATAACATAAGCACATAGTACACACATAAGCACATAGTGCGCACATACTACACACAGTACACATATAGTACGCACATAAGAACATAGTACACACATAAGTACATAGTACGCACATAAGAACATAGTACACACATAAGCTTATACTACACACAGTACACATATAGTACGCACATAAGCACATAGTACACACAGTTTACTACTGACAGACGTATGCAGAATTAGCCGATGCGACTGCGTGCTTTTATGCATTGGGCTGCTGCCACGTGATTGGCTGTTAGCGTTAACAAGCAGATGCACAGATGTACCCAATCAAGTGGAGACTCCTGTAGCAATGCTTTTAGCTTGCATTGCATGAACATAGATAGGCCTTTCATCTATCAATTCTGTAAATATAATATAGAGGGGAGGTAGGCACCATACTCAAAGGCAAATTCACCCATGTGCACATATGTAGCACATTTTAAATGAATAAGCAAGTTTAGTCCAGAGAGGGAATACAGAGAAGTAGCACTGCAGAAATGTCAAACCTACGCTCACACTGCCAAAACACAGGTGTATGCAAGATTACATTGGGCCACTTTTAGCGTCAAAAATGCTTGGCTTTCTCTATCCAAGGCAGCTCGCCAGAGAGGTTCGTATGGGGAGAGTCTGTAAAGACTGCAGGTTTCATTGCTGTTTTCTATTCAATGTCCACAGAGCATCGAACAAGGCATGCATTATAGCACCAGCACAAACACCTCGGGCAGTGTGTGTGTGTGTGTGTGTGTGTGTGTGTACATGCTCGTACCTGAGTGCAAAGCCTTTTATCTTATTCATTAATGCAAGCTATGCACCCCATTTGCTTGTGTGCAGGTGAAGGGCACAAGCCAGGGCTGTCTTTATGCTTCCTTCACGTCGTATCGGAATAATCGCAAAAACGAGTTTCCGACTTAGAAATTCCCCTCAATTTCTTATTCCGAGTGAGGAATTTTTAAATAATTTTGATACCCGAGTTCCCGAGTTGGTGACATTCAAAATTTCCACATGGCAGAAAATAGGATATAATTGTTTATCTATGATTTAAATACTTGCGGCACGGAGTACAGCGCATATAGAATAAGCAGAAGTTTTGGAATGAATATTAATGACTGTTAATTTGTTACAGCTTTGTCTGACACAATAAAAGGCAGGGTCATTCTTGAGAACGCTTGCTAACTTGGAGCTCAAATCAAAACAGTATCGCATTGCGGTCCTCCTCTGTTGCGGTGTTTGCCATTTTGTTTCTGTTTCTGTTTATGGAATCAGGGTTGTGTATAAGTATCGGATTGCAGTGTTTTTTCAACACGCACAGAGAATGTTAAGCTAGCAAAATGCGACGAGATATTTGTTGAATTTAACAAAGTCTATTAGCTTACACTTAGCTTGCAATAGCTGACTGTACCTTTAAGGCTTCTTTTTAATTCTGTTGTTTAATATTTTCAGGTAGGCTACCAAACACAGATCTAGCTGAAACATAGCCTAAATGGGAATTAAGAGATTTCATTCATCATAAATTATAATGTGTGCATTGCCAAGAATTAACGTTGCGCTTTCATAGAGCTCCGACAACAAAGCACTTGAACACGGCATACGTGTAATTCTGAAAGTAAGACCCTCCAACGAGTATGTGAAGGCAGCATAAGAGTGCATATGTATGTGTGTCAGAGGTGCGCGTGCGTGCTTGTTTGTGTGTGTGCATGCGTGCTTGTTTGTGTGTGTGCGTGCGTGCGTGTGTGTGTGCATGCATGTGTGTAGGCGTGTTTTCATACACACACACTCTCTTTTCTTTCTGCTGTGGCCCAAAAGCAGCTTAAAGTACTGTATATGTGTTACTCACATACACAGAGGATTATGTATATCTACCAGATGAGCAGGCTGGGTTTCAGTGTTTTTAGTGGTTTTAAACTGAACCGGCAACTCAAACACTCTCATCTCTACTCACTATGGTGCTGCCACCTCTATTCAGGTGAATTAATCAAAAATAGAAATGCTAAGCACATTGATTGGGAGTTTTTATTTGAGCCCCACTGTAATGTTTCTTCCATTTACAAAAATATTTCTTGTATATCCTTTCCAACGAAGGGTTTGTTGTGCATTAAGGACTGTCATTAAGGGCTATTCAAATACAGTTGTTTTGTTCTGATATGAGGCAGAGCTGTTCATTATACAGTATTAACTGTTTTGCAGAATGTTGTTTTTAAGGTAATATTATCCAGTCAAAGTTTTTAAAAAAATCATCTTTTCGGTGGGTAGTTTGCCACAGTGACTAATCTTTATTTGCAAAATAAACATATACCACCTTTTTAGGCAGTTTAACTTTACTGTATGTAAAATCAACAAATATAATTTATGAAGGAAATCTAAAGAAATGGTGCCAAATTCCTTTTAGTACCAATTGTTGCTTGCTTCATTATTAAAGAATGGTTGTATCGATCGTGGCCGTGGGTACGCTCTACATGGTGGTGTTTCTATCTATTTGTTTTTGGCAAAAAAAATCACACACATTATTCCTTATACACCTTCCTTGGCAAGTTGGTCAAGTCAATTTTATTTATATAGCCCTTAATCACATTGCAGTCTCGAAGGGCTTTACAACCTACATTTCACATGGAAACAAACAACAGTTTGGTTAATTTCAAACCAAACTTCTCATTCCTGCAATAAAGCCTACCTCTCATCACATCTTATCATCTTGCCAGTAGGCACAGATTATGAGAATGGCTCCCATTGAGAAGCCTATTTTTGAGTACATTTGGCTTATTATACTGTCTGGTGCTGAGATCATCAGACTACTGTGTGTGTGTGTGTATATACAGTATTATCCTTGTAAACTTAGTGATAGTTGGCAGAATGGGTAGAAAGGCCTTAAGATAAACACGTATCACGTATTAAATAACTTATGAGTCTTACTTATTACTGTATATAGGCCAGCCACACACACATGCCTAATGCTTGATGTGATAAATATAGATTGACTTTTTAATTTGCTGATTGACAGCTCTCTGGGGGTGTGTGTAAACACACACGTGTGCATAGTGTTTAAATCAGCGTGTACAGCGTGTCCGTGTGGACACCGTATGTATGTTCATGCGGATCATGTGATATGTTTAAAAGACAATTCTGCGCTGTCTGTCATCTGTCCCCAGTGGAGGCCCTCCACCTAGGAACCCTGATGGCTGCTCACGGCTACTTCTTCCCTATCTCAGACCACGTTCTCACACTTAAGGATGACGGCACTTTCTACAGGTTTCAGGTCAGATTAAAGATGGTGGCTGTACATGAGGATGATTATGTTGATGCTGTGATAATGGGTTTGTCTCATAATATATAATGAAATGAACCCAAGAGAAAAACGTTTCCCCACCCAAACTGTTTTTCTTCATAATGGACAGTATTGCACTCAAAGCAGTGTTGCTAATTATGCAACACTGCTTAATTGGTACAGTATATTCAGCACTGAATAAAGTGCTGTTGGCGGCTACTAGCTTGGCAGACAGCTAACAGTTACTCATCGATAAACAGCCTAGAGGCAGGAAGTTTAGCAATACTGAGATCCTGAGGACAGAATAGTTGAAAGAAATACACTATCAAAGCGTAAGTAAAATACATTTGCAGGAGAAATAAAAGGTAATACAGTAACTGCAATTTGCTTTTTCACTTCCGTTTGGAAAGATAAGGAAAACTACTGTCATGCATTGAACTGCAATATGTGCAACAACTATGGCAAATACTATAAGACTACAAAGAGTTACTACAGCAACAGTCTCAGCCTGTTGAAAAGAACAGTGCAAATATACTATTTACCATATTTAATTTTTGTTCCATCCTCTCCCGCTTATCTGGAGTCGGGTCACAGGGAGTCCAAACCTCCCTTTCCCGAGCCACATTAGCAAGCTCTGACTGGGGGATCCCGAGACGTTCCTAGGGCAGTTTGGAGATATAATCTCTCCAGCTAGTCCTGGGTCTTCCCTGAGGCCTCCTCCCAGCCGGACGTGCCTGGAACACCTCCCAAGGGAAGTGCCCAGCGGGCATCCTTGCCAGATGCCTGCACTGTCTCCTTTCAGTGCAAGGGAGCCGCGGCTCAACTCACGGAGAGCCGAGCTTCTCACCCTTTCTCAAAGGGAGAAAACCCATTTCGTCCGCTTGTACCTTGATCTTGTTCTTCCGGTCATAACCCAACCTTCATGACCATATGTGAGGGTAGGAATGAAAATTGTCCGTTAGATCGAGGAGCTTTGCCTTCCGGCTTAGCTCTTTTTCCATCACAACGGTGCAATGCCGCTCCCGCTGCTCCGATTCTCCGGCCAATCTCCCGCTCCAATGTCTCCAATGTCCCCTCACTAACTTAATTTTTGTTATCTTGCACAAAGCATTGCATTACAGTATGCTGTACTATAGCTATACAGTGTATAGATGAATAGAACTGCTCTGCCAATTTCCCCCCTAGTGAGAGCCTCCATGTTTTTAGTGTACAGTATATTAAATACTGTAATGCTGTTCCCAAAGCCAGTTCTTGTTAGTACCAAAACTCTTGATTATCTGATTTTATCTAAAGCTAACAATACTATTGCTGTACAGTACCTGGGAAGAACAAGTCTCTTTGCAAGTATTCAACCAAAGCAAATGTCTGTTTTTAGATTTGTTTGTTAAATTGATCTGGAATTGTGAGGAACTGGAACATTATAAATATTAATAATCTAGTTTGATAAATAATGTTTTTGGGAATATTCTTGAATCCATCATCGAAAACTGAAATTTACCTTTTTCTCCCTACAGACCCCTTATTTTTGGCCATCAAACTGCTGGGAACCAGAAAACACAGATTATGGTGAGAGAGGGGCAGTGATGAAACTCAGTGTACACAGAATCAGTTTTAATGGTAAACCGATATATCATATCATATGTTGATGTAAATGTCTACATTGGGGGAAATGGAGAAAGATGGATATTGACAAAGTGTCAAAATCATGTGAGTGAACACACGTGTGCTGTGCAATGACTTCCAAAACTCCCCACAAGCTTCATGAAGACAATTGCATATTCCAAATCTTGCTTTCTCTCATTTGCATTGTAGCCCTGATGCAGACTGATTACGGGACAGGAAATTGGGACTCTTGATTGTCTGTATGCGTGTGTGTGTGTGTGTGTGTGTGCACATGCATGCGCGTGTGTGCGTGCGTGTTGGGGAGGGAAGGGGGGAGTTGTCTCGCTTCATGATTGTGCTTTTAAGTGTGCATGTGGTCTGCCGACAGTGTGTAAGATGACCCACGAGAGCGAGACTAGAGCTTTCTATTGTTGACAAAACAGAATAATGGAGATGAAGCGTCCATAATTACAGCTACGGTGTGCGTGAATAGCTTGTTCCTTTGGCCTTTGATTTTGTGTTATTTGTGTTGTGGGAGAATTAAGGGAAAGTACACGCTGTGGGAACTTTAATTGCTACGGACCTACACCTAATGTACCCAGATAACATGTTAGTGAGGTTTTTGCATTACGGATAGCAAAAGTACGGTCAGTTAAGGGAAACACACACATTCTCAGACCACTGAAATGGGTGAATAATTGATTACGGTATTATTAGGATGAGAAATTGAATTACCTGCACACAAATTCAGTTTACATCTCCTCTCACACACACACACACCATACTCAGATCTGTTAAATACTATGCGTGACTAACTTCCATGGCTGTGTGAATATTTATCACAGTACCTATTAGGATGAAGAATTGTATTTACCGTGTGACTCATAAGCGCAAACATCGCAGTGCTCGCGCAGTTTGTCGCACCATTAATGGCCTCTGTGATTTTCCCTCCAGTTCAAATGAGCAGTCCCTGGATTCAATGGGTGGTGTAAAGGCCACTTAAGGCTGTTAAGAGCACGGTGATCTCATGTTCCCCTCATCGCCTGACTTTTACCTCTCTGGCTTCCCCTCAGCCGTTTACCTCTGTAAGAGAACAATGCAAAACAAAGCGCGTCTGGAGCTCGCCGACTATGAAGCGGTAAGCAGAACGGCTTTGGTGTCGGCAGTTATTCCATTCATGTGCCTTGCTTACCTGTCTTGGCAGCACGGCTAACATTTATCCAGTCCTTTGGTTAACAACGAATACTAATGCCAATATTTTATCTCTGTGTGTGTGTGTGTGTTGTTTGTTAGCTCTGGATTTTCACAAAGCTAAAGAATTCATCTTTTTCTGCCGTGCTACTGTAGCCTCATATACGATTAGTCACTGCTGATGGTATCCAGCTGTAGATTGCTACTCACAGTGGGTGTAACACATAGAATGAACCCAGTTCTTGCTATTCTGTCTGGTTTTCAGGAGAGCTTGGCGAGGTTACAGAGAGCCTTTGCCAGAAAATGGGAGTTTATTTTTATGCAAGCAGAGGCACAAGCAAAGTAGGTCTTCCTTGGAACGCACATACTGTATTCCGCACACAGACACACCATCTTGCTCTTACAATAGAATCAATATTCCGTGTGACTTTCTATGATGTTCAACATTGACTTCCACAGATGAGCTGTGAAAGACGGAATGCTTTATGAGACAACATTCAAACACCGTGTACAACTTGTTTATCTGTGATTTCTTTCCAGAGTTGACAAGAAAAGAGATAAAATTGAAAGAAAGATTCTTGACAGTCAAGAGAGAGCGTTCTGGGATGTGCATAGACCGGTGGTGAGTGTTAAGAATGTTCCTGCCTATGTAATATCTCTTCTCGAATGAAAGGAAATGGATCTAATGCTACTCTACAAGAAGGTGATTGCTTGTAAAACTGCCATTGCTTGGTTATATTATTTTGTCAACTCATTTATTGTTGATACTTGATATTAAAATCAGACAGGCAAGCGGACATTCCTGCTTTTGGACACACATGCGTTACCATGAGCATGAATGTCATTAGTATGACAATGTTAGCCTGGCCCCATTGCATTTTGATTTAACAATTTCCGACAGTATGCCCCTGAAGAACAACATTATATGAATATGCACCAGGCGTTCTCAATATGAGAAAGCTCTTTGTTCATATAGTATAATAGCGTTCCCTTAAATGTCCTTATTCTGGACAGTCTGTCTTTAGCACATCTGTCTTCACTCAAACTAAAATTGAGATCATCCCCACCCATTCACCACAATCAACGACATGAATGGGGTTGAATAAATTGACAGGAACCAGTAACCAGCTGCAAAGCAATCTGTCCAATGACGGCCAATGGAAAATAGAATATGTAACACTGGCTCACTGCTTCTGCCTTTTATGCTGCAAGCGTCTTTAGTTTTTTGCAATTTTACGAGGGATTATAGGAGCATCGCATTTATGAATTTGTAGCCTCGTGAGACCATCCTGATCTTGCAAGCTTCAGTTTGACTTTTCCTCGAGAATCAGTCTGGAGAGCTTTGATACATATGTGTTTCAGGCCGGTAAACCCCGTGTGTGGCTAAACCACACCTGTTGGCTACAGGTGTGGTTTAGGTGGGACGAAGGAGACTTGAAATCAACTCGAAAAAAACGGCGGGCCCTACAGAAGTTAACATAGTAGATGATGCAATATAGCATCAGTTTTATTCTAATTTAGTAGAAGAGCAAAGGCTTTTCTCAGTGGAAAATGTTTTCTCTATTCTCCCGAATTTTCTACTGCTAGAGTGGATTTAACAACAGGCTTTGTTCAAACACCCGCCAATGGTTTTTTGAAAGCGCCTTCCCTTTTAAAACAGTTTCAATGGACAGCTCCTAAGATGGAAGTGGCCAGAGCCATGTAAAGAAAGAATTGCGTTTCCATTCACTCCAATGGGCTGTTTTTTCACATCAACGGAGTCTCAAAATAGTTCCCAGAAGTTAGCCTAAATACTGAAAGTACCCTATAAATTCTATTTTCAATGTAAATTTATTGTAAAATGTAAATGCATTTATTGACTACTAATCACCAAAAAATTCAGTTATATATCTGTATATATATTATTCAAATTGCCCACCAAACACTTCCTGGAACTATTTTTCCATAGGTTTTGCCTCTCAGTGATCCATGTGACCGTTGACAATTTCAAACTTCCGTTGGCGTAACTCTGTTCTTTCCATGGCTTTGGATGTGGCTAACAGACACAGATATCTGGCGCGTCTGGTTATGAGAATGTAGCTCTTCGGTGAGGTGTTTGGTCCATCGCATTTCATCCCCTCTAGAGTCATAGCTCAAGGCTTAATTGGAAAATAACCGGTTCCCTTCATGCATGCTCCGAGCAACATGATCAATATTAATTCTGATTTCATAGTGACTCTAGCTGTCAGGTGACCTAGCGCTGTTCTGTTGGAGTGCTGGATTAGGCCACTTGTTCAATCAGGCAGAATTTGCACATGGTGTCTCCTGCTGGGTGAGTTGTTTTGATAGATTCGCTGCTTTCTATGTTTCATTAAGCAGGGTTTGACACAGGGCTCAGCACTCCCCAGTGCCTTGCTAAATTGAAGTCACCTCGCTACATACAGTATACAGTACTGTGTTTAATGGATTAAGGCGTATACGGTTGTAACCTATTTGTTCTTTGCCATTCTAGAAAAGTAAATACACTGTGACATGTTTGTTTTCTCTCTCAGCCTGGATGTGTGAACACGACAGAAGTCGACATAAAGAAATCATCCAGAATGAAAAACCCCCATAAGACAAGAAAGGTACCATTTGCTTATTGAAACATCTAAAACATGAACATTTCTGAGCTGCACAGCTCTTCATTGGGAATGCATTGTTACAGCTCTGGAAGGTGATGACAACATTGTTTTGTTCCCCTGTCGCCTCTCGGTCAGTCTGTATACGGGCTGCAGAATGACGTCCGCACCCACAGCCCTACCCACACCCCGGCCCCTGAGGCCAAGCAGCCCACAGAAGAGGAGCTGCAGGAACAGGTCCAAACTGCAGGGGGTGCTCTTTGGGTGGATGGGACTTTAGAGTAACACCAGACACTACTCTCTCTATACGTATTATTATTATATACTATACAATACACTTTACATACTGTATATGGTAATGATGTTAAATGATATATGATGTAGCTGCCTTTCACTTGATAAGCATTTATGGGCTTTACTGTGCTCAAAATCTATCAGTGTGACTGAAGTGGAACCTATCTTGCTCTCTTTAAACATTAATAAAGTCACAGGTGATAATTAGCATTACAGCTGCCTTGTTTAAAGCAATGTGAAAGTCTTTGCCACGGTGCAGTTACCATGAATATCTAAATATCTGTACAACTAGAAGCCTTTCGTGCGATTCAAAGCGAGGCAGGCTCCTGCTGACATGTATGCTAAGTGTGCGTGTGCTCTGGTTTCAGATCACATTTTGGCAAGTGCAATTAGACAGGCATCGACTGAAAATGTCCAAAGTGGCAGAGAGGTGAGTGATGTTCTCTGTGTCTTCATTCAGTTTAGCCATCGACCTGTTTATTGAATCCTTAAATGGCCAAATGTGACGAGGAATTACGAGCTCCCCGTGACCTTGGGGACCGATTGGAACCCAGACAATGCCTCCGGTGGGGCTCAGCAGCGAGCAAGCCACGTGCCGGAGGGCGAGCAAAACCTCAATTTGTCATTTCCTGCGTTGAAAAGATGACCGATCACGCCGCAATGAGTTCTCCGTTCTTCTGTTTGAACTTGGGGTCGCTTTCCTCTTGTCAGACGGAAGCTCGCATTTTTCTTAATTTGTGTTTTCATTCTCAAGGTCAAACAATGCCACTGCAACATTGTGTGACAAAGACTAACTAGATACATTTCTTGACACAAAACAACCAGCCCACAAAGGACTGTGTGTGTCTGGACTGTATAAGATAAACAGTATTAACACTGACATTCAGACAAAATGTGAAAACTGTGGCTGTTCTCTTATGTCCTCTGCAGTTTGCTGGCCTACACAGAGCAGTATGTTGAGTACGACCCGTTCATCACGCCACCTGACCCGTCCAACCCCTGGATCACAGACGACACCACGGTCTGGGAGTTAGAAGCCAGGTGCGTGCGTGCGTGTGCGAGATACTGTAGCTAAGAAAAAAAGGAAATATAAAACCGGCCCAGAAAGAAATACATTTGAGTTGTGCATTTTCCTGCTAACACGTTGCTAACTCATTCGTCTGTGTCCGTTCCACAGTAAGGAGCCAGGTCAGCAGAGGGTGAAAAGATGGGCGTTCGGTATTGACGAGGTGTTGAAAGACCCTGTGGGCAGAGAGCAATTCCTTAAGTTCCTGGAGTCTGAGTTCAGCTCAGAGAATCTCAGGTAGGAACTCACATGCATCTGATGTGCGCTAGTGCTCCGCTAATCTGAAATCAGAGCTGTCTAAATGTGTCAACACTTACTTAAGCGCCTTTGCACCCCCCCGTGGTAAATGTTGGTAGTGCTTTTGAGTAGAGACAATTTCATGGTCATTATTTCACTGGCAGACTACTGTACTATGGGCATAATTTACATGGTAAATTAGATTTAAAATTAGAACAGTGTATTATGCTGTGTCACAGTTTAACTGTTATCAGAATTTATGTCTCATACTCAGATGGGCAATTGTTTTACTGACCTATTCAATAGTAGTAGTAGTTAAATTAAAGGTATCTAAGTAAATCATTCTAGAGAAAGCTTGACGATCAAAACAAAATCACCTTTCCCTTCCGTCAGGTGCTCGGCCCAACACGCACTGAAAACACATTGCAAAGGCTAGGATATTGTTGTGTGGTGCGATTTGCACCACTTTGTTTGTGTTACTATTTACACAGAGCCAAACATCTGATCTTATCCATCACAAAGCACAGGCAGCCAGCAGCATAGAGCCTATGGTGAATTTGACAGTGCAATCGCTACTATGGCTTTAAGTCAACTAGCTGTTGTCACATTGCCTTGTATCCTATAATTTCTTGTTCGAGTTTTTCTTGTCATTAGTGCCACTATACCACTAGCCTACCTACCCTGAGACGGCAACATATAGGCTAAATAAGCAGCGATGTCTGCTTTACAATTTAATTAATAAAATACATGTCTTAAATAATTTGATTGGCTTAATAGGCTACAAAACACACCAATGAATATAAATTCATTCATAATAGTCTGATTTAGTTGTCATGTTATTTTAGGTGCAGCAAAATGCTCTCGCTCAATCTCATTCTCTCTATTTACATTAGGACCAGTAGGCTGCGGCCACCTTGGTTCTAATGATTGCAAAACATTTATGTTTAGATATTGTTAAAAATGGTTATGGAAAAGCACAAATGCATACACACTAGACGATCCTATTAATGATTATTGTAATATTACTTACTTTTCGAGTCATGCAGACCGAACGGATGAGACACGAGCCGTTATGTGCGACAACAAACCATTCTAGGATTGCTGCTTAGACAAGGCACGTCACTGCCACATATCTACGCATGTTGTGTATGACGCACACACGTTAGTGCAAGCACTCCCGGAAGCCACAGAGAATGCATTTTGGGAAAAATAGTTTTAACATTAGAGTCTATGAGAGTGATCCTGAGGATTTTCAGCCCTGAGGGGGCGGGAGGCTGTAACAGCTACCATTTCAAAAAACTAACATCTGACAAGCTGGTAAACAGACTACATCACTGGTTGCGTGATAAATGGAAACATCACACCTATGACTGAATCACAGCCGTGCTGATGTTCACTCTACGCCCTGTTACGGCCTCATTGTCCGCACAGGTTCTGGCTAGCGGTCCAGGAGTTGAAGAAGCGACCCATTAGAGAGGTTCCCACCCGAGTCCAGGAGATTTGGGAGGAGTTCATGGCCTCCGGGGCGCCCAGTGCCATCAACGTGGACTCCAAAAGCTATGACAAGACCACCCAGAATGTCAAAGACCCCGGACGCTACGCCTTTGAGGATGCACAGGTGAGCTTAGGCAGAGGCGCCAGTTTCAGAGAAACCCAGCTGAACCCCCAATATCAGCATGTGTAGCTCATGGGGGTATTGGGAGGTGAATCCCGAGTCACGAGGGGCTTGTGTCATTGTTTTTCCTATGACAGGAACATATCTACAAGCTGATGAAGAGTGACTCTTACAGCCGCTTCATTCGTTCTAATGCCTACCAGGAGCTATTACAGGCCAAGAAGAAGGTACATTACAATCACAGATTAATCAGATTTGAAGCAGTGATGTATTCATGCATGCATATACAGCAATATTGCACTGTAAACACTATATTGTGTTCGTTGAATAAGTTGTATAATTGCATAACATTTTTGCTTTTTACACACAAGTCGGGACAGTTTCAACAATGCAGGAAATGTGGCAAATATGGCGAATACATTTGCTTTGTCCTAGTTAAACTGCTGACACGGGTGGGGTGTGATTCCACTCCCTATGCTGTTGGTGACCCATGACACTTACAGTACAATAACCTCATAACCTACTGTAATAATCTTTATGTTGTACTAATTGTTAATTTGTCGACGTCAACTAAAAATGCTTCTTTAGTTATATTGTAGCTTTGTTCTGTTGCTGTAATCGAACAAGCTGACACTTTTTATATATTAACAGACTGTTATTATGGTGGAATAGTAATTTTGTGTTTTAAACTAGCCTGCTTCCATCCTCTGGATATTATTCCAAACTGCTGCTTCATTTGCAGATTTAAATAAACATAATTATTTAACATGATAATGGCTAATTTTTGCAAATTATTTTCCTGAGGTGAGATAAAGTAATGGCATGCTCTAGGTCGCTTGTAAGATATTGTTTTTCATACCATTAAATATTGGCTTCTGGTTTTTCCAATAGCCTCACCAATATTCTGTCCTTCATTGTTTTCACAGAAAAGCAAGAACTTGTTCTGAAGGAGTTTTCTTCCAGGTAATGTCAAGTGCGTCATGTAATGGCACACTCCCTATAGAATGATGTACCGCACATCAGCATATTTAAGGTGGGGTTTCTACACAGCCCTGGCTCTGTAAATAGGATCACACAAAGAGTACAGACCACATCACACAACACTATCAGTGCGTGTCCAATTTTGTGGTTGGGTTGGAGTGGGGGGGTGGTAGCCTCACAAGACCATCCTGGTCTCCCGATCTTCAGTCCGACATCGCCTCAAGAATCAGTATGGACAGCTTACAGTATAAAATTGTTGTGTGTCAGGCCGGTAAACCTCGTGTGTGGCCAGTCAGCATCTTACTGTAAGCTACAGGCATGGTTTAAGTGGGACAAAGGCGACTCGAAAACAACTCGGCGTGTTTTACAGAAGTAAACGTAGTAGATGCAATGTAGCTTTTTAGAGGAGAAAATATGTTTTCACTCTTTTCTACTGCAAGTCTTTACTTTTTTTTTTTATGCGCTTGCCTGTTTTAATGGACGTCTCCATACTGTAGCTGGATGTGTCCAACAGACACATATCTGGCATGTTATTTTAGGGGCAAGAAGGGGTGTTTTTGTTTGGATCTAGTTCAAATACCAACAGCATCTCTGACGCCGCCTTTAAATTACTTAAGGGATCGGCTGCCGAAAATAGACTAGAGGTGTGTGTCACGTGTTGTTGAAACACACTATCCAAAAACAAGTAACCACACGCCAGCGACGCCTATAAGAACGCCCATGGAAAATCACCGACATCAACTGGGTTCCTCTCTCTGTGTCTCCGCAGGGCAAGGTGAAGCCCCAGCACCCAAGAGGCTGACAAGTCTTGTGCCATCATGCTAAAAACCAACGCGATCTCTTCCTCTGGGAGATGGAGAGTGGAACCCATCTCATCTTGGTGTCTTTGTTGCCCGTCCGTTTGCTCTCGACAGCCAGACAAGCAAGCCTGACCAGCCTGACTGAATTCATCCATTGTCCCACCAGTTCTTGCATGTATGGAGAGAGGGCTCTTCTTCTTCCCCCCCCTTTTACAGTACCTGATTCATTCCTAGTGTTTGCGGAAGTAGAGGGCATTGAAAAACCCTCGCGCAAAATTCCGGAGATGAGAAATGCCCGTAATGGAAAGGTCCTATAGTATCCAGTGCTCTGATTACTTCCATCGTTATATACTTGGTTAGTGAGCCTCCCCTATCATTCACTTCCAGCTCCAACTAATGATGTCAGAGTTAACAGTAAAACATAAAATAAAGATAGAAATAGAAAATATATCAAAATTACACCATCAAGTGAAATCTAACAAATATCTCGTTGCTAAACACGACCTGAAATCGCAGATACTGTATTGTTCTCCATTCACGCTATGGGAAGTGTTGTATGCATATACAATATATTACTATTGTTTTTTTTTATTTTTTATTATCATTGTTATTATCGTGCATTTCTTTTGCATTGCATAGATTTTATTGCACTCCAATAATTAGCACAGTTTCCATTGCACTTGTTAGGCCACAGTCAACAAAAATGCTGTCTTCTGTCTTATGTAGAACGTAATTCTTTGTTATCTCCAGCATTTATTTTTATACCATATTTAAAGACACTTTTACTTAAAATGTATTAATAAAGTTGCCCCTTTATCTGTTAACTACGGTCTGGGCTTGGATTTCTTAAACATTTATCGATTATCAATTTAATGAGATCCTGCATTTCACATTTCTTTTTGTTACCACTAGGTGGTAGCATCCCATCTAAAAATGTATATGTGCCTTTTCAATATGGATCAGGGCCAGTAAATGTCTCACGTTTGATGGCAAGCGTGACCGTGTTTTCTCTGCAGTGTTTGTGCCTAGTGGTCAACCAACCACAGAACAGACAAACATTATTTTCTAGCGCTGGCTGCATCAAAGAATGCAGATCATGGCAGTAAAACCGCCCTTTTTTTATTGTGCCTGCGCACGTACAATTCATGGCTTTTGGATTTGAACAATGTGTTTTCTTTTGACTGATAATGTGTTCTCTAGTAATGTGCCATTGCCGTTACCATGCCAACGAGAATGTAGGAACAGGCCGAGCTGGGAGTTTGTTAATAATCCGTGTTGCTACTTTGTGAACGTGTATTTGAGCGTCCTTATCAGCAGAACCACATTAACTTTACGATGCATTTGCAGAGACTTTACAATGTCTTTACAGGGGAATAAAAAAATGATTAAGAAACGAATAAATACAGAATGACAACACTGATGGGGGGGGGGGGAGAGAGAAAGTGGATAAAGTTCAGCACGGTAAAGTAGCCAATGGTTTAATGGTGAATGGGCGGATGGATGAGGCAATAAAATGTGCAGTGAATGATGAGAGTTTCGACACGAAGAGATCGAAAGGGGTACTGTAAATGAAAGTGGGGCTTGGTTTAATTCACACAGGGAATCAGGGCCAATAGGAGCCAAAACCCTCCCAGTCTTGAGGAGGGGATGGAGGAGGCACGGGGTATATTCAAACTAAGGCAATCCCTACTGTGCTCCTCTCAGGCACAGTCCAACACAGAACGGCTTCTCCAGACAACCAGGATATGGGGCCCACCTGACCGACGAAACGGGGACCAAGCAGAAGAAAAGAGCGCCCAGAATTAAGGGACACTGATCAGATCCAAGACTAGTTATTTATTGTTTGGGTAAAAAAATAAAGAGAAAACAATAGCAAGGACAAACCTCGGGATATTACAGGTTACGTTGCCATGGAAACCGGAATCTGGAAGCGGTTGCAAGGACCATTGTGCGCTGACATCTCTCCTTGACTCCAGGCTAAACACGTGCAAGGAACACGCGTCCCAGCGCTCTGTCAGGTAGGCGATACAGAGACACACAGCAACAACACGGTTCACGGTCTACATATTTGATGGTTACCGTAACGTCTACATTGTTGTTTTATGTTCTCTACAAGTTTATACTTTCTAGGAATTGACGCACATAAGTCAGACAATATTTAGGCTAGCTAATAATTGTAAAAAAAAAATTAAAAAAATACTATTCAAGCGTTATTTTAAGATAATTTAAGTACTTATAAAAACGTGTGAAAAAGTAAAATATAACTGTAGGCTAACACGTAGTAGAATAATGTTTTCCACCGCGATGTTATCAGAAAGGCACCTGAATTATGCACTAGAGAATGTAGCCTATTGCTATCCATACATTTAGCATGAATTATGGAATGATAAAGGCAACGCATAACTGAATCGGCGTTTTTGCTTTTTGATCCTTGCTATCCTACACTTGGGGGGGGGGGTGATTTCCCACTGGGGGGGGGGTGATTTCCCACTGGGGCCACTCGTAGCAAAAAGTTTAAGCCTTGAAGGTATAGTTGAAGCCAGTCCGGATAAAGGCACCCACCAAATTACTATAATTAGTGAGCGAGTTGGGTTTTGAGAGAATTAGTAATGGGAGTGAGAGAATTAGTAGTGTTTATGGTATGTAGTTAGTCTGAATGAGAGTGAGAGCGATTTTTAGGTAAATGAGCGGGTGGGGTATAGGGGGGAATTTACTGTATGTATATACTTTTTTTTGTTTTAATCCTTCAGTCTCCCCTGAAGAATGTGTAGGTGCACATTGCTTTGAATGTGGTGTGCTTGTATTTGCATGCCCTTGGGGTGTGTGTGTGTGTGTCATACATACCGTATGTACAGTAGTTGTGTGTACCACCTTTCACACAGTCTCCTGATGTCGGATTTAGGATTTAGACCACAGACACACTTCTCTTTTAATGACATAAAACTGCACTGTAACGCTTCAGAGCTGTAAGTCCCACGCTTGTATTGAGTTGGTGGACCTGGGAGAGTTGGACGTGTTACTGTCTCATTATAAGCAATGACAAAATGCAACAGGCGGAGATGTAAGGGAGTTGTTGCAATCGATCGTTGAAGTGTTTTCTTCTCAACTCTCTGTGGTTTTAAACATTGCTTTTCCCAGCAGTGCTGGGCTGCTCGGGTCATTTGTAACATAAAAGCCTTGAGCATAACATAAATGGTGTCAAAGCCCTCCTCTTCAAGTGACAGTAAAGTGGGAACGGTTTACTCTCAAGTGTTCTTACACCGCCAGCCAGAATCCAAATGGGAAAAAGCCTACCAGTACAGTTGGCCTTGTTGTGCCTCATCCCAAACCCATGCTTCCAAACGCTAAGATTATAGAAGCAAGGGGTTGCCTTTCAATCATGGAAAGTATTCCAACTGGGCTGCTAGTCATTATCAAGATGGATTATGGGGACAAATGGCTGCCCAAAGGCCTCAAGCAGCCTCCTGGCGATATTGGCATTAGAAACATTTACACAGCAAAGCCTCCCGCCCCCAACTGTTAATGAGCCAACAGGAGAGTGTAGTTTGGAGGGAAAAAACAATCCGCAAATGCAGATAATGACATGGTTGCTCTCTGTGTAATTGGTGCCAAGTGAAAATATTGGCGGCCTCTTGTGCAATGTGGATCAAACCTCTCTACTTCCCGTTCGTTCGCTCTCGCGCGATATATATATATATATAAAATATTTCTGGTGCATCGCCATCTCTGTTTGCACATGTGTGTGGTCATGTGTATGTGCGCGTGCCCATGCGTGTGAACAAGATTCGAGCTGCACAGAGAATTAAATGCAATTGTACTGTAATTAACTACACTTACCAGTCTGTGTGTGAGACATGGCGACGCACCTATACTTGAGACATCAGGTTTTGTTTGTTTTAACATGCCTTGAAGACATGCCGGGAAGAACTATCACAGGGCTTAGTGCGAGGACGTTTGTGTACAAATTTGGAAGTCTAGAAATTATTGAATTATTGAGTAACTCGATTACTGAAATGCACAAATATTTGGTAGCGAAACTGGAGCTTTCAGTGGCCAGTTATGTTTTCATTTGACTTGATGTGAGCCCTTACATTATCCAGACAAGAAACATGTCCAGGGTATTACAATATAATTTCCAAAAGGGAACAAAACGTATAACACGTCTCCTTTGATAATAATTATTTTCAGAATGGTTTGTGTCTTGTTCAGCAGTCTCTGGTTTTTGTAATTACATTAGAGGTTTGATTTTTTTTAACCAAGGTTTGCCACAGTTCAGTGAAGCGTATCCTTCAAGTATTTGTGGTTCTCGAAAGGCATAGGCCTTTGTTTGTGGACACATTTCGCCATTGCATCCAGAGAGAGCATATAGTCTCCACCAGTTCAGTTCACTATCAGTGTAACACACAAAATCGCTGTCTCTTCTCTACCATTCTTTAGAGCGAGAAACAGTGAACAGAATGTTGATGAAGACAGAGGAAGACAGTAGGAGGTATAAGGGCGTCGCGCCACACACTCCATTGACCGCTGCCTGTTTTTCCAACAGGCCCACTTGTGGTCTGTCATTAGCCCCCAGTAATAAACCCCTCCACCCCTTTAGCTTGCGTCATTCTCCTTTCACCCCCGAAACACACTGCCCACCCAACGCAGCCCTCTCCCCAGAGCGCCCCTACATGTCCCAACCTCCCAAACCACAATTTGTCTTACCTCAGGAGATTGATGAGGAATGCTCGGCAGGGTCGACGCTATCATACTGAGGAGGAGTTTTTTGGAAGTAGACCGGGAGCTAGGCCGCTGACAGCTTGGGCCTCATCCGTCATGCGCTGTGTACACAGTCAGTCATGTGATCCCTGCAAAGCCACCTGGGTCTTGTAACTCACCAGAACCCCGGTGAACGGACTCCCTTCTTCAGCCAATGAAGCCTTACGGGGAGCGTTGGGGAATAGAGAGAGCTGGCCACAAGGACTCATACCCACAGACATGGGACCTACAGTACTGTAACTGCTTAAGACAAATGAGATTGTGTTATGGATGGAGGTTAGACCATCTGAAGACGGAATAGGGTCGTGACTTGGAAAGACAGTGGGTGGTGGAACAACCCTGCATGAGTATTCGCTTGTAGTTATTTGGACTGTTGCGTGCGTGCGCTTGTGTGTACTGTAGGTGTGAGCACGTCTGTATGTGTGTAAACGTACAGTATGCACACACTACACTGGGACATAGGAATACATGTGTGCCATATTTTCTGTCATGAGATGGAGACATTTCAGGATGTATGCTTGGCCAAAACTCCTCCGACAGAGCTGCCAGTGCAGAGAATGGGATTTCAAAATGCATTAGTCAATGCAGGGCTCCTTTAGGCGTTCTGCGATGCGGCAGAACAAATCTCCTGCCACAGACATGGTCTACGGTGTAGTATTCCTACCTCTGATTACTTGACTGGGTTCTCACTCGAACAGAGGGTTTCTCTACTGCCCAGATATGATCTGTAAAAATTCCTGCTTTTTACTCATCCATTAAAATGTAAATTGAATCACCTTTCGTGCCTCCACATATGTGGGGCCCGTGCTTTTTTTTGTTGCCCCACAGGCCTTTATATCTAAGGGCAATGGTTCTCAAGGTTACCTTTGACCTCTAAAAAGTAGAGGGTAATTGCGTGAAATCATCACGACTTCCCTAAAAGCATATGTTCACTGCTTAGAGTCTTATAAACTACAACACTATGCTGAAGTGCAGGATACTGCATTTCTGCTGGGCATAGAAAATGACACAGGAACAGCTGCTTTCTAGCTCACTGCGACAGTGATGTACTGTAGACGCTGTCTAACACAAGAGGACGGAACTGCCACAATACCAGGGTCAAGGGCAAAAGGAAGAGTGGGGAGATGATAAAGTTGTTTGCTTCGTGTCAGGGAGAGTTTCACCTCTAGGAAAAGAAATGAGAGGATGTAGAAATTTGTACAGCTTTGAGGAGGTTCGGTACCTTGACTTTCTTTTTCAATGCAATGCAACGTTTGTCAGGAGCAACATCTGCTAGAAAGATGCTTGAGTGATGGTCAAAAATGTGCTGGCCTGAACAACTGACACCAGGACACATGGTTGATCCTGAAATGTCTGAAAACCATATTTCTCTAGATTATGTCTTCCTTGTACCATCATAAAAGAGAATAGATTTATTAGTGCAGCATGTGTGCGTCTGTGTGTGCGTGCGTGTTTACATCTGTACACAATCGTGAGTGTTCAGAAGAGTCACCCATCTCTCTGGTGAATTGGTTGAACCTCGGACATTATAGGTCATTCTCAGTGCACTGTTCTACAGTGCATTACAATTTAGGAGCGCGGACTCCAAAGGGTGCAGTTCTTCAACCCTAATAACATGCAGATGGGCCTCTCTAATGCTTGTTTACATATCTGTGGCATAGTTCATGACTAGAATAAGCAAGGCCCTAATTATTTTACCCGGCGACGGGACCAATAAAATCAACTTCCCCTTCTCGTTATGGGTGTTTAAGCGTGCGCTTTGATGGCTGATATCTGTTTATTTATGGAAGAGTTTCGTAGCCGAGAAGAAAGCAAATAGAAGTAATAGCACGGAGATGCTGACAAATGTGAGGGGGGGGGGGGCCCACTGATGGATTCATTTCCTCAATAATGCCCGAGAGGCCCGAAAGCATGAGTGAAGGCCGTCCAACATGAACGCACATTAACTCACTTGTAAATAACGATAGACAAGGCAACACGTTGTCATTGCCTGACTGAACAAAATGACACGCACCCAGCTTGATAAGGATCTTGTTATTATTGCTTATTTGTTTGCTACACACAGTATACTGTACTGTATTGTCTAGTGTAAGCTATAGTTTTTTATTGTTATAGTTTATATGTGCCATATGGTTTAGGACACATGACCATTGTATGCTGTTGCTACTGCAGCATTCTTTTGCTAATGACTTGCTAACCTGCCTTTCTTTTTCCAGGATGTTTTGGAGAATCGCTATCCCAGTCTTCTTGGCGGGGGTGCTCTGCGTTGCTGCAGAGAGCAGGAAGCTTCGTCCGCAGGGCTCCATCCCTTCCCCCAACAAATCCAAAGGAAACTTCTCGTCAGAGCGCCACCACCGGCTGCTGCCGAGGAAACCGGAGGTGCTGGCTTCCAGCCGAGAGGCCATCGTGGTGACGGAGCGGCGCTACCTCCGCAGCGACTGGTGCAAGACGCAGCCTCTTCGCCAGACGGTCAGCGAGGAGGGCTGCCGCAGTCGAACCGTGGTCAACCGCTTCTGCTATGGCCAGTGCAACTCCTTCTACATCCCCCGCCACATGGGCCCAAGCGAGGAGCACGGCAAGAGCCGGGGGAAAGGGGGCAAAAAAGGCTCCGGCAATGGAAGGAGAGGCCACAATAAAGCGCACGAGCCCTTCCAGTCCTGCTCCTTTTGCAGGCCACACCGGGTCACACAGCTCACAGTGCAGTTGGACTGTCCCGGCCTACAGCCCCCTTTCCGTCACCGCAAGGTGCAGAGGGTCAAGCAGTGCAGGTGCATGCCTGTAGATGTGACTGGCCACGGGAAACTGTGATAGAGGCTCTCTGAACGAAACGCTTTGCTACAGACGTCGTGTCGTGGGATTTTGACGAGATGCGACGCGTCACGGTGTCAGTGGAGGTGTGACGTGGAGGTCTACAAGTCACGGACAACTGTGCGTGACTTTGTTCACGCAGTGGCAGGCTAGGATTTGGGGGAAACAAAACTGTAGCTGATCTGCGACTACACTTCAACGATAGTTGGCAGCAATTACGGTCGAAAATGGCCGTGGTGGTGAAGATGTCAATCTCTGGACTGTTAAGTTGTACTTGCAGCGTGTGTCAAAACCAAATTCATTTAGCGGGATTCAAACAAGCAAGAGCCATCTTCTTGTTTTGCAATTGCAAAATATAATGAACTACTGCTTTGAGGAAAGGCGCCCCAGAAAATGACAGTTCCTCTTTGACTTTGTTGTACCAGATTCTATACTGCAGGTGAGCCCAATTAGATGACTTGCTTATGTACTGTGGTGAGGTTTTTATCTGAAGCAAGGGCACTCCTTCATATCACCTATGGTTTAACCAAATACTGTTTACTCTTAACTTTTACTTGCTGTCCCGAAAGATATGCTATTGAGTATTAATGAACCAAGTGACGTTGTTGCAACTAGGGATGGGACGATATGTGATATTATCCTTTATCGCGATAAAAATACAGACGATAATCGTATCGCGGTGAATGTCTGTTATCGGGATAATCGTGAATATCCTCAGATAAGCACAAGTGACTTGAAAAAAGCAGTCTAGCTCACTTGTACAGTTCAATTGTATTTCATTTACTAATGTATTTATTCGCCTGCATCTTTCCAGTCAACCGCCATTATGGCTGAAGGCTCAGCTTGTCCATTGTATCCCACACGAAAAGCAGTGTAACGGATTTGTTAAAATACCGGTTTCAAAACTAAATGAATCACACAAAAAAGATACAGCATGTGTAATGATGCACAAAAAATGCGTAACAAAATGTAAGAAAGTGATTCCAGCATGTTTTAGTGTCATTTTAATAATATAATAAATAATCGTGATACCATCGTTTACCGCAATTATTTTGGTGACATGAGATTTTCATATCGTCCCATCCCTAGTCCCAACACAGCTGGAGAGAACATTAGCTGCATACGTTGGCAGCAAAAATATACAAGCCAGTAAAAATATATATAGGTATTGTATTATGTGTAACTGGGCTACAATGTAAAATATATATGTATGTGTGTAAGTATCTATGTCAAAAGTATATTAAATCTATTTCATATAAAAAAGAAAGATGTTGCATTGTGTTTGTTTAACCCACTCAACGTGTAATATTGTTTTATTTTAATATTGTTTATTTTCCCTCCAGTTCACCTTCATTAGTATCAATCTCAATATCAAAATAAAATACTTGGTAAATAAATGGTAAAATGGCATTGTATCAAAAACATTAATTGTATTGCACATAAGATGATTACATCAGACGATGCTATTGGTCCTGTAAGACAATAAACGCTCACACAATAGGAAAGACAACACTAACAATGAAATAAGATTGTAATAAAAAAATAAATATACAGTATTCTCTCAGTTGACACTTGAACCCAGTGTATCCTGTTTTATACGGAGACCGCAAATCACTAGGACAAAGATGGGAATTAGATATGAATATTACAGTCATTAAAAAATACATTGATCACATTACAGGTGATGTTGCATAACGGGTCATTTGTTTTACAAGCAGCTCTCTTTTTACTTGGCATATTTGACCTCTTGCCAGTGCTAAGGAAGGCACTTGCTGTCTGGAAGGCGATCTGCATGTCTAAAAATGTATGAACTTATTTTATCTTCTCTTCAAGGAAGATATATATAAAACAATCGTTCATATTTTTCTAATTAAAAAAGCTTGGAAGCTTGGAAATGCAATGAGAAAAAGACACCCCAAAAAACTATTGCATATAAAATAATATTGAATATAAAAATCCAAGCAGGATATGACTATATATTATAGAAAATGTTTTTTAAGATGTCTTTAATGAATATCTTAAGGATATATGAACAACTGGTCCAAAACCATGCTGAACATAAACGAATAACAGGGCTGAAGATGAGCAGGGGTTTACTGTATTACAAGCTCAGCGAGTCCACACATCGCTGCCTCAGCTCTTCTGACCCAGCTTAGCTTTCTGTGGAGCACAGAACACACATTTTGGCAGTTCTTCACCTTAAAGATGCACTCCTACATTCTGTAAAAGTGGCCACACAATTGTGTGTGTGTGTGGGGCTATATTAGCCCAAGAGGAGGGGTAGAGAGCAGTGTCTGCCACCCTGTCACACTCGATCAAAGGTTGCTTCAAACCAAAGCTACAATGATTTGAGTGTTTTAACTCAATCTCCATGAGATCCCTATTAGACAAAAGTCTAATAAAATACAATAGAATTAAATATGATGATTTTATAGAACAAGTGCAGTCAGATAAAAATATAAATAAATAAAATAAAGTAAAAATGATTTTTAAGCTCACCAAAAGTCTGAAAAAAAATGTATGTAGCGTTTGATAGGAAAGGAACTACTTGGACATAACGCATAAACACACACACACACACACGTGCAGAGTGGATGCATTAAAAAATGTATTTTGAACCCCCCTCCCTGTGTTTGCACAGAGAAGCGGTTTTACTAACATTGTGACTTGAGATCTTATTTTTTAAAGGAAAAGCAATGCAAGGATTTGCAACTCATAAATACACAGATGGAAATGGGAAAGGAACTTACTATTCCAGTTGCATGTTTGGGTTTAACATTGTAGGGGACCTTCTCTCTTGCCTGTTTGAAGCCCGCCTCTGCCATTTTGACCCTGCAAAGAGACCACGGGTAATATCAATGAGCTGTACAAATCTTTAACTAACAGACACTGGGATGCACAAATAAACATGTATAAACAATCCATTCCATCCAACACTATATAGAAACACAGCACACACAAACCGCAACTGAGACTGTCCAGACCTTGCCATGTGTTGGAGGTATTTAAAAAAGCAACAACTTGGTCTGTGACTTGCCAGTCCCCAGAATAAAAAGTATTCCAGGATAGTTTACTATGGCCTGAAAGAAGCCAGATAGCCTTTAGGCAATGGTGCCATATAAAGGCAAAACATATTTTGGCAAGGAGTTGAAAGTGAGTAAAAATTAGTATATCCTGACTGTGTTTCAATTTTCCATGTCCGCAAGTCAACATCATATCTATAGATCTATCAAACAACATAAGAAAGAAAAAGTGTATTCGGATCTCTAGTATTTAGCCAACGGTCAAAATGCTCATGCATACTCGTGTGCTTGTGTGTCATTGCTGAATGTGCCTCTTCTAAATACATATCACGATTTAGTCTTCATCTGACATGATGTACCAATTTGCCTTGGGTTGACATAAGGAATACTATCTTTATATCCATCAAACCACTGGAAGCTGTCTGGATCGTCCATGTGTTCTTTTCATTACTGGGGTGAGGAGAGAGATTTGGGTCATTACAACTCTGTTCCATGCATGAATCTGAATGACTTTGATAGGATCTTCAGTGAGCACTGGATGTACTCAGTATTATTAATGGTTTGGTAACTTACTGTACGCTTCAGCAGAAGCCCAAACATTGAAACATTTGGAATCAGAAATAATATTTTTCAAAAGGAGTACATTGGGAGCAATGTACTGTAGTTTAACCGGCGCACACTGGTGCCACAAAGATACTGAGATACAATAGATGCTCCGGGCAGGGTTGATACTACTGGAGCAAGGTTAGGTCCAGTGTCGGGGAAGGGGGTGGGGGGGTGGGGGGGTGGTCAATCACGACAGCAACATCAGGTTCAAGTGGAACAGGAAATGAGGGGTTGTGCCTCCCCGACATCTGCTCACCGTTCTTGTAACATCAGCTTGTTCTCCTTCTTCCACTGCTCTTTGAAGTCGGTGGAAAACTCGTGCCAAACTGAGAAGAAGGTGTTTGGAGAAACCTCCTTCTCTCCCGCCTTCGGCTTGACAGCGAAGGACACGCTCAGATCTAAGAATCTGAGGAAAGAGAACAAAAGGCAAAAATAAATAAGCTCAAGACCAAAAACATTAAAACATGGAGGGTTACGGAACTCTAATGTGACTGCATGAAATAATTTGTGGCTCTGAGCAAATACACAATACATGGAAGTTAATTGACATGCAAGATGGATTGTTATTCCCAAGTCCATCTGGGGAGCCATGCATCGAAATTCTCAATGATCCCTAGGCTTTCAGACTTAAACTGAAGCTCGCGAGACCATCCGGATCTCACGGCAATTGTGGCATAAGCAGTTCCATTATTACACTGAGCATTATGACAAATATAAAACTAAACAACTCTTTGAATAAGACTAATGTCTAGAATTAAACATAATATAACCATATTCCATCTCAAGGTTTCGTGTGGACTGTACATGTGTGTTTACAGTATGCCGTGTTCATACGTGGGTATAGAGAGCACACCATTCAACTGACAGACAGCTGTTCTATATGGAGAAAAGGCATGGGACTGTGTAGTAGTCTGGTGTGAGTGGGTAAAAGTGACATCTGCACTGGCCGTTTTGCGGTTGATCAATACATACGACAGGTTGGGGTCTCTGCTTGGAATGCACTATTGGAAGACATTCCTGGCCTGTGTTAACAGAAGCCTGGAGCCAAAGCTGTCTGCTTAGATAAACAACACAGACACCACACAGGGGGCCTACTGTCTACCTACAGCCCCTGCGTAACGACCTAACCCCACCATGAAACCCAAGTAACCTGGAGATCTAAATATTGACAAAACAGCCAGGTTGTATTTCTTCCACGTAGCGCAAGAGCGTACTAAGTCTACTGTATCGCAATATTTCTTCACGACCATATCATAACTTAATACTGACAATGCAAAACAAGAGTGTTTTGGATTGATACTAATAATACTAATGTAATACTAATGTTGAAATAGATTAGGCTTGTTGACAGATTTTCTAGCAAGGCATCATTACTTTTTTAAGTATGAATGGTCATTACTTTACATTAATTCATAACTAAGTCACGGGTGAAGGTATAGACAAGAGAAATGCGTTAATTACCTCTTTTGAGTGTCGATCAGTTGTTCCTCCTGTTGATCCAGTTCTGTTTTTGCTGTAAAAGGAGTACATATTAAGATGAGCACAGCATTTGTAGCATTTTCATTGCTTTTCTCATGGTATCACTATGCGTTTCACCTACGCCTTATAACATAGCGTATATCCAAAAGGATTCCTCGTGTCAGCAATGCTGATATCAGCAGACATTTGCAAGGTCAGCAGTGTGACACCAGAGGCTATTAAGTGTTGAATTGTCGGCTGTTACACAATTGACAAATGACTGCAGCAGATCGCTGGACAAGAGCTTCTTTGTATAGGGTTACTTTCAATAGAGACAGATTACTTGTGAGGGCGTGTGTATACGGCTTTACGGATCTGGTGAATGAGTGTGGTGAAGGAAGAGCGAGACTATGGCTCATATTAACATACATTTCCTTCAAACCACATCAAGTTAGATCTCTGGGAGTCTTGACTGTGCTGACCACCCCCCCAAAAAAGAACCGTATATACTGTAATTCACACACAATAAATTGTACAACTGTACGAACATTGGAAGATCACATATTGTAAGTATACTTAGAGTACTGTTATACTATTACAACAAGCATAACAACACAAAAAGCATTTTCAGCCCCATCGAGAGGTCCTGATCCTTACTTTGGAACCCCACTGTTCTAACATATGAAAGCAGAGCACTGATGTGTGACATCATACCTGGGGCAGGATCCTAATCACATTTCACAATAACTCGCCAATTTTCCAGATTTCCTCTACACTATCACCGATTCTGTCACTTTGTCAATGTAGCTCATGTCTTTCCTATTCTGGGAAAACAATATTGAATTAAGAAATTAACTGACTGGGAGTTTGCCAGTCTGATGTTAACGTCATAAAGGTGCAGTATTATGCTCCAAAGGCTGCACGCTAAACGGTTTCCCAGACAGCCTCTGTGCAGCCTGATGGGTAATGATACCTAGGCCACTGCTGCCCTTAACTGTCAAATGATCACAAATGACCCGTGACCTGTTTATGGCTTTCCAAGACAGGCATGGCAGCAGAGGGGATAGGGAATCTTTCCTGGCACAGTTTTCCTCTTATCCCGGGAATAATCTGATCGTGGCGCGTAATTGAAGCCAGAGCTACATCAGAAGCGGCCTGACATATCCAACGGGACCGTCTCTCTCTCTACTGTTCCAGTAGCGTGCTAAATCATTCTGGCTGGACTTCCATCTATGGCCCATCAATAAATGATGACAGATCAGAAAATGGTATTGATGGGGTTCCCGGAAAGCATCTACCGGTATATCTGTATGTTCGTATATTTAGTCATTTACTTTTCTATTTTGCGCTTTAAGATGTTTTTCCCCATAACCTTTCCAAGTATATTTTACAATGTAACCCTTTATTTAACCAGGAGACGAAAATTTGAGGGTAAAAACATATTTTTTGAGGGGGACCTGGCAAGAAGGTCAACCGGAAGTAACATTCAGCATGTACATAATGACTACAGAATACAATACAAATACAAAATGCAAATAATTAAAAACAATCACATTGGTCAACAATGTGTTTGCCAAGCAATACCTCACATTCAGACGAAGATACTCTCTCCACCATTTTGTTGTTGTTTTTGAATCTCATTCCAAGACCAAGGGGCATTGTGGGAAAAAATGTTTTCCCCCTCCTCTGTCCTGACCATAGGAACTGTAAATAGTAACAGCAACTGACAACGAAGACTGTTTTTAGAGATCGTGTTAACGATGAGCATAGGTACTGTAAGTAGATCGGCAGTAAACCTAGCACTGCATTGTTCACAAACATGGACCAATGTTCCATTTCACAATGGAACCGGACATTGCTTGTTTGAGGGATTCACACTAAAGAAGACCCATGCATCTTACTCATTAGACTGCAGGCCTGACAGTGAAAACCTATGTGGCCTCGGGGTGACCAGGGAGAGCGTGTCACCAGCCTTGATAATCTTTATCTTCGTCTTCATCAGAAACACATCATCACATGGCCGACCCTCTCCAGCTAGTCACCGAGGCTCCACCAAAGCTCTCGCGTGCATGAGAATTTGTGAAATAAGCGGGGAAAATCGAGCTAGACCAAACAGCGGAGCTCCAACAAGTCCGCTCTCACTGTTATTCTGTGGTTAGTTTCATGGTCAGAAAATAAACAAGAGCGGTCGAAACTGTAGAGCCAGAAACTGTTTAACCCCGGGGTTTTAAGAAATTATAGAAATAACAAAAATAAGGCGCTCGGCTGTTGTTCTTTTAAACCGCGGAGGCAGTGGAGGCACCCCAAGAATTCTGTCTGGAGCCTTCTGAGTCACATGACCATGTTACGGCACTTACATTGTACTCTCTCAGGGGACAAACCTCGTCATTTGCATCAAAGGGAGAGCTCCCATATTTCTCTCACAGAGAGAGAGACAGAGGGTGACTGAGAGTGGGGGTAACGCTTTCATCTGTAGACTTTCTTTAAACTGAAGGACTCAAGGACAGTGAACGAGACAGCGAAAGAACATATGCTGTATATTATAGCCTCATTTGAATACAAAAGCACACGAGCAGAGGCCTGCGAGCTTGCTCCATCAAAAAAATTGGTCACAGTTAACTGAATCTTGCCCCTCTGAACGCCAATGTAACACAATGAATGACATTTGGCGTGTTATGTTAAAACAAGCAAAACAAATGGCGCCTTACACCTTTGAAGTGTATCACCATATCCCATTATTGTTGCATAGCTGTCAGATTGTGGAGATGAAAGCATGGCTTTATGACGTTTGGTAGACATGGCAAATACACCCTTCTGCGTTCTGTTTTACGGAGCTACGAGCATGAATATAAACTTTTTTTTTTTTCAGTCAAGTACAGTACGCTGTAGTAGCACGACTATAATCACATGATTAAAATTACAGGAAGCCTGCATTGTAATTACTTGGGGATTAAAACGTTGCAGAAATGCTGAGGTGAGCTCTACTCAGATACTTGCTAAAGCAATCTGGACAAAGCGCATGATAAATGCAAATTATAGGTCGTATGAAAACAAGCATGGCAAATGACAAGACACATTCTGTGTAGGAAGATTCATCATCCTCATTAGTTGAACCACTAATTCATCCTTGTTGTTTAAAACCTTCCTTGGAGTGCTTCCATATCGTGATATGGAGAGACAAGATATAACCTGCTGAGGGAATAAGGATGACCACTGCATGAAAATGACATGGAAAACATTCCTCAAATCCTGGAAAACAAATGTGTCTTGATAAAGCAGATGGAATGGCAAAATGGAGATATAGGTGACAAAAATGACGAACAGAAACTGCGTTGTGTGTGTGTTAAAACGAGGCGTTCGTGTCTCTGGTAATCAAAAGTGTACCACATCACAAAGCATTTATCTTTGCCTGCTTAGCTTTCAGCTTTAAAATGCAGCAGCCAGTTTAACAGAGTTGGGTTCACATTCGGCCATGGATCCTCTGAGTCAGGCTAAGATGAAGAATTTATTTTACGAGATCAAGATAAAAGCTACTAGGTCCAATTGTAATCCATCAATATGGATAGACAGACGTAAAAACAATAGCTGTGAGTTATTTCGTAAACCCTGAGATAAACAAGAAATCCCTATGGAAACGACACTCTCCGCAGATCAGCTCAGAGGCAGAGGTTGATATATGACTGGACATTTATAGTGTGTTGATCAATGAGCCAGTTCAAATGCTCTCACAGATTCTTGGAGCCTTCAGATAGTACAGTACCTATGCCAAGTATATGTTAATACGGGTTCGCCACTGAATGAGGATGGATAAATGCTTTACCGCTTTATCAGTCTAGTAAAACACAGGGCTCTTGCTAGTATCCGAGACAATGTATGATGTGCTGAAGCTTATCACATTGTGTTAAATAAGGAGCACCGAATGTCTCTTACAAGGGCTCACCTTTGTTTAGAAACTCTTCCATATTCTCCTTGAAGGGCCACAGATTCTCTTTGGAGGACATTTGACAGATTTTCCTCGTCTCCGCTGAGCACACTGGAGCAAGGGAGGATAATTGTGAGGGTGTGAAAAACAACTATTTGTTTTAACACAAGTGTTGATCAGCATACACAAGTATACGTTTGTGACATACCACGTTTGCATTTGTGCGTGCGTGCGTGCGTACACTAGACATTCACCAAACAGTATGTAAACTTCAGTTCCGAAACGTTAGACATACCAGGTTGATTTGGCAGATTTCTGCCGAGTAAGCGTTTCCGAGCTCAGCCACGATGATTCATAATGACCCATAACTTAAGATGCCCCAGAGGAAACAGGCCGACCCGTGCTCTTTTCCCCCAGCGGAGAGCTTTGGCGTCACGCTCTATCTGCAACCATTATGGATCCAGAGACCTCGCACTGAAGACCGCGGGGGCGGAGGGGCCATTAGGGGGGCCGAGGGAGCGGTGAATGAGGGATTTGGAATGGGGGAAGCGGGGACTGGGCAAAATGGTAATTGGTCCACCATATGCTACCTCCTCTGAAAGGAGGTATAGAGCGGGGAGAAGACTAGGCTGCTCACTGCTGTCCTTCGGAGCGGCCAAGCACATTTTATGTGGGCCGGCAACCTATCGTAACCCCCCTCGGGGAACTGTCATCAAAGCCCAGGTCTGCTAGAGCGCTCACCTGGCTTGCTCTCCTAAGGTAACGGGAGCTCTGCAGGTACAGCAAGAGAGCAGGCCTTTACGTAGGGACGCCATAGGTATGGGTGCGTTTGTCCTTGCCCCCCCCCCTTCCTGTCAGCAAATCTTCCTGAATAGCAATTAATGAGCAGCCATGAGATTGGTTGTGGAGCTGGCCAAAAACGATGTACAATATTTGATGAGTCAACATGGATTAGAGAGGTGAATGATTTAGCAGTGAAGCTACATAAAACTTGATAGAGAACAGATTGGGAGAGGGGATTTGATTGTCAATCGGGATGCACGTGCACGTGAATATGTGCTCGCGCGCACGTGCATCCACTGGAACGCACATTAGCTTTTTACCACCTGTACACTGCTGAATGCTTGGAAAGCATTTTAAGTGCTGAGCCAATAGAGACCAAGGTAATGAAAGCAAATATTTCCCTATTGCCTCGTTCATTAGCCTGCAGGGTTTTAGATTTTTTTTCCTTTCTTTGACTTAACCAATGAGCTTGCCTTTCTCTGAGCCTAATCTGATTTCCACACTTCTGCTGAGCTCTTTGTCAATATTATATCCAGGCAATAACTGTACAGAGTCGAGTATTATTTTAGTAGTGTGTGTCTAGAGATATTTTTTATAGACCCCTTTAACGTTTAATAACACAAAAAAAAGTTGCATATTAGTAATACATAAAACAATTTCACATCGCAGCTGGCAATAATGATGCTCGACGCTATTTGGAATTTGGAAATGAATAACTGAAAAGCCAACAGCAAAATGACTAAAATAACAAATAAACATGGGAGCACAAGTAACACACGAAATGATGCTTGTACAGTAAATCTGTCCGTCAGTGAGTCACTGGAAAAAGTGATTGGGCATAACATATCCAGAGAGACGTGCAGGAATTTTCTGAAGTTCTCTTCAAAACATATCTTCTAATCCACATATCTGAGCACCGTGGTTTCCAGGGTCAGTGCGCAGATGTAGCAGAGCTTCGAGAAGGCCTGTTACAATTCAACAGATTCTCAGCTGGAACTCGGGTGTGGTCCAACAGTAGTGGAAATATTCCGAGTCTGACCTATAGCCACCTTTAGTATTGTGATTTCTGCTTCACGAGGACAGTAAAGACACATCGGGACATAACAGGAGAATAACATCTGAGAAGCCACATCTGCTTCTGGTTTGGTCGTCTGTACCATGAACAGATGCTATCTCCGCTCCGGCGATCCAAACATGACCATAGCCGGTAACATTTAAAATATCTCTCCCATCGTGGTATGTGGGTGGATTAATACACGATTTATGGTTTCATAACTCTTCATGTAAAGGCATCACACGATGTGACACCTGCCATAACCAGCATTGATTCAAGTTTACTACCTTGGTACACTTGCAGTAAATATTATGTTTTAGTGTTGTGGACGTGCTCGCCAAGGGAAAATGGTGGAAAGGGAACGGTGGGGCTGGCAGACTTACCAGCAAGGTCTTTCCTCAACTTGCGGAGATCTCTCTGAAAGTCCTCAAACTTAATATGCGAAGCCTGGAAAAGGTCATGGGGCTCAGGCAGAGGATAGACACAGGTCTCTCTGCCAGCTTCCTAACGTAAAGATACAACGAGAACATGCAGCCATGACAGTTACTGTATATTTACAGCAGGCAGGGCAATAGACACACATCCTACTTATTAGCAATGAATCCTCAACCAAGATGATCAAGAACCTAGATGACAACATAGTTCTCAGAGGCCAGGTCCATGCTGTCCATCTGTGTTACAACAAAGGCATTAAGAGCGCTAGAGCCATGTCATGTCGGTTGACGTTGGCGAGCCTCTCTCCACTGAGTTCATCTCATCTGGCAAACCTAATTATTTACACTAGTGCTCCTTTGGAGGCTTTGCCAACAAGCAGACTGCAGGTTTGAATGAACACAGACCAAAAGCAGAAAAACAGAAATAAGGAGAGAGGCCGCGTGGAAGACAAAAATGAGAATGGAGGAAAAAAAGGGAAACGAGAGAATGAGAAAAAAAATTGAGAGAGAGAGAGAGAGATAGTCTCTGCCATAAATGAGGAAAGGGAAAATAAATAATGTGATAAAGGATAAGCCACGGTATCCTCTGGCAAATGACAAGATGAAAAGAAGCGTCTGGAAAGATTTCTTATCAAATCAGGGTAAAAAAAAAAAAAAGTGATTCAAATAAACAGCAACCAAAACATACCTCATCAAAGTGTCTCAGATAGTAAGCAACAATGTAGAACAAAAGACTCTGGGAGTTATCCTGAAAGAAAATAGAGAAAGTTACAAACCGTGATCCCTATATATATTAATCAAATCATTTTAGAGCAGGTGTTTTAATTTGTGAATGAGTACCAAGTAAACAGACATCCGTCTTAGAATACAGTGATAAATAAAGGTATTAGCAGACTAAAGCATTAAAGGCAACTGTGATGGGTGGGCTTGTCATAGCTCAAGGTTGATGGACAGTTTTATGCTGGTAATCAGTAGTTATTGATTCCATCACAGCATAAACTCATACTGTACTGCACCCCTAAAAGATAAAAAGGTTGTTCAAGCTGTAGTCGTCCTGAAAAATGCTGATAAAAAGGTTTGTTTTCTCTGCTCTTTCAATCAATATCTTGGAAAGTATTTATTCATGAAATATGGATTTGCTGAATGGATTTGCTGCAATCCTAATTATGATTGACTATGTCACATTAGAATCTGAAACAGCCATCCTTCAGTTTAGCATTGTATACAACTTCTAGTTGACTCCCCATGTTGATCGGGATAATCTACACTAACTATCATAGGTATGTAAACAGTATGGAAGAGTTTAAAAGTGTCGTTTCCAAATTGATGTCATTGCTACCACTTCCGGTCTCTGTTCAAGAAGAAAATCTTTTTCTACTTTTAAATTCAGTTGTTTTCTTGCGTAATGCTTTCTAAAAACATTAAACTGGAGTGGTTTTGATGTTAGCCCTTGCTTGCTTGCTGACAGGCTACTCACGCTGCTCTTAACATCCTTGAGCTTGGGTAGGATGTCCATGGTAAATCCGTCGGCCTGCCCTCGAGAGCGATTCCCTCCATTCATGAAGTTGCCGAATGCCAGCACCAGGCCGAGGATCTGCATCACACACTTACTGCTCTGGAGAGTCTAACACATGTAGACACACACACACACACACACACGGACATGAGACAACATGATGAGAAGCAGCAGGGATGAACCAGATATGCACAGTGACAATTCTAACCAGGTCTTCTCTCCAGCCATGCGCTACCGCAGCTATCCAGCAGGGGGAGGGTCACAGTGTATCTTCTGTAAATGTGGTCCGTCCACCTCTGTGCAAAATGCATGAAGAGGACAAAAAGAGGCTGGAGACTCACCTTGCATACTCTTTGAAGGAGTTCTACTTTACAGAGCACAGAGGATATGCACTCGTGGAAGTTCGACTGAAACAGGATGCAGAACACGCGTTCCGAGAAGTTGGGTATTTGCGACAGCTGATGGAGGAACCTGGGTCACAGGATCAAGAAATGAGCAATGAATGAATGAATGAAGCAAAGACAGGCCGTGTGGATTTCTTCAAATGCCGTGAAATTGGAAATGGAGAGTGTGCACTTACTGCTCGGGCTTGTCCAGCGGCTTGGAGTCTTCATTGACTTTAGCTGAATTCAGGTGTTTTTCAATCTTCACCATCTCATCTCCCTGCGCTCGCTATCATTTGAGAAACAGCGTGAAGGTTACTAATCGCTAGAGCGTGTGTAGCATAGTGGAACTAAAGAAAGAAGTTAAACCATTAAAAGAAATGGTGTGAATATTGAGAGCTTTAGACACTGACCGCGGAACACAATTGAAGAAAAACACTGGAGAAATTTGTTTATACATAAGGTCTGTGGTGGCTTGTAAACAGTCCTTGAAAATAATGTTGAAAACTTTGACAAATAAAATAATGCCACATGTCAACATGGTAGCTTAAGATGAACCAAAATGCAAAAAATGTTTATGCCTGACTTTATAGAGAGTGACTTTAATAAAATAAATAACTAAAACTACATGATCACATGAATACAAAACATATCGCGTCATATGAACGTAATGCTATGAATCTTGCAGAAACAGTGACAATGTTTATTATTAAGCAAATCGTTTATTACCATCGAGCCCAGTTAGACGCCATAGCAATACCATGAGTGCCATTCTCTTTCAACTTCCAGCCAGCCAACATGTGTACGTTGCATAAACACACAAGGGGATTAGAACACCAAAGAATTGTACAACAGCCCTTCAGCTAGTATGAATTCCTTCTTATTACAGTGCTGTCAGGGTCTGGACCACAGCCTTATACAAGGTGGTTTAAAAAGAAAGGCAGGCCAGCAATGTTTCTGAAGGGACTGAGACAATGGATGTCAATGTGGCTCACACAGGCTGGCGAAAACCATAAAACCCTCCAGAAGAAGAAAAAAAATGTGGTCGCCCCATCGGACCATCGGACCTAGCGCTGAAGTCAGAGCATTGGCGTCTCTCTCTCCCTCTCTGCCCTGGCACGGAACCTCTGAGAACATCAAACGCCAGCATCAAACACACTTAGGGCCCGATTAGTATTCTACACACCGCTGCATTCTGTCAACGAGTGCAAGCTCTGCTTCGCCTTCTCCCAAGATGTTTTCATGTGTAAATATATTTAACACAAAGCAGACCCTTTTCAAAGGGCACCAGTGGAACCCAGCAATGTGTGGTGTAATTGGGGACAAGTAGGCATTAGCGTGTGATCTTTGAATTGTTGGGGCATGTTGCTCCGGTTGTTACCGTGAGACACACAGTCCCATGTGGAATATCCACTGCAACCAAAAGTAGATTGATACTTAGGATGCCAGAACACTACCATAAGGCCACGTGGTATTCATTAGCACGGTTCCCAGTGTAAGCCTAAACAGCACCAGCCAGCATTTAATCCTTATTTATGTCACTCAATTTCCACTGAAACAACATTTCTGCAATTCCGTTTCGCATCATGTTGCCAACAACATGGCTTTGAATGGACGGAACTATTCTCTCAGCCCTAGTTTGTAAACATTTCGACTTGAACCTGGCATATGGCCTGGTGTTGGCCCTTGCCACCAGTATGTGTCTCGTGAACCTGCGGTGGGAAATAAACCTGCATGGTGTTTATAGCCTTAGCACTAGATGCAGTTCTAAAAAAGACTGGGCGCAGATGATATCTTGTGATATTAGAGGGGCGGGAGACCCTCTATCAGCATGAACTGTCTGTGGCTTAAGTGTCCAAAGAGCAGTTATAATTCCACAGCTCACAGACTGAGTGGCTCTATCAGACTGTGTGTGTGTGTGAGAAACACAAACATAGTGAATGAGGGACAGAGCAGTGAGTAGTAGTAGTGCGTGATCTTGCTCCTAGCGAAAGCAGCGTGTGAGGGTGTAACCATTAGAAGCCCCCTACTCATTCCTAAAGACAAGCTGGCTGCGCTGCCAACTGTGGTTTAGGGGTCTGGAGACCCACAGACAGGATGGAGTCTCGCAACACAAAAGAGAAACAATTTGGCTCCTTGACTCAATAACACAGCCCGAGGCTATATGAGAGAGAGAGAGAGAGAGAGAGAGAGAGAGAGAGAGAGAGAGAGTCTGGGGGTGAGTGGAGAGGTTGGAAGTCTTTTGATCCACACTTATGACACATCGGCTCAGAACTACAGCTCGTCTCGAGCTTCAGTCTCATTCCCATGATCAACGTTATTAATACGCCTCTGGCCCCCAAAAGGTCCAGACCTGAGCCGTGTGTAGCCATGCCAAAGAGCCAGTTGCAGGAATTTACACAGCACCTCAAAAGCGCCGTGTCGCAGGGGAAGGGGGGGGTGAGCCTTTTTTCATGTTATGTGTCCTCGCAGCTCTGCAAGGTCTTGAGGTATTTCTGCTGACACCTTCTATCATTAGAGTTTGATGAATGTATATATATTTGCTGCATGCGTGGAGTCCATCATTGGCAGAATTGAGTTATATTGGGATACAGCGATGACAGCCCCGTAATTCATTTCATGCTAATGTTATACGGTACAATGCGGTCATTTCACTTGGCAAAATGCCGCATAGTGTAAACATGATATCCAGATACTCTTTTCTAAACCACACCAGCGCATTTTCATTTTATTTAACAAAAAATGTTGTGCAGCCAGCAAACAGAGGATTCCTCTTAACCTCGCTCTTCTGAAAAGGGGTAATACTGCACAGTATGCTGAAATAAATTAGATTCAATGCAAAGAATGTGTGTTTATTATGTGGTGCGTTAGTTGGTCCGGTTCCAGGCCAGCAGACAGACGTACACAGGGACAGCTGTCGCCAAACAGCACACATACCAGCAGGGTTTTGTGGTTTGCCTGTTTGTTTTGGTGTCTAATGCACACTTCCTTTAGCTAAACCTTTCCAGTGGAACGCAGAATATGAACTCCAGAAAGCATGTGCACTATGCACGGGCCTCCCTAACCGACACTTGCGCTGTTAAAAAAATTAAAAAAACACAACAAAAACATTAATCGAGATTATACAAACAGCTCCAGTGTCTGTAATTAATAGAGGGTTTTCTCTGGGCATCAAATTCATCTTTCACTGGTCTTGGAAAAGGTATTTTTCTGATGGATGGGAGCGGTGTTTTGTGCATTTAATGGCTAGGAAAGTGCCAAGTAATTGCTGTTGTTCTTTTTGTTATTATAATAACTTTACTGGCTGTTATTCATGAATTAAATTAGATGTGTAACCATAAATCACACAAGTTATAATAATCAAACCAATCCAAAATTACAGTAATTTCAGTGTAAGCCGAGTTCTGTTGTGGAAAAAGAATTTTGCGGGCTTAGACCAAAGCTCACATTTTATCAACAGTTTCTCTGTTTGGATTTTAGCATCACATTCAATTATTTGACTCCTCTGGGGTTGTATTCTCTTGATTTCTCACTATATTCAACACAATGAATGAAAAAGGCCATTAATTACTGTTTAATCCACATAGAGATGGCACCGTGACCTCTCCGCTGTAGGCCTATACGTAATGGATGTCGGTGTACTGTACTTACGTTCTCATAAAGAGCCTGCAAAGTTTCCAGGTCCACAACGGTGTTGTCCATATTTAGGATGGCTGGGGAGAAAGAGAGCAGGGTGCACAGCGGTCACGGTAATGTTAACACGTTAGACAGCACAGGTGTGAAAAGAACATCACAATAAAAGTCAGAGCCAAGCCATCTAAATGTATGGCAGGCAGACATGCTTACAGTATAATCGCTGGATCATAATAATACCTTTCATGGCTGTGTTGGGGACAAAGTATGCATTACATTTAACATACAGCAGGTCAGGTATGCCTGCAGTTGTATAGTCATCAAGCGTGCCATGCAAGAGGCCGCAAATCGAAACGTAAACACGGAGGACTTAGAAATCTGTCAAAGGTACTGAAGTCCGTGTTTGAACTCCGGTGTTTGAATTCCTAGTGTCGCCTTTTTGTCTCGGCGTGAGGACCCAGCGCCTACAAGCATTAATCCTTTGAAAGTAAACGTTTAAAGACAAACACCGACAGGAGGATCTGTGGTGTTTTGCCGTACATACTTGCACCCAGGAAAGCACTCGTCACCTTTAACTTTAAGTATGCCTTTCACCATACAGCAGGCGTCCAAATTACTCACGCCGTTTTGATCTGCTGATTTGTACGGCTGAGGTGGAATGATAGATGAGAGCCGAAAGAGCAGTGTGAGACGTGGATTCAGTGGTGATGTGTTGCTATGTTTGAGTTTACTTTGCATAAGTTCTCGACGCGGCCAAACCTTTTAAAAGCTTTTCAATCAAAGCTATGACATCAACTTCAGGAAAGACTTCAGAATTAGCACTAGAAAAAACTAAAAGGAAAAAAACTTTGAGACTAAAAGTGTTTGACATAGGATCAGTGGAATAAAGTGTGATTATTACGGGCAAATACAGTATGGTATCTGTAGTTATGTAATACTATGTTTGAGTTGAGGTTGCGCCAGAATTTTCTTTTGTGCCTTTATTTATGTTACATTATTATATGTGACACAAAGATATGCCACTATATCTATGTACATATACACTAATACCGACAACTGCTGTCAACATTGTACAGAATTAAAAATAATTGTTGTCATTTAAAAAACATTTTGCAAATTGCAGGGAAGGTCTTGACCCAGATTTTGAGAGCCACTGTTCTATGTACTATAGTCACCCCCCAATGGCATTCTCCCCACCACCACCACCGCCACACACTAACCTTTTACCACTCTCTCTTCCTCACAGCAACCACAGAAATAACCTGACTTCATTATTTCCTCCTTATCCGCCCCCCCCTCTCATTCTCTCGCCCTCTCTCTCTCTCTGGTAATCATTTGGTTTTCATTAGTGTCTTAACCAGACCCTGGCTGTATGGGGGTGTTAGCAGACAGCGTGGAGAACCTATGAGATAGTCTGACACAGACCTCTTTATGACTGGGGGGGAAGAAAAACAAAACCCCTGCTCCATCTGCCACAGAGACTTAATGCTAAGCCCCACCTAAGGACGGCGCCTACAACCACGGCCCCTACGCCATGACTGGCTTTCCAAAGCCTCAAACTCTGTGCGCACGTGCTCGGAAGTGTTTTATGAAACACAAGGTCTGGGCACAAACAACGCCTGCTGCGATGGAAAACAAAAACGATGACTTGTCCCCGAAAATATCCGATTGTCAGTAAAACAGACGCAATCCAATTCTGTGATTCAGACAATGTTTTCCCTTTTTTGTTAGATGTTGAACTTGGGGAGCTTTAAAGTGATGTGGCCCCGTGATGTGTTAGTCATTGTCTATGATGATTAAATCAAGGGAGAGGATACAACAATGATTCACTACACTGATTGGGATAATAACAAAGTCATGGGTGAATCTATACTATACTTGATGATAGGTAATTATTGTCTGATTTTGTAATCAGCTTAAAAGTCGCAATTGCGCAGGCAATCGTGATACAGAAACAACAAAAAAACAAAACACTTTTGTGAAATAATCAAAGAACCAATGTAATCCTGACAATGAAAATAACTATAATTTCATGTACATTAAACAATTTTTCCAGCTCACAGCCCTCTATGGAAGAGTTACTTTTGCACCCCTTCATAAGGAGACCAAAACAATTGCTCTGACACCAAACCCACTGAGAGTCCCATTGCTTAGATACAGTATACTGCAGCTTCCAATTACAGGTCATTCTGTGCTATGGTGTAAACTGTCTTAACACAGGAGATGGATTGCAGTGCTGATGAGAATGGCCCCCGGTTACCCCCACCCCACCGTCCTCTTCCCCCCCCCCTTCCCTCCTCTCCCTCCAACCTGAGATTCACACAGAAGACCAGGATCTGAGAAGATCCCAAACTCAGTGCACAAGGTGCTTTGAAGACTGTAGACAAAACAACAACGCACTGTTTATTGGTACGCGTCTATGCGCTATACCAGCCGTGGTTTCTGCGGTAGGCATTTAATTGGATGTAATCTAGACCACATCCATGGCTAGTGATAAACGCACGACATGGGAATGTACAGGAGTTTCCCCTTGAATGGTGCGGGCATAGCAGATGACTGTTTAGACACATGCATGAAGGATTAAGATTGTAGAGCAATCAGAGTGTTACTAAAACAGGAAAGCAGCCATCTCCATCAACATCTCACGAGTTACTTCACATAAACAAGGCCGGTTGATGACAAGACATCAGGCGAAGACACAATGGGACGTAATGCTCTTTAAGTGCAGCATAGCGTTTTATTTAAATAATCTTTGCCTATGTAGATTGAAGTAGATTGTTGAACGATCTGTACGATTGCAACCATTAGAAATACCAGTGATAATACCAATACAAATGCGATATACTGCACAGTACAAGCATTGTATAATGAACAGTGTTGTGCAAGTTACTCAGGAATTACTACTTACTAGTTATTTATTTAAAACGTAATCATATTACTTTACTATTACTCTGTATTAAAAGCAATTAGTTACATTACTATATTACTTTCACAATCACTACCCTGTCTCGCCCCTTCCGAATAATGAGAATATGTGTAGCCAGCTCATTTTAGAATTGAATCCTTTTTATTGGAACAATAAATTAACCTTAGGAGTCAACGATAAGCCAAAGTGAAAACATTGCAGCCTCTCAAACCAGATGATTGGACAGGTTGGTTCAATTAGCTACCCTAAGTTTGTTATGACCAGAAATCTTGTTATTGTTACACAGTAATGCAGCATTACTTGGATTAGTAATTCCAGTAGTTTGCTAAAAAAAAATAATATTACAGTAACTAGTTACTAGTATCTAGTTACAGCCAAACACTGATAATGAATGCGTTTACTGGAACATTTGCAATGGAAAAGGTACACTCTTTTATTGTACTGTATTTGTTTTTCTAATAATGTTTTTAAGCCACTTGATAAGCTGTTAGACAACCAGTCTCGTGACAAACACTGCTTGCATGGATTCAACTGACCACTGCGGATGTCCCTCATGTCCAGGTGAATGCTGGACATCAGAATCCCCACGGCTTGGGAACGCTTGTTACTTAACAGCTTTACCACCTGAGGGAGGAGGAGTTTACGCACACACATACACACACATGGAGAAAGACAGTCAGAGGAAGACAATGGAAAGACACAGCAAACGAGAAAGAAGCACACACATGGACAGATGGTCACAGACACATTAAACATGATATCAAGAACGGTTATAAAAAAACATGAACTTAACTGAGTTTTATAAGGCACAAAATGTTAAGCGGACATGAGAATGATTACCCTGTCTAGCTGAATAATGATGACAAACCAATTAGGCATTTTCTGAAATCGTTCCCATCTATAAATATGGGATGACTTCCTGGTTCCAAACGATTAATTTAAGGTTAATTTACCATATAGAGAATGAGCTTGCATATTCACACACAGGCACTGAAGTTTAATATTCACTGGGGTGATACATTCAATTACCAGGGTGATTCTAAACGCCGTGTAAAGAGTCACCCAACACCATCAGCCACGGTCAAAGCAAGGCGACATTTCAAATATTAACCGACGTCTGCTGAACAATAACAGCTCCCACGGGCCACGCAGCAAAGGCTCAAATAATAAGCCAGCGTTGTTATCATGCATGACAAACAGTATCAAGGACAGACGTCTACCACAGTGTAGCTGAGTAAGCACAACCGGGCACCGAGCGGGTCGGGGAAGTGATAGGAAACCCTAGACTACCACGTTCCAGACAGAACGCTTCCATCCAAACCAGATCACACAGACCACAGACCTCTCAAACACACAGGAAGAGCCACTGAGCCAGCCAACTTGCTGTGCTTTCCCAGCCCCAGCACAGCGAGAGAGAAAGGGCCTTTTGCTGATATGCCGCTGTGTGGCTTTCCCTCCCCACCCCCGCTGAAAGTGCCACACGTCAGGCGGTGATGGGTCGGTGAGTGTATCGGTTAGAGCGCTTATCGTCACTCATGCTTTGTCAGTTGATGTTTCACACACAGAGACAGAGCTCTGTAAGTTATGTGGCCAAATACAATACACTATCAGGATCAGTATGGCATGCTAAACAATATTTAGCATTCCAATATCAGGCAAACATTGTGCTTTAAGACAATAGCGTTTTGTAAAAAAACAACATTGAATGCTTCATCAAATACCGCATTTTTTTTTACTTAAAACATGTGCGTTTTTGCTTGGTAGACATATTTTTCGAAAAACTTGAAGTCACGTTGCTCTTCTACTGTGATTGCATTAGTCAGTCAGATGATTAATACACTCTTTTCAACATTGGCCAGTATGGATTTTCACAATGTCTGATTCACACACGTGAGAAACCAATCCCAGAAGATCCATTTGTTCTCTCCAAGACACCAGCAAGAAAAGATCATTAGAACAGCATTTGATTTTTAAAAGAGGCTCTCGTGTCATGATGAGCGAATAAGTGAACAATCTGGGAACTGGATGTCAACTATTATCCCAAAGCGTTCCTTATCATTAATTAAACCCATACCCTGTTAGCTCTCATCAGGAGTTCATGTCTCATCTAATCTGTTCCAATTACAACGCTTACTCTTTGTAAGAGATATTACTGTATTCATCATCATTTCATGGGTGGACTGGATTGGTTTTTACTAATCCCAGTGAATTAAATATTATATTTTTAAAAAAGCATGTCGCTCCATAGGTGCACCCAACATGATTACCCAAATCATTTAAAACATATGTACACATATGTAAAAATATAGGGAGTCAAATGTATATTAGCACATGGTACAGTAGTCACATCTAACCTAACGGTCAAAACAGTAGCAAAACTTAACACAATCTCCAATAGTTTACACTAGGGATGGCACTAATACGATACTGATATCGGAAATCCGTCCGATATTGACTTGGATAACTGGATCGGTATCGGTGACCATTAGACAGTTGTAACCGATCTATGGGGCTAATCCAATTTAATTACACACGTATAGGTAAGGTAATGGTGCTTTCATTGTCACATACATGTACAGTAGTGAAATTCATCCTCTGCATTTAAACCATCCCTCAAGGGTTGCAGCGTAGGTCTAGTGTCAACCATCAGCAATGTCTAACCCAGGCCACACCATCAGCAGCAGGTTTAAGTCCTAAAATACAGACTGGCTGTCATTTACTTTGCAACCTAACCTAAATCAAACCCCTCACACTAATGCATACATCAATGACCACATTTGAACATTTCCTTATACCCGTTTTATTATGTTTTACAGAGGTAGGAAAGCAATGTTCAAGCCTTAAGGTTTCTTACATAAAACATGATTACCAGTCTATTCCTCAGTCACACTGAGGAATACAACTTAATTTCACACTGGAATCGGAACTCTGTATCGGCCAATACCCAAAGTACAGGTATCGGTATCAGGACTGAAAAAATGTGATTGTGCAATTAAAACACAAATGTTACTTGATGCATGTTACAGATAGTATAATCTAACCTAATGTAACTAAGATTCACATTCAAGAGACACTGCTTGTGTGCTATCCTCCTTAGAATGTCGATCTTCTTTCAGCTCCAGAGTTAAGAGGTAACACAGGACCTCAAACTTCTAATACCTTTGAATCAACTAGCCCAATGAGGAACCACACACCAGCAACATGTTGGCCCAGTGGATCGCACGGTCGCCTTACAGCAAGAAGGTACTGGGTTCAAATCTATCTTTTCTATGTGGAGTTTGCATGTCGTCTGCGTGGGTTTCCTCCGGGTGCTCCGGTTTCCCCCACGATCCAAAACAAATATGTTAGGTTCACCCTCCAGTCAGTACCATGGTTACACTGGTTCCATTCTGGAGTTGGTCCCTGGGTGCTGCACAGTGGCTGGTCACTGCTCCCTTGAGGGATGGGTTAAATGCAGAGAACAAAGTTTGCTACGTGTATGTGACAATAAAAGCACCTTTCCCTTTTAGCACTGTAGCCATGGTGAAATGGCCCTCTGTATGTCCCGTCTTACGGAAGGAGGCAGCTTAGTTTGAAGGACAGGACAGGGCCAGGGCGGGGTTTTAAGACATCTGACATTGATATTAGTCTTCGGCCTTCGGCCTTCACAGATGCGTCTCCAGTTTAGGACTGACGTCAAGTCAGTACTCTAGCGGTAGCCGTTGGCACAAGGTATGTGGCTCCTTTCAAGAACGGAACAGACTCGAAGAGGAACAAGTAGTTTAAAGTAAAATGATGAATCATGGCGTACTTATTTAACAGATTTATTTGCAAACCACTTGTTTCGTTTAGTTTCTCAATTAATTAGTCAGTATAAGTCTAGCATCCGATTTTAAGTACAGTAATTGGTCTTTGTGCATGTCAATCAAATCCTGTCATGTTATGGTAGTTAGCCAAAGCTGCGTCCCAGACAATTCAAGCAATGGCTGGCTCCACAAGACTACAGGAGCTAACAGCCATTGGTAGTTGAAGTTTCATTTAGTCAATGAGTTTGGCAGCGACTCTTTTTCCTGCTAACGCTGGACCTGTATTTGCAGTGTGGAGATGCCAAGGGGGCCACAATGCCCGTGAGAATCGCCCCACGTCCGTCTCATCAGGTCTGTCGCTCTCCTCCCCAATGGCACATACTATTCTGACCACTTCAAGAGAGGTGGGCTGCATTCTCCAAGATGGTCGAGCTCCACCAACATGCAGCGCATAATTAGAGCGGACAAGTCTGTCTGCTCAGAGCTCTGTGGAAATAGTTATTTCTTCCATTACTATTATTATGGGAACTTCAGAAACAAAGCGGAGGAGAACCACACTAAGACACATCAAAGAGTGTGGTGGTTGAACTAAATCAATGTTAGGCGATGTCGTGACAACCTCCAGGCACTAGGGAGCAGTGTTTGAATTCAAGGTGCAGATGAGACTTACTCGGGTTGTTTTATTCCTTGTCTCCTTGGTCCTGGGCATCCGGGGAAAACATAATTTACTTACTATACCCCTGTTCTGGTATGTTATGTCATGTCGTATACAGGGGTAAGTGTATCACACATCTAGTGTTAATTGTTGCAATGTTCCGTTAAAAGTTGTAAAGTAGTGGCATTGTGTGGTATTTCAAGGAATTAAGGAATGTAGTGTTTTAACACCATTTTGTTTTATCCAAAAGAGGGAAAAAATGGAAACAAAACAAAATGCATCTGCCTCCAAACAGACAGGCCAACGGTGTGACATGATCAACATGAAGGATACTAACAGGCTGGCTATTAAACCCAGCCACTCAGAAAGCTCAGGGGAGGAACCGCATCACAAATTACAGCCCCCCCCACAACTATCCTCCCTCTCTCTCTCTCTCTCT
>JAODLL010000007.1:1556571-1566571 GCA_026546735.1 Forbesichthys agassizii | reverse complement strand
GTTTTGAGAAATGTACACGCTGGTTTGCAACTGTTAAGAATTAATCGAAAAATGTACCAAAGCGACTGAGAAAAACTTTAATATGGAATTGGCCATCACTTTGCAGCTATAACAGCTTCAACTCTTCTGGGAAGGCTGTCTACAAGGTTTAGGAGAATGTTCATGGGAATTTGTGACCATTCTTCTGAGCGCATTTGTGAGGTCAAATGTTGGACGAGAAGGCCTGGCTCGCAGTCTCCGCTCTAATTTATCCAAAAGTGTTCTATAGGGTTGAGCTCAGGACTCTGTACAGGCCAGTCAAATTTCTCCACACCAAACTCGCTCATCCATGTCTTTACAACAACAAACAAACAACCCAATACCATAAACCCCCCTCCACCAAACTTTACACAGCACAATGTAGTCACGTACCATTCTCCTGGCAACTGCCAAACCCAGACTCGTTCATCAGATTGCCAGACAGAGAAGTGTGATTCGTCACTCCAGAGAACACATTTCCACTGCGCTAGTGTCCAGTAGCGGCGTGCTTTACACCACTGCATCCAACGCTTTGCATTGCACTTGGTGATGTAAGGCTTGGATGCAGCTCCTCGGTCATGGAAACCCATTCCATGAAGCTCTCCACGCACTAATCCCTATGCAACTAATGTGAAGGCCACACAACGTTTGGAGGTCTGTAGATATTGACCCTGCAGAAGATTTGCGGCTTCTGCTCACTGTGTGCCTCAGCATGCGCTGACCCCGCTCTGTGATTTTACATGGCCTACCACTTTGAGGCTGGGTTTCTGTTCCCAATCGCTTCCACTTTGGTATAATACCAGTTAATACCAATATAATACAGTTGACCGTGGATTATTTAGTAGTTTCCTAAAGTTTACTGCACAGGTGGGAGCCTATCACAGTACCACACTTGAATTCAATGAGCTCCTGAGAGTGACCCATTCTTTCACAAATGTTTGTAGAAGCAGTCTACATGGCCTGTGGCCATGGAAGTTATTGTAACACCTAAATAGAATGATTCAGAGGGGTGTCCTAATACTTTTGTCAATATAGTGTATAATAATCTAACAATATACATATATATGTAATAATGTATGTTTTTAAAGGGGCTGGATAAGGATAATGACCTTATCTGACCTAATGACCTGTCCAACAGGTCCCTGGTTTGAATCCAACTGCTTACCTCTATGTAACATTGTCCCTGAACCATGCAAGTGATAGCATGGCATCCATCGTACATAAGTAGACCACAGTAAACAATACATTTGCTTTGCATATTTCTAAATAAATAATACATAAATAAAATCATCCAGCTGTAAACCCAACTTCACTCACTTTCACTTTCTTTAAATCATTGATCATTTATTTTATAGGCGCTCCTGTGCGCAAGGTAGCTAGCCCACGCAGTTTCTCCTTCTCCTTCTTCTCCTTCATCTGTATTTTGTCTGACGTGATTTTCTCCTCTCCTTTTCTTCTCCTACTTCATCTCCTGCTTCGTAGAACGCATACGACATGGCGGAGCTCCAGAAGTCCCTGCAGCCCAGCCCCGCCCCGTCGCTGCAGCAGTACTGCCGCTCCCGCACCCTGCATCCCCCCCCGCCCCCCCACGGCCTCCTCCTGCACCACCATAATCCCCAGCACCTCCAGGGCCACACCCCTCCCCTCCTCGACCCTCCCTGCCTCAGCTCCGCCGGGCTGCCCCCTCCTCCTCCCGCCGCCACCTCTTCATCGGCGCCCCCTGGAGGTCGCAGGGACGTGCCCCCACCCGCCCGGCCCCCGGCGCAGGGCCAGGCGCGGGGCCCCGTCCCCCAGGGGCGCTCACTCTCCTTCTCCAGCCAGGACCTGGCGCGTTACCTGTGCGACATCATCCGCGACGCCGACCAGCACCCGGATGCTGCCCCCTTCGACTCGCTGCAGGTGTTCGCCACCGAGGGCGGGGGCTCGCCCGCCGGCTCGCTCAGCTCCTTTAGCTCGGGGGGGCTGGAGGGCGGAGGAGGGGTAGGAGGAGGGGCAGGAGGGGCAGAGGGCCGGCGCGAGGAGACCCTGGCGGAGTGGGGGCCGCCCTTTGAGAGGCTGCGGGCGCTGTATGAGCGCGCCGAGGCCAGCGACCTCTGAACCCGACTGCCCCAATTCCATCCCCCGACTCCCCCCACCAGGCTGTAAGCATCACACAGACCAGACCTGTAAAGTACAGAGCGAGAGGACCCTGGTAGCAGGACAGACCTGACTAATTGATAGTGAACTGTTGCTCGGCAGCGAGGAGGTCGAGTGTTTTTTTTTTTGGGTGACACAACGCCTTCCCCCACCCCAGCTAATGCAGGAATGCTTTGATGTATTCACTGGAAGATGTGGGTTGTCAATCAAAATCACAGACGTGATGGACATAAAAACGGTCCTTATTTCTGGTGACACGGAACTGAAAGAGAGAGAGAGAGAGAGACGGAGAGAGAGAGAGAGAGAGAGAGAGAGAGAGGGAGAGAGAGAGAGCAATGGGATGTCAAACACTAAATGGACTACAGAATCAGAAACTTTCCTGGGATACTCATTCAGTATCTTGACTCGCGCACCTTTCAGTTACTCAAACTACAGTTGAAACATCATAATAAACGGTTGTTTCGGACAAGCAATCCAGTCAAAGCCAGTCTATAAAACTCTTTAAATTCCTTCACTAATGAAAGTCATGTTTAGCAGTTTGTAAATAAACATGCAGAATTTAAAGCAGCACTGAATGTCAGTGAACTTCGATTCTGTAGCTTACTAATGTCAATGTAAAGGGAAAACTATTATTTGAGTACCGGCTGGTCAATACTTTTTATTCTCCTCTTGGCAAAGTTTAACACGTTTAACAAAACCACTTGCCAACAAATGGTAAACGGTAGCAGTAGAGCACTGAGGTTTTCAAGTTGTCTACTAAAAGATGTTTGTGAAAACATTTGAGAAGTGGGCAGTGCAGCTGTACAATCTTAATTCACATTTCATCTGCAATGCCTGATTTAATAGTTTAAAGGAACATCTTCGTGGATCTCTCCTGACTTGTCAAAAGTGCCGTTACAAAATAAGGGATGTATAAAAAGAAGCTTGTAGTGTTCTGTTATTGTAAGAGATGTTTTCAGGAAGACGTGTCTACTGAGAAAAGTACATGTTGTGTTGGTGACATCACCATTAAAATTCCAGCAAAAGTGGGATTCATTCATAGTGGGAGTAACTTCCTGAACCAAAAGGTTATCTTTAAATAACCTGTTGTTTATTAGCTGGACGAACAAAAGTCACATTTACATATTGTACATCTCTCATTCAGATCCTTTGTTTCTCATAAAAAACACACATATCTTCATCTCATGGAAGGAATGTGTTCTCTAATAAGTCATGTTTGGTAGAGTTGACTGTGAGGTATACAGTATTTAAGATTTTATTCTAAAACACTTTTTTTTATTTTAAATCAAACGCTACAACAATATGTTTGCAAACTTGAGTACTTTGAGAATGCATGCTACCAGTACAGACAGAAATTCGCTTTTGAGTATGTAAAAAGATAAGTAGTGTGAATGCGTATGAAAACGACGAGCCGGTTGTGGTCTGCGAACAATTTAGTTGCTTTGTTTTTCGCTGAGCATCTGTGTGAAGACCTGTACGCTACAGAGTCTAAGGTTAAACAGAAAGTTCCACTTCATCTTGCCCATGTGATGGAAGAGATACCCGCTATTCTGTATCTGTTGGGTGTTTTTAAGGTTTCCATGCTCCCCGGGATAGTAGCGCATTAAGCTTACTGCTGAAACAGTGCTGTTTATCGCCATTTTGATTCCCTCGTTTTTGACTCAGCTGTGCTGCTCGCCTCGACACACCAGGTTAAGGACACAAAACTATTCTTTAAAACAAAGTGACAGGAATGACGTGTGGCCAACGAGATTGAGAAAATAAACACACACACACACGCCTGACTGAGATGAACTGTGTTTTTTTTCTTTTTATTATTACAGATGACTGCTTGGTAGAACACAAACTACATTTAAATGGATTTCCAAGTGACTGCTCTGTGAGAAAGAATATATTTTTGAAGCTGTTGCTTCGAGTGCACGCACGTATACGCGCACTAACGGAGATGAAACAGTGTGCTCGTTGCGTGTAACGGGACTGAACAATTATGTGTGGAGGTTTGATATTGCACTTAGGACCTAGTCTGGATGCCTGACAGCACATGGGGAGCTCGCTGGCCTTGAAGATTGGGAAGCTGCTGTTAGAGACTAGAACATTTGGTACATAACGTAATCGTAAAAAAATGAGATAGACTTGCTTTTACAGTATGTCTTTATGTTTTAAAGTTTTATATTTTCATTTATTCAATTGTATTATCTTATTTCTCTCCATTTGTGTGGTTTTGCTTTAATGTATTTCCAGTTTACAGTGTTGCATTGCTTTTAATGGTCTAGTTATTCTGTTGTTTTCACTGTCAGAGCACTTTAAACTCTGCTTTCAACGTGCTCTATTAATAAAGGATGTTCTTATTATTATTAATAATACCATCATTATTAGTATTACTGTGAAGTGAAGCTCAAACCCATGAGCTGTTGCTGTAGTGTTGGAAACAATTTGAATCCAATGTTTTGTAGACGGCAACAACGCAAAACTGATTGCAGCATATATATATATATAGAGAGAGAGAGAGAGAGAGAGAGAGAGAGAGAGAGAGAGAGAGAGCACACATACAGTACAAGTGAACTCTCACCTGCCTCTGTGCTGAACGTTCCACCAGTAACTACGTGACACTGCATGGGGTCCTAGAAAGGGGGGGGGGGGGGGGGTTCACAGGGGTACATCGTAATGACACCATGCGCCACTTTTCTATTTCTGCTGTCGGCAGAGAACTGTGTGTGCGTGCGTGTGTGTGTGAAAACACATCAGGCCACTAATCCTAATAGGAGCCAATGGCTCACTGTCATGCAGGAGAACCAAAGGATCGCAGGGACTTTCAAAGCCCTGACAGAAGAACCGGTTTTCTCAGAAACACCATCCTTTTCTCTCTCTTTTTTTTATCTTTTCTGAGCTAAAGCAGCATCGCTGGCTTCCGGGAGCATAGATATGGCTGGGTACTATATGTGGGAGCGTATAGCCTGAAAGTAGGCTAATGCGCAGTGCTTTTAATTTGGAGACAAAGAGCATTTCTTGGAAAGGCACGCGTGTGTTTTCTTCCCCTTGAACAAGGACCCAGCAATGGTCCCGAGCTGTGTGGAAAAGCAAAACTGAACCAGCAATCACAACACGGCCTGTCTTTGTAGCTAGACACACTTCTCATTTGTACCATAAACCAGCTCTTTCAGTGTTGTGCTCTGGGTGCAGACATGTTGTGTGAAGCTTGTCATGTTTTTACCTCATGTGTACATAAGGGTTGATCAAGAGTATTTGCTTTTTTTGTCAAGAAAAGCATTATGGCTCAAATGTGCAGCATATCGGAGATATAAAAAGTGAACATATTTTTTATTGTGACCATAATGATGAGCTTTTAAAAGTTATGTGGGTGTTTTGTATTTGCTTAAATATTTTTTCTCAATAAAATCATTTATTTGCACTGGTAATTGTACTGAATGTTTACAAAAAGGGGGAAAAGCATGAAATTATGACCACACTTTTAATTGACTATACATGTGGAACCAATCACTGGTGCAACACCACAGGCTATGGCTGGTCCTTCTAATTATTATTAATGCACCCGTACAAGCTGAAGGCTTCATATTTGGCAACGTTCCATATAACCATGCATCAAAGCACATATCTGACTCAATTTATTTAACAGGCTACATTGTGATATGATGTCTTCTGTTTCATCAAAATTAAATGTTTAATATATTAACATAGTGTAATATACAGTAAATATATATATATATATATATATATACAGTATATTCCAAAGCACAATCGTCCATCAAATAATCTAATAATCTAAGGCTTAGACTATGTTGCCTGTCTAGGTCAGTGGGCAGTGATTGAAGACAAGTACAGTAGTTGTGGCTGGACAATTGTCATGTCTTGTGGAAATATGTATCAAAGTAAATCATTTATCACAATAACCTCAATTACTGGACTTTATGTTCAGAATCTAAATGGGACCAAATCATTATAATTTCTTCCTATCTCTCCTGTTTAAACTACAAATCCTCTCCTACACCGGGAAATACATGATTACAAATTACAGTAAGCAGTAGCCTGCCTGCAACATCATTACTCATTTTCAAACACATACTTTGTGTATTCCATAATGTGTATGTGTTTCATTTATGTATATTATATATATGATTATGCTCACCGCCGCTCATATAATGCCCTGCTGGCACCTAATAACAGGTATCAACACCTAGAGACAAGTGTAATACAGTAACACATCAGTTGTCCCTTAAATACAATTAAAGTCAAATAAACAGCAGGCACAACGCCACTATTCTGCCTGCGTTGCCTTGGCAGACTTACCTGACACACCATATGGATTGGTAGAGCCGTCCATCGTAGCTATTTGAACAGGGCAGGCACTTTCAAGAAATATTTGGCAGTTTATTGAATGAACCGTCATTGTTGTTAATGTTGTTTCACAACACTTTCGCTGTCGTCACCCCTAAACCACGCCCGTAGCTATCAGTTACATCCCTAAACCATGTCTGTAGCTATCAGTTACACCCCTAAACCACGCCCGTAGCTATCCGTTTAACCCCTAAACCACTCCCGTAGCTGTCAGTTACACCCCTAAACCACGCCCGTAGCTATCCGTTTAACCCCTAAACCACTCCCGTAGCTGTCAGTTACACCCCTAAACCACACCCGTAGCTATCAGTTACACCCCTAAACCATGCCTGTAGCTATGAGTTACACCCATAAACCACGCATGTAGCTATCAATTACACCCCTAAACCACGCCTGTAGCTATGAGTTACACCCCTAAACCACGCATGTAGCTATCAATTACACCCCTAAACCACGCCTGTAGCTATGAGTTACACCCCTAAACCACGCCTGTAGCTATCAGTTACACCCCTAAACCACGCCGTAGCTATCAGTTACACCCCTAAACCACGCCTGTAGCGGTCAGTTCCACACTGATTCGTCAGTTTAGTTGTTACTCTCAGTCGCAAGGATTTCAAGCTCTGCAGACTGATTCTCGCTGCAAAGTCAAACTGAAGCTCCCGAGATCAGGATGGTCTGGTGAAGCTACGTTAGATCTGGACGAAGGCCTGCTCAAGAGGAGTAGGAAGTCTCAAGTCACACGTTCAACCGTATTACTGCAGTCCGCAGGTGCATGTCAGTAAGTCTCCCCGCCACAGCATTTTGTCTTTGTTGTTGGTTTTATTTTTAGTCTGGGTTCCTGGCCCTGGGTAGAGTTTTACACAAATGGCGTTTGATGCGAAAAGCTGTCTATATTAATGGTGTTTCTCTGGAGAAATCTTTGTAATGTTTAATATGTGAATAGTCATACATTTATGATTTTTATAAAATAACAGTAATTATCTGTTAGAAAACTTTTATAGAAGTAATTATTCTGTTTTTTAAAAAGGTTATGACTGTATTTTTACAAGGAATTATATGGATTTTTATTGTAAAAATACTATAAAATATGTTAATTATGGTTTATAAAATAGCATTTATTTTTTAGTGTATCCATCTTTTTAATTTGACAGTAGCTTCCGTTTATTCTTTTTTATTTATTTTTTCTGGCGCCTCTGCTGCTTTAGTTTTTTACAATATTTATTATTACAGTGTAGATGAAGGGCAACCTTGAGACATGCCTGCTCAGCTGTACCAAAGACATCTTTCTTTTTTTGTGTGTGTTTCTTCTTGTGTGCCTCGACATCATGACATGCAACACTACTTATGATTTAAAATGGACTGCTATATCGCTTTTATTCGCTTTACATTATTTGCCTCACATTCAACCATTCACACACACATTCATACACTGATGGCGATGTCAGCCATGCAAGGTGACATCTGACCACTGGGAGCAGTTATGGCTAGGTGTCTTGCTCAAGGACACCTCGACACTTGGTGAGGAGTCTCCTATCGCCCTGCTCTACCACTGTGCCACTTGCCGCCCCAGTCGTTTTTTATCATTTTAATGTAATTCGCTGTTTTATTGTCTTATTGGCATCACATCAAGGTATCTATCATGTGATATTTGTGAGGGAAAATGACCCCTAGCTGGCTTTACTTCTGGGTAAAATGGCTCCAAAAGTAAGCACAAAATACATATAGTAGTAAACACTGTGATTTCCTCAGATTCACTTCAGTCTCAAAAGGTTCGGCTGGAAATATAGTGCTTCAGTGTTAACGCTCATAATTCCATTTCCACTCAAGCGCAGATCCCTCCTGGGTTAAAAGTACAAACTACCCTGTCACCTCAAGAAAGAAAATACAACATGTTTTGCTTATAATGCAGAAGAAAATTAATTCAAGTAATAATGATTCTACAGCATCCAATTGTGCTCTATAAAGGAGCCTGATTTATGCACACGTAAATCAACAGCTTTCTTCATCTCCTTTTCATTAAGCCTTTGCTAAGACAACACATCTCGAAGTGTACCGCTAATATCAATATGTATGGAAGGTAATGCCTAAATATCTTCTTTTTTTTACATTCTTATTAGGCAAACATAATGGAATCACTTTGTTCTCCAATAAAGCAATCAGACATCTCCTAAATTAAACATCAAATATTGTGCCAGGCAAAACACAACGTGTGGTAGCCTAGAATTCAGCAATGCAATTGGTATGCATTACATGAGACTGCCCACTAGCCAGGTTTCCATCCGTGGCACTAGTGCTACTGTACTGACTCCCCCCATTGTGCAACTTAAATAAATAGTCCAGGAGCTGAGTGAGGGGAGGGGGTGGAGGAGAATGCGCCTTATTAACAATACAATTTAAATTTGATGGTGCACAAACAGTAGGAAACAGCCTCCTGTGCGATTTTGACTAATAGAGCCATTTTTAGACCATAAAAGGGTCTGACCTGCGGGTCAACTCGTCCCGGCCCAAATCAGCTCAGGAGTGAACGGAAACAAGTAATGTCAAACACAGCTCCTTTAACAATAGCTCTGCCCTGAATCCCTTTGGTTAGCTATTGCAAGATAATACAGTTTTTGTCAAAGTCACCAAATATCTCTTTGCACTTCGATAGCTTACCGTTCTCTGTGCGTTTAAAAACATACTTCTGCACAGCCCTGGCTTCGTAAATAGCAACATAAACAAAATGGCAAACACCGCTTGGATGTCCCAAGTGCCAGGCTTAAAACTAAAGGGGACAGAGCCTGCAGTGGCTAGCTGCCCCGATACTCTGGAATGGCCTACCATTGCATATTCGATCGACGCAGATTTTATTTTATTTTAAGTCGTTGCTGAAGTCTCGTCTTCTTAATCAGGCTTTTAGTCTTTACTGAGTTTGGCATCTGGTATGTTCTTCTGTGTTGTTGTGTTTGTTTTATTATTGTTATTTGCTTTGTTTGATATTTCATTTTGATTTTGGTTCTTATACCTTCTCCCGTGAAGCACTTTGGTCCTCTATGGTTATTTTAAATGTGCTAAATAAACTAACTTGATGGAGGGTAAGGTGTCCAAATATCCAAGTTCAAATAACAGCAACCTTTCTCCAGAATTACTTGGCATATCTTTAGTTGCGGAAAACCTAAATCAGTCAATGTTGGTGTGGGTGGTCGTGGTGGAAGGTCTGACCTGCCGTAGGCTACTGAAGAGTGCAATTCCTATTCCTGAACAGGATCTTGTAGCCTACCTAATACTATCTGTTATCACTTTCATGGTTTGATGGGTTCCAGATTAAACATTTTGAGAGAAATCAGGTGCATGTGTTCACGTTAGAACATAGATTGTGATGTACTGCTTTCATACGCATTCATGACCCTTGTGCTTATGTATGACTTCAGTGTTTATTGTGTGAAATGTCCAAATGTGAAAAACTACCAACATTTGATACACAAATTACAGCTGAAATGGGTCTAATATATAT
>JAODLL010000007.1:1529944-1556471 GCA_026546735.1 Forbesichthys agassizii | reverse complement strand
AGTAATTTATTTATCTATTTGGCCACTGATATTTATTTTCGATCTCTATTATGTCATGAGCTTCCTCAGCCACACATTTTACTTCTGTCTTAATCAAACACAACTAAGCCAAACAGCCAATGGACGCATTTTTCCACTAAATAAACTGAATATTGCAACATTTTCGATATGATATTGCGCAACGTGATATTGTGATAACGATACTGAATCAATATATTGTGCACCTCTAATCTACAGTTATATAATTCTTCTATTTATGCTATATGTTTTACATTTACAGTATATTTAAACTATTACATTTTGAACAATATTTGATTTAACCAAATCAAATTGACATTTTTTAAGATATAATATATAATTACTAAAATGGTTTTCCCAACTTGTAAATGTGTTTTGATAAGCTTTTTAATAAAATGTAAATGTTGTCTTATAAAATGTAAATTTGATTTGCACTTCAGGGCCACCGTAGCATCCTGGCCAAGAGGGCAGCTTAAAACATCCACACACAGCATTTACTGTTTACTAACCATTTCAGCCATTCAAAAAGCAGCACCACATCAAAATAAAAGCCTATAAAATCGAAATAGGACATAAGGCAATTACAATTACAAATCAAGTAAGGTCTATGAATACAATCAATTCACACAGATGAAATTCTATCGTGAAACTTTAAAAGATCAAATACATTTGTATGTATTTGAGGACAAATATATTTGTATGCCACCTCCTGGTCTCATGGGCAATGAGCATTGGTGGGAGATCTCTAGCGCCTTGTCACTGATGAATCTATATGGCACCTGGCTTGATATTTTCCGTCCGGCACAGTGGCATTACAAGGATGGCGAGCGGAGTGATGTCATTTAGGCAAGCCTGTGTCGCCACGGCGCCGCACTTAATGGAAAAAAAACCTCCTGCTCTCTGACTCCGATTGCACTCAGAACAATGCTGGTGTAACTAGAAGCATGCAATGCAGGAGTCAACAAAGATTAGCTCCAAGCTCCGAGCAGAGCATGAAGGTAATGTGGCAGCAGAAATCAATTCATTACGCTTTATAAAAGAAGCGTGCAAATTGCCATTTGTCAGGAATGCATCTTTGAATATGGATGGACCTGGCTTTTCTCCTACATTCATCACTAGAAATGGTGGCATGGTATATCGTCCTAAGCCATTTTATCTGATTGCTTGTGGTGCATACCATTGCTCACGTAATAAAACCTACTAATAAAACGCCAAGCACATAATTCAAAAGTACAGTAGCACGTCAGCAATCATGGTCAAAATATTTGTTGTAGTGAGTTTCTAAAAGCTTTGTGAAATGGTTACTTACTGTGGACATATCCAGTGAAATCTCAAATACCAATAACCTGTTAAGGCTTCCACGGGAAACAGTTTGATACATAGAGTTGTGCTCAATGTCCTTTTTATCTGTGACTGAGTCCCTCTCCAGGAAAAAAATGTATATTGGTCCTTGTCATCCACCAATCAAGGGTTACAATGGCTGGGTGTCTCTCTAGGACTCTCCCTCAACTGGTTTCTTTGCTAAGAGGCTCTCTCCTGTCTCCTTTTTCAGATGTCAAAACCGACTGAGGGGGCTGCTAGGCTCTTAGGCTTATTTAAACAGTCCTCAGAGTGGATATATTACTCAATGGTGAGATTAGTACATTAAATAAACACTGCGGCCGCACAAGTGCATAATTCAAAAGCCGTACCCATTTTCTGTCTTGAAAAGGCTGCCTTAACATAAACCAATATCGCCACAGCTTCCCTGTCTTGAAATCTCGCCACTCCCACCCCCCAGGTTTGATCTCCTCCCCTCTGACTTCAGCACGTATCTTGCCAGAGGCTAATGCATTTATCCCCTGCGTTTATTACACAGGCAAGTGTCATGACAACGCGAGAGAGAGTGATAAATACGCAGAAAGACAGTGAAAGGGGGTAAACCTAAGACAACAATTTTAAACACGGGGGCGAGCGACACAGGCAAATTCCCAAGTGCCGCGGTGTCGAGTGATATTATACTGTTTTCCCGGGCTCTCGCTCTCTCTCGCTCTCTCTCTCTGTCATTCTCTCTCTATTCAATCCCAGGGTGACCTTAACCTAGGCCAAGGGGGAATTAAAGTGCTTCACACCAATTTGTCACCCATGACCATGGAACCTGATGAAGCTGCTGCTGCAGCATGTGGCTTCCATTTTAATGGCGGTGCAGGACGTGCGGTGCTTTCTCCAGGATATCTATTTTCCAAAAGCAGTATGGAGTCCACGGTGCACGCAGGCATAATCCTCTGGTTTATTTCTCGCCACTGCTAAATATTAGCATTTGATATGAAGCCTCCCCCACCGTGATTATATTGGGTTAACATTTTGAATAGGACAGCCGGCTGAGTTGTGTACTCAAATATCAAACAATACCTGCAGTAAAGACCTTGATGACGCACTTAAGAAAATACTCTATTGTACGCATTGCTGCCATTCATTTCACATCAACAAAAGGCTATTTTAAGTTAAGAGTCAAAGCACACTCAGCTACATCACAAATATGAAGGGCAAAAGAACAATTATGACATATCCACTCCACCATTATGCATTGTGAAGTGGAAAATGATGTAGCCAATAATTCTCAAAACAGCCCTTATCTTTGATTTGATCAAATAAAATATAACAAGTGGAAATGTACTAGTCAGTGTTATCAGCTTTCACTTTGGAGGACTTTGCGGTTCCTCATTCTACTAATTTATTCATCTTCATACTCTCAGAAACAATTTTGCTTTAAATTAGAGTCAGGAAAATGTCTCTCTGAAGTTTTGCATCTCCCCTCAGGCATAGCCCAAAGACAAAACAGAAAGTCCAAAGATTCTAGTCAACCTGTTTTAGTAAACTGTGTTAGAACATAAATGAGTGGGTACAAATGAACTGGGGAAGCCAGGCAGGAAGTTTAGTAATTAAAGAGTTAGTAAAGGAAAGACAAATGTGCTCTTAGTAAACACTAGCTGAAATAGAGAGAACAAAAGCCACCAGACTGTAACGTTAAACTCAACACGAGAACACATGGGACTGAGGGATAACACACAGAGGTTTAATACACACACAGACACATAAACACAACTAATAACCCGCGAGGGGAAACCAACCAAGGCAACACTAAAAGCACACCGGCTGATTGAACAATACAAAACAGGCGCAGGGACGAGGAGGGGAAGGGCTGCCACGATGCCTTGGGCGGTGGTTAGCGTGGCAGCGTGCCGGCAGAGAGAGAGCCTGGACACACCCCAGGTGTAACACGGACAAGTTTTGTTCAGTTGTAAAGTAAATTAACAGTAGAGGAAGATTAAAAATAAAAGTGCAAATATTACTATTCACAGGATTACTTAAACATACAAATGGTTAAGTCCAAATCCGGAGTTTGTTATTGATGGCTGTAGACCTGTCCTGGTCCTTGTTTGACTATATGGCTATAGTTTCTTTTATGTCCAATTTACTGAGGACTTTTGCAAGTTATCTCTAAATAACCACACCCACTGTCCCTAGTGACAGAAAACATAATAGTCATCATGAATGTCACATACTATACACATACTACATAACCAGATACATAACATGAACCTCTGAATTCGTGAATTTTTCTAGCCAGATTAATAACGTATAGCTTCACTAACTTCAAAAACTCCTTCAAGTTTTTCACTTGGGAATTTTGTCTGCCTCGAAAAGATATTGTGCGCGCCTTTGTTGTCCTTGTCTTGGGCCTTTGTTTTAGGATCAAATGTACTGTACAGTATAATTAAAACTCATTGTCTCTCCCATCACGCTTTACATTCTCTTGGAGGGACTTGCTGAAATTCTCCCATATACATTATTAAAAATACTATGCACAACCTTCACAGTCATCAACAACCTAGCTCCTCCATACCTCCTTGAACTCCTCCCTCTCCACACCCATGCACGTTATCTCAGGTCCACAGATACAACCACATAGAAATCCATCAGGACCAAGCTCCGGTCCTGTGGCGACAGGGCCTTCTCTGCTGCTGCCCCAACTATCTGGAACGCCCCCTCCCCAAACACATCCTTCAGATAAGCACCCTGCAACCATTCAACAGGCTCTTAAAACCCATCTCTTCCAGCCTTCAACAGCTAAAACGCCTCCACGTCTCCCAATAAAAACATTTTCGTAATCCTATGCTGCAACCTACCTTTTGTTTTATTTTTTTGTTTTACTGTTTTGTTTTACTATAACTATTAAACTGTGTTTATTTTGTGTGCTCTCTTTGTAAAGTGGTTTTGAGTACTCAGAAAAGCCCTATTTAAGTTGAATATATTTTTATTATTATTATTATTATTATTATTATTATTATTATTATAGAGGCTGTTGAGTGGTGTGTGGTCATTTGGAGGAGGCATCAGCAACCAGGATTAATTGGCCAGGAAATGGATGAGCACTGGATGAGCACAATGTCCAGTGATAAATTGTCTTGCTTTCCTCTTCTCATTTAATCGTCAAGTTGTGTCAAGGGGAAGTTTTACTTTACCACTGATACCCTGTCACCAACCATGACTGTGCAGGCATTTTCACCGTAACTGTAAACATTGACATGTGTCTTGTTGGCACAACACATTTATAAAAACTAAAGATGTGTGTGACCTTTTAAGGGCATATATGAGACTGTTATATGTATTGTTTTTTTATATTTTTTTACACATTTTTCACATATAAAGGATCAACTTCACCTATTTACTGTATTTATTCTGTATTTATTCTATTCTGTGCTTTGATACTGTAAAAACCTGATTAACCTCATTAACATCAAGATAGAAGACAACAATGTTGTTCTGGGGTATCAAAAGCACAAAACTAATAAGATAAACACTGCCAAACATACTAATACAGTAAGAGACAATACATCTAGATGTATTGATTGCATTTGAATTTGTGTATGTTCAAGAGCATTCTTAATTGATTATAACCCAAGTTACTGTATAACCAGCATACAATATACTATAGGCAGCCAGTGATCATTTTGGAGGTGAGAGACCTGAATAACCAATGAATGAAATATGTAAAAGGGATTGTAAAACAGTGTGGGAAAGCCAGATTGAAACCGGCATGGGCCACAGCTGGATCCCAGACCTGTTCAAAGCAATTCGCTCCTTAGTCACATCTGATCAATGAAAACCCGCCTTGTTTTTTTCTTGCATACTGAACCAATTGCAGAGATGCATATCCACTAAAATGAATATAGGAGCAGGGTGACCCTGTCTATAGCCTTGTACCAGTCTAATTCAATGGGAATGCTCTTCTCTATATTTAGTGTGCAGATTCATAATTTAACGACAACTTCCTTTACCAGTCTCTTCTTAAGCAGTAGCCAGACAAGAGCACATAAAGAAGCCATTATATTCATAGAAAATGAACGAACCCTGCACGATGTCTGGCTGTTGAGAAAGTGAACCATGTAGCAAATATAAAGGACAATTATGTTATCAAGTACCATTATTGCCTGCTCATCGATCAACTCTACTGCACGTACACGATGCATGATCACATCTCACCCTACATGATACATCACCTCAAAAATCTGAGATTCTTGTGACGTTAGAAAATAAAAATGTCAATATGGAAAACAATTTCCACCAATGGAGAAGATTAAAAAGGACTCTTATCACTGTTAACCTACTTCTCCATGCTGTGAGTAGTCTATTATTTAATTGCAAACATGATTATTTGTTATTATTAGTATTGCAGTAGCCTATCGGAAATAATACTATTTCAGACTCTGCAGTGAGATAAAATGACTAATAACAATCATTTTCTGTCTTGGACTGGATGTTTAGGCTACTGTAGTGGTGTAGATGCACAGACACAGATTTTTACTACAGTATGCATGTGTCGTCTGTTATGAGATGTTCAGTTTGTTTGAATGCTTCACACCAAAACTATAGAAATCTTTAGTGGGAGTATACTCTCACTTCTGTTACAACGTAAATTGCATAAATTGTTTTTTATTTTTCAGAAACTGGACAATAACAGCTTACGAACCCCTCTGCCTTGCACGAAATAAGCATAATCTACTTTACAGCAGTGTGGCTTTGAGTTATTCATACTATGCATTTCATATTTACACTTTATTTAATATAAAATGGTGCAGACATATTAGAAGTAGCCTATGGACCAGACCTGGGCAAAGTCAAGCCCCGAGGCCGGATGCGGCCCTTTGAGACATTCTAGTCGATGCATTCACTTCCACCACACGCAGGGAGTGTTAGAAGTGTCCTAGAAGCGTCCCAGAATCGTCCCTGAAGCGGCTCTCTGCTCTGCTTCGCTAAAGATAGGCATCATGTCTATTTTTGAGCCACAGCCAACACGCGCTGCTCGAATACAAAATACAATTGAAATCGTGTGCAAAACAAGTGTGCCTGACTCTCGATCGTATTTCACATGACTACATTAGTGGCAGGAGGCCAGAAGTAGGAAGGATTTGACATCCAGGATGATTGGTTTATTTTAGAAATTACAGGTATATTCTCTGGCATTTTTGTGGAGGTTGAGGACATTGAACCTGAATGGGCAATGTTCAAAGATTCCATTGCTGAAGCTGCAGCAGAGAGCTGTGGTCTCAAGGTCTTAGGTTCCTCAAGGGGCAGTAGCCCTCGAACATTGTGGTGGACACCAGTGGACACCGGAGGCGGTTGCAAGGTACCGACAAGCCCAAAGTGCTGCAGCCTCTGCTGTGAAAGAGGCAAAACGGCGGTTGTGGGAGAAGTTTGCAGCAGACATGGAGAAGGACTTTTGGACGGCACCAAGGTGTTTCTGGAAAACCATCCGCCACCTCAGGAGGGGGAAACGGGAAACCATCCAAGCAGTGTACAGTAAGGATGGGACGCACACGCACATCCCATGCCGGATTTCCTTTGTAAATCACAACCTATATGAAATCTAGCGTACGTGAGCGAGCGTCTTGTCCCACTAGACCCAATTAACGCCCAAAATTTCCTAGAAATGGTCACTGAAACTCCCTGAATATAAATACGACAAAACCCACTAGAGATTGGTGGGTTGTGGGGAATTCATTATGGACAAGCTTTTGTTAAGTTTGAGACACTGATCTATTATGACTTTGACAATTTTCTTCCATCCAACACCAACAAAAAGCACAAATACGGGTATGTAGCAAAGATATGGCCTACAGTAGTCTAATGTATTGCGTAGGAAAAACAAACGCATGATAACACTCTTGATAGGTACAGTCAGTATAAAAGCAATTTGGTCAATATGAAACTGTCATATTGTGTCTGTGTCATATTGTATCTGTCATGGTGTCTAACCAATATCACCATTGGTACACAACACTGTCCAATTGTCACCGATAATGATCCAGCTATTTAAGTCAGTATCGGATCGATTTCCGATATCAGTATCGTATCGGTGTCGTCCATAACTGTACCCCCCCCCCCCCACACACACACACACAGCCATTGCTGATCCTAAGATCCTAAGAGAACCCAAATCAGAAATTAAACCAAAAAACAGAGCGATGACAACTGTCATGTAACTATTATCTGCTAATATACAGTAATGCCTTCATGACATCATAACAGTCACATGTTATTGTTCACACAGATCTACTAGTTTACATGAAGCAATGATCAGTGTCCCTGAACAAACACAGACAATGAAAGAAAACAGAACAGTAAGCATTGTCTTTTAACTATAATTGCTTGCGTTTTGTCCTTCACACGCAGCGTATGCAATCTACAGAGCTGACAGCTTCCCACATGGAACAGAAGGGCCGCACTTTCAGTGTGTTATTCTGGGTAATTATTCCTTGTTTTGATTATGTTACTGGCCTCTGTGAAGGCAGCTTTCAAGCCACTGTTTTTAATGCATTCATTTGGAAACTAAAGATAATAACAAAAGCTTCAAGGATATCTGTCTGCTAGTTTCATTTTTCAAAAGAGAAATACAACTTTTAGAACTTCATTGGTAGGCTAATATCGTAATGCTCATTATGAAAAATACAATATTTTTAATTATATGCAAAAATATGTTACTTGCGTGTTAAATAAACCATAGTTATCTTCCTAATTACTTATTAATTCATAACAGAAATGAAATGTGAAATGCACATGTTCCAGTTGAGTATACAATTAATACTTAACTAGAAATACATATATATTTTCATGGAATGAATAGTTTAAATATAGGTATTGAACAGGCATATCTTAATTAGCTCAGCTCAAGTAGTACATTATTTTGTGTAATTTAATGTGACCAGATTCTGCCTGGAATGCCCATGTTGAAGTAAGCAGTGGTTTTCTTTTTAACCAAACAGCATCAGCACAGTAATATCCACTAGGATAATAAATCACCTTTAGGCTGGAGACAGACAAAGACCTGTATGTGTGATGGATAGCCCAGCTGTTAAAATGGGAAAATGCACAGTTGGGATAAAAGCAATACAACACCAAAGCCAGTGCCAAGGGGTATTCTGCCATTATGCAATTGTCTTACTGTGAAAAAAATTAAATAAAGATTTACTCGCACTGCTTGAAGAGATAAGCATGCACAATATAAATGCAAAAAAAGTACAACAAAAATGTCAATATACACAACCGGCCTACGTACGTTATCAATGTACAGTAAAGGAGGAGGACAAAGTAGATTTAGAGAGGCTTCATATATCATTTTGTGGCCTGGCTGTGGTGCGGACGCCTCTTGGCGCCTCCTGTGTGTAACCCTGATTCTAATGAGTGCCCCTGCTGGCCGGCTGTGTCCTGCCCTGCTCTCAGCCTGTGTCGGCATCACCTGCGTTATGTGGTTTCCCTGTGTTCTGAATGCAAACGCACAGCCCGTAGCTGCCGGTGGGTACGACAAAACCAGCAAAAACAACAACAGAAACAACAGATCAAAATACTGTACTGCAAGGACACAATGGGGAGGGAGAGTCACATGTCGGTGGTCAGGCAGGGGTCGTAGAGGGCTCTGGGTGAGTGGTTGTCGAGGACGCAGCGGGGCAGAGAAGACCGGAAATATACTGCATCCTCTGATCTCTTGTGTGGTTGTCCGTAATCTCTTCTGGAGATCTAATTACCGTGTGTTCCACCTGGCTGCGCTCACACACTCCTCTTCAGTGCGGAGTGACTGGCATGTTACAGAATATGACAAATTTGGCTTTCATAGGACCATATGGGTTGCAGATTTTTATGGGAAAATGTGAACCCGTGTGTGTGTGTGCGTGTGTGTGCTTGTGTGTGTGTGTGTTTGTGCGCGAGAGAGAGTGAGAGAGAGAGAGAGAGAGAGAGAGAGAGAGAGAGAGAGAGAGAGAGAGATAGAATGTGACTGTGGAGTGCAGTGCAAATTAATTATTTAGTAGCAAGAATGTCTTGGTATATAGAGACAGCTTCACCTGGAGGAATGTCTCCCCTTGAGGACGTCTGAGGTGGATTTCGTTGTCATCTATCTCTTTAAAGTAACAGAGGAGGAAATGAACATTGTGATGTAATGTTGTAATGGCACCTGTATATGTGTGTGTGTGTGCATACAGTATATACTGTACTCACATAGTATACATATAAATAACTTTTCTACAGTATGATAACACGAATAAAGGGATTGAAAGTGAAATGTGTCATTTAGCCAAAAACTATGTGGTTTCATTAAATTCTGTGACATTACTCATTTCCACAGAATTCCCCAAACGTATTTATCTCTGGTTTTATTTGTATTACTACAAACATTATACTCAAACTTTTGCTCGAGGCTGTGCCCACTTGTTGTGCAGCTGCTCACGCAAGCATCGACAGTTCCCTTTTAAAACATTCTGTGTGATAACAAAGGCTCACTCCAAAGGTGTTATTAGAGTGGGCATACCTGGCGCCGTCTTATAATGAAAAGAATAATACTCCATCTCTTGTCAGCATCCTGACAGACACAACCTGAATTAAAGTGTGTGGCTCACTTTGTCAAACAAAGGCTTGCATCTGTCATTTCCAAGCAAGCCATGGTGAATAAAATGCTTGAATATAGTTTAAATCACATTAAAAAAAAATGAAAGTGTAAGTTATGGTAAATAGAATAACTAAAGTAAAACAGACAGACATTTGCCCTGCTGATCAATACAACGACTACACCAAATGATCTGAATGCTAAACACTGCTATACAATTTAATATATTTATGAAATATTTACATATGGATAATTTTGTGAGGCGTTCCAGATGTATGAAGGTGATACTCTGTGATTTATGTGCATCTCTCTCATTCAGAGCAATTCCTTTGTTGATGTTAGCCCTCTCACAATGACAAATAATTAACGACAGGGTTAAGGCGCAGACCGTCCTGGGTGCCTGCATCTCGTCAAATGCTGCGGTGCTGACAGGTGCCATGTCGCTTTGATGAGATGTGTTGCCTCGTGCTACATAATTATTAAACCAGCATTACCATTGCATTCACGTAGCTGCACTCTATGACAGATCACATCAACACGGTAGTTATGGTTTTAAGCTCCATTTAACAGAATCTTTGACATATTCAAATCATGCCCGTCATGTCTCTCTGCAAAACACCAGCGACACTAAGACACCTCCTGCAAGACTAGCTTTACCCACGGACGACACGCGTGGAGCCACAACCAGGTCGTCTGACAATTGTCCTAGAAGAAAGCAGGATGAACAACAATGCCCCTCACTCAACCTATATCCCGGTTTCTCAAAGACCACAGCCTTTGTATCAGCAGGAAAGACTCCAAGAAGGTCAACTGCAAGAAAGGAATCAAGGCTGCTGGAAATACAGTGCAGGATTGGAAGATGAAGGTTGATTTAGACCAGAGGCTCACTTTTGTACCAGAGATCTTCACAACCAATCCCAGGCCCAGATCTAATCCCGTGAACAACTTCACAAAAGGCCCTCCTGCTAAAACTAGAGAAAGGAGTTGAAAAAGAATCAAATGTATCAAATATGCCACAAGTGACAAAGAGGGCCAAATTATCAGATTTCCTAGATCAAGAGCTAAACAGGCTCTCTCCTTTCTTGTTTCTTTGTACGTTCACAACTATAGAGAACAGTGCTACTAATTTGATGAGATGAGAGTTAAGCTGTTCAAATCATTTTTTAGGAGGGCTGCATGCAAAGTTAACAGTTCACCGCAACCACTGCCTGAATCATAGCTTTGGTGCATATATAATGTAGATAAACACACATAGACATACAGTATACAGTAGAATCACAACATCCCCACCTCCAGTTCCGGAGGAAGGACAACTAACACCGCCTGTAGTGTTGAACGTTTCCACCGTGACATACATGCAGCACAACAACGTACCGGGTGGTGTACACAGTGACAGTGACACAGCAGACGCATGATTAAAAGTGCAGGGCCCCTACTACTGACATCCGCATGTCTTCGGAGGGCTCATTAGCAAGGGGAAGTGTTGTTTTGTTAACTGTGAAAGCCCTGCCACCTCCCTTGATTGACAAGTGATCTACATCAAAATGCATGGCAAGCGTTAGCTTGGTATGATAATGGCTTCGTGCCATCAGCCTTCAAAATGATAATCAACCTGTTACAAATCAACAGATGGAGAACTGAGGTGACCGTTAGAGTCAGGAATTGTTTACGAGCTGTCACAAAATCGTTGAAGGACACTATAGCTATACTGTACTGTAGCCAGAATAATGCATGTTTGTGTGTCAGTATATCCTATTGTAGTAGGATGTGCAAGGAAACTGTACATCAACCAGCCTTTTGGGGGGTCGGGACTTCCCAGGGGGTCGTGATACACAGAGGAGGGGATCACAAGATGATTTTCATAAATTAAATAACATTTTTAAATGAATAAAATGGCATAGTTTAGCCATAATGGTTAGTAACACAGTTTATACATTACTTTGATGTATTCTGCTACTAGCCTATATTAAAATACTATCAAATAATGAATTGGCCCACGATCACCTCTGGGCATCGCAAGTCTCTGGCAATGTTATTTTGGAGGGTCGTTACCTGAACAGTTTGAGAACCCCTGCACTAGAACATTTAATGGAGTCAATTAACTTAAATAAGACATGTCAAAATAATCGCATGTGTCGGTCACACTACAGTTACAGAGAGGTCTTTTTCAGTCCTGGCCAAGTGGCCAGTGGTTGACAAAATGATCTTAGGAAACAACTGATGCTAGCAGTTCGCAGTGACACACTATCTGGACAGGAAACGTTTAGCTCTCCAAGAATTGTACAAACGGCTTATCACACTGGCGATGACAGCTCAGAACCTAACACTGTGACACGTAATGACACTTCTCAGCTATTCTTGTCACTTGGGAGAACTTTCCTAGAAAAAATAAATAAATAAAAGAAATAACACGATTTCAAGAGTAGGCTGGAAACAAATCGCAAACTGCCATTTCCTCTGTAAGCCTAATTTTTTTATGAGGAAAGCCAGCAATTCCTTTACAGACACACAATTGGTGACAGGGAATCAGAATAATAATGCATGTGATTACTGAATAGCAAAACAAAATTATTCTTTTAGAAAAATACCAACACATTTATCATTATAAAGTCAATAAGCATTTAATGTGCTGATAAGCATTTCAGATAACAATTCAGTTGAAGTTTGAAGCAGCAGTGTGGCTGGAGAGGCAATAGAGCGGCAATAGGATCAGGTAAGGATTTATAACCCCAGCTCCTCGCCTTATGAAATACTGCCATGCAAGACATTTATTGTTGCAAACCTCGAAAAGTGAGATATCCAGTCCAGGATATACTGTGGAAAGAGGCCATATTTTACAGCCTTCCCCTCCATTTCCACACTTTGTAATGTAATTAGGTAACGTAACAAAATGCATTTGCCTGTAGTATTAAGTTTGTTGGACCACTGCCCATTGTTAAGGTGATTACAATCTGTACAGCATGCAGTCAAACATGGATTAGTAGACCCAGAAAAACTTATATGAAATATATCCAGGTATAGTCATGTTTCGGCCACCCAAATAGATGACCGTGGAACATTGCCTGAGTATAAATCTCAATAAAAGATTGAGAATATGCAGCAACACATTCACATTTGTACTAGCTCACTTTACCTGTAAACTATCAAATACATGTATTTTGAATAGACAAGTATTTGCCGCACAGTAAGTAACAATGTAAATATAACCGTAATTCAAAAGTCACGGGATAGAAGTTTTATTGTTTATCAAAGTCTAATGGCTTCGGATGTATTTCTACATGTATGTGGAAAAACTCTTGCAATACTGCAATTTTATCATTATGCAAAAGATCTAGCATCCTATACCTGCTCATTTCTATTGGATGTAGAGATTTCATTAGACTACAATTGTCTTGTCTGTATTGTACATTCATAGTAGGAATGTACCATTTAACGCCTTGAATGCAACCCATCTCAAGAGAGCTGGAAATGTTCCTCAACTATACAGTACGTACAGATTAATTGGTGGTTTTAGAGAGGAACTTGGACTGAGGACAGCTGGAACCTCTCCAGCATGCTCTCCTAACATTTCTGTTCTCTCCTCCCACAGAGGTGGTCCTCACGGCATAGGGTGTCACCAGGTTTTTGTCATATGCTGCCATTTTGTGCTACAGCATGTTTATCTTTCCTTTACAGTTTACCCTTAATCTTGTTTCCAATACTCCTTGTCCTCAGCTCCTATTCTCCCACCCACACTCTCCACTGCTACCCTTCCCTAAGTAGAATCCTTGAGCTTTTCACATCATCCACGCCTATTCTTTCCCCAAAGACAGCGGCACCTTTTCTTAGTGGAGCAAGTTGCCATGACGGATAATGAGAGAAGATCACTGCATTTCAGTCGTGCTCAAATTACCGACACATAAAAGGCAAATATTGGGAGGAGGAACGCTGACAGCAGTGAATATATCCATGTGTGACCATATCTGCATCTCTCATCTTAAATATTTAAAACCGGTAGATCATCCCACTTCCATCCATTAAAGGCCCCATATAACACTAATTTCTAACTGTCATTTTGGACGGATCTTTTTCCCTTCGAGCTGAACATTCTGTTTGACTGCGCTATCTGTGTGCAGGAGTGTGAGGAGAGGTCAGTCGACTGGTTACAACCAAGAAATGATGTCACACCTGGACAGAAATATGACTGGCTTGTGTTACACACTGAGGCATAGGTCCCAAATGTTCCAGGTCCCTTTGGACAACACAGCTGGCCACACAACTGTAAACACTTTTTACAGTAAAAAACAACAACTTTACGAAAGGGCGAAGCCACATTCGAAAGCGACTCCATTTTGTCTGCTGTAAAAAGGTATGTTTTGGGTGATTTAAGTGATTTTTCTTTTGACATAACGTAGCTTTTTGAGGCATAGAGACACGTCAGTGGAGACTGCCAAAACTGTAATAGTGAATAAAATAGATTGTGGATTGAAACAATCAATATGATTGGAAGATATGGGAAAACATGGACCAGGTTGATTTGTCTGGAATTACAGTATAAAGCAGAGTTGCATACTTTTTAAATGTAACCTGTTACCGGACTAAAATCAAAAATGTTTGGATTACCTACATTTAGTAACATAATCTTTATTACGTTCAATTACTTTTGTTTACTTCACCCCAAAACATTGTTCTTTGAAATGCTATCCAAAGCAATGTACTGCGTTGGCAGCACCAAATCGTTCTATTTTTGTGACCATTTACACAATATTACATGTTGATTGTGGATCAGATTAAATTAGGACATAATTTCAAGTATTGATTGATGTTAATGAAAGGTTACTAATAGAACAGACAAATGTTTTATGCATTTTTCTTCTGCAAACTTCCCTTTTAAATGTGAAAGTTTATTCAAAGAAGTTAGCATCTACTTTAAAAAAATATATCTGCAATCTGATTCCACTATTGTAGCTGGTAACTCTACTAATTACTACTACTACTAATTACTACTACTACTAATTACTGTAAATCAGTTACTTCCAAAACCTGCATTTTAGTGCTAAGAAATGTTTGCCATTCAAATATTGTACAAGTGTTTTCACAAGGGCATACCAGCATATCTCAAGCCACAGCACTACAGCATTGATATTGTTATCTTGTTGTCCAACCAAGCCCATTTTGGCCTTAACTCACATATTTGTTTCCATTACAACACAAACACACACACACACACACACACATGCACGAAGAGTGGGAGAGACGGTAAACGGTGACATAAATCCATTTGCCGTGGGTCTGTTTCATGGATAGTGGGGCATAATGCATTGTGCCAGTGGAAGCTGTTGTTTGCTTTTGAAATGCAGTGGGGTAAATATTGGCCAGCAAGGTAAGTCTCTTTGAAAGAAGCATATTATTTTCTCATGACTTATAGCTCAATGCAAAATATACAAATGCACATCTAAAATAACCTTCAAGTCCCCAGCATACAATTTACAAAGGAAAACACACTCCATTCAGAAGAATATTTAACCATGGATTCATTGATTTTGAGGAATACCACTGCATATTGTATACATTACCATACAGCACATACTTCCAGCTCTCTCGCCTAACATCCTCTATCAACTGTAGTGCTCATATCCCCTCTGCTAGCTATCTAAATAATTTGCCAATTCCTTTACACAGGATGCGATATTCTCCGATGCTGGATGCTGACCAATGAGACGCTTCCCTTATAATGCTGATGGAAGGACTTTGTGTTCTGCCACCCGGGCGAGCCAATGTGTGTTGTCGGGAAAGGTTGTTTCTGTCCTAATAAAGCAAGTGATGCCATGCCAAGAGAAAAAAATGGGATGCATGGGAAAAGGGATGAAGTGAAAGAGAGACAGAAGTACATAAAAGAAGCAAAATACCTGGTAGAAAAACATGTATAGCAGTCAGGAATCAAAAGGCATGAATCAATGAATAATGAAAAAGTCATTCAGAGGAATACCGCAATATGTCAGATGGACTACTTGTAACCTTTTCGCCTTAAAGCCACAGGGATCAAAAGTTATCCAGACATTTTACAGTAAGCGTTTCAATCAGTACCTATGAACTCCAAGGGTATTATTTAATGCCAACAGCACTTTAAACCGCATGAATATTCAGACCTGTGAAATAACCTGCGCCAACTCAGACTGACCTTAGTCTCAACGTGTGGCGTGAGATGTTGAAAGAATAAGACATATTTTACCTGCCGGAAAATTCCACTTTAACACCCTGTTGGCTATTGCAAATACCAGCAAATACCTATGACATGCATATGGACTGTTCCTTTACCCAAGTTACTGCTGGGCATCTGGTTAAATCTTCTGCGACAAATTGTGTTAAATACATTTAACAAAAGACAGCTGTGTTGGGCTCATGTGCATTAAGTGTCCCGTTGCAGCCACAACTTTCCATCTAGGGAGCTTTTAATCCTCCCAAAACAGTACAATCTGATTTAAACAGAGTGTCATTAATTACAGCACAGGGTGATACTGTCGCTCTCAACTCGATAACTCCCAGGGTAAATGGCTGAGAGCATTATGGCACGTCACCTTGACGACTTGATAAGCGTATACGTGGAGAGCTGCCAAGCCTGAGTTCCTTCGAAAATTTACATTGTGAGGACTCATTAAAATGATGTTGGTCCATTGGGCTGGTAGTTCAGCCTTGAGAGAGCGGAATATGGCCCATCCCATCACTTGCTAGGATGCCTAGGATGAATGTAGTGAAATTGTATATATAAGGATCTTTGAAAGAGCCTTATCCGGCTCTTTGAAAGAGCCTTATCAGGATAAGTGAAGATATCATTACAGTGTTCTCTAGAGTTAAATACCTTAAGGCTTTTTCAATTTATATTTACTACTGTTTAAAGTAAATATTTTCATAATTGTCCAAATATGCAAGTCACATTCAGAGCTTTTCAAACCAGAAAATAACATTGGGTATATTGTCTTACAGGGAGAAGAAATGTGACCCAAACATTACGTAGGACTCAGTATAACTAAAACATCATGTTTATTTTCTCTACGTTTTGACAAATTGCCATGGTTCCAATTATTCTGAGTTTTGGCCTCGATTTACAACAAATGTAACATAAAAACTGAACTTACACTGTAGTGTGTTTATTTTCGCTCTAAGCGATGATGCAAAATAGTGAAATTCTCACCCTAGATACCTCATCATGTTTGGAGAACGAGGCAGATGTTGTGCAGCCACTAGGCCTCATACTGCACACACAGAAGGAAAGCAAGGAACATTACAACGTATGGCTGTGTCCGTGTGTGTGCGTCTTTCTGTGTGTGCATTTTTTTGGGGGGGCGAGGGGTTACTTTGTTAAATAGAGCGGTCACTCTGGAGTATAACACTGTGAAGAGGTGCTGCTAGGGAGGCTTAATGCCACCTGGCAGGTGTCTGGATGCAGTAGAGCACGACCACTCCGAAAACTGACTAAGTGAAAATGTTACAATTACAGCATGTAGCTGTATCGCTTTAATGTGACATACTATCGGCACATTTGTCAATAGTAGAAAAGGTCATACACCAGTTGTCGCAATCAACCAACATTCTGTCAGTCAAAATTGTTGCGGGTTTTATTACTTGCTTTCTCTGTCAGGGTTTGATGGCCCTGCCATGCTTCCTGGGGTTTCCCTTCACTCTGTCTTGTCATTACACACACCTGGTGCCCATCCCCCTATATGTAGCCCTCTCTCTCTCCCTGTCTTGGTCGGTTATTGTTTGCTGTAATGGTGAGTGTCTTCGTTTTTTTAAATTAAAATCCTGATTGTTACAACTCCAACCTGCATCTGGTTTCTGCCACCCCCACTCTGGCCGTGACATTCTCTACAGTACGAAGTGAGAATAATAACGCTTAAGGCAAAGATAATAATGACACACATTAAATACATGTATTTCCATTTGTTGTCACTGTTCTCCTCCATAGTTTGCTGTTGCTTCTTTGTTTGGTCTCATCGAACCAGCGACGTAATAGAGGTGGACAATTTATGACTTCTCTGTCTATTTCTTATCTAATGAGGTCAAACCGACGGGTAACTGGCAGTGGGTGGGACTATACTGTACCTATGTACCACAACTCAGACATGAAATTGCAACGTCTTGCAAAAATGTCAGACATTTGGTTAAAATGTGTTTGCACTGCTTTTGTACTTGATTGGAAAAACAATATTAACAAATAATCTAGTCTCTCCAGAGTCATGCCAGCACAATTAACTGAACATAAAAACCAAGACATTGTTTTTATTGACGAGATGTCTGAAGAGGCTAAACAGCCAGATAGATAAAGATATGAGGGCATTCATTATGATGGGATGATGGGGTGTGCAGGGTAATAAAATCAATGACTCCATGTGCATAATCGAAACAGCCTCATTAGCCTATTCGAACACAGCTTGTTAAGATGGATGGGACCTTAAACACTCAAGCTAATTGTGGTCAGTTATGAAGCCAGAACCATTAATTTAACATAGACTCTGATGGCAAAATAATATTGAAATGAATACCACTGAGTCTCTAGCATGATTCTCATTCAGATTCATTTATTGTGAGTGTGTGTGTGCGTTTGCATGTGTTTTTGTGTGTGTGTGTGTGAGAGAGAGAGAGAGAGAGAGAGAGAGAGAGAGAGAGAGAGAGAGAGCGTGTGACTGTTTAAAATATCTTGTTGAAAAAAATAAAATTATAACTGCAGGCAATTTACTTCAAAGCTTCTAGCGTCAAGCTTCAAATGAGAACAATTCTGCCAGTAACTATGTTAATGTGACCACCTTGCCTGTCTCTAGTGGTTCAAAGCAAAACCCCAGGCCTACTAAGGTGGATTGATATACCTTGTCCCAAAGAGAGTAATACCATGTGGGAGCTAAGTGTCTCAGGGCAATTTTGCCTATGTGTGAGTGTGAGTGTGTGCGTGCGTGCGCGCATGTGTGTGTGTGCGTACGTGTGAGTATATTCTCAGGCATTTCTATGTCTGTATCTGCATTTTTATGTCGGCATCTGATCCAAGTGCCTCGAGTTGCAGCTGCCATTTACTCCCCTGCCAATCAAACACAGAGGCAAAATCACCCTGGTCCCCTTGAGAGCCAGCTTACAGGTGGCCTGAGTTGTATGTCAGCTTTGCTGCATTCTGTGACTGAGCCCTACAGCCTTGGGCTTCTATATGGAGCCATGTTAACCCTACCAAGAGTACTAATACGTGGTTTGTAATTGAATTGTATTGGCCCAAACATGGCAATGCAATTTAGACAGACTCAACTCCTGTTTCTCCCGCTTTATTCTTGAGTTTTATACTTACACACACACACACACACACACACACACACACACACACACACACACACACACACACACATCAATAAGTTATCATCTTAAAGGTCAGGGGGGGCCTCTGGAGAGATAATGACTTTGTTAAGGGGCCGGTCTGCTGTTAAATGAACTCCCATAGGTGTTACACCTCTCAGACACGAGGGGTTAATTGGGAACACATCAGCAGCAGCGGTCGTACCTTGACACAAGGTTTGAGGCGGTGTTGTCCGTGCCATTGGCGCGCCGGTCCTTCCGTAACACAGGCAACATTAGTCAGAAGAGGGGATCCTGGGAGATACTGACAACATCTTTGACATTTAGAACTGAGATATTACCACATCGGACGGCTGACACAAGGCCACTGGATTGCTGCACATGAGAAAATTGGTTTATTGGCGCTGCTGTAATGATAAATTGTATAGCTTGACAATGAGCCTGTATTATGACAAATTGCTGCTTTACCTCAATCTGTCTGTATACAACTACTTTTATAATTAACACTTGCTTGAAACCAATAACCCATAAAGGAGAAAGTAATTTGTACAATGAGATGTCGTAACACGCATCACGGAGGAAAATACGTCCATTCCAATTTGCATTGCTGATTCTGGCACAGATTAGCATAGCCTGTAAAGAATGTTTGAGATCACTAAAACAGGCTATACTAATTAAAGCCAGAATCATCAATTCAGATCTTCTGACACCTCGACTCCAAAAGTGAAGACAGATCCGTTCAGACTGGCACGCTGTAAAGTTAAAATGCATCATTTGTTAGCATCAGGAACGACTTAATGAAGGGGGAAATTACAACCAAAAGGGCAGTTGATTTGTGATTAAATGCAAAAGACATTTGAGCAAAACATGATGGAAGAATAGTTATGTTCTTATTTACGGCACAAGCAATATTGCTACAGCATACAGTTGTTAAAGTAATATTGAGCTTGTATCAATATCAGCTCAGTTTCATCAACATGCTGATGTGGATATAGATTGACATATTCTGTTTGCTCTTTGCGCACATTGTGAACATACAGTAATTAACTGAATTTATTGTGGGGATTTTCACCCACTGGGTACCGTACTTCTAATACATCAATGATGCTGGTCTGGGCGTGTCCTGCAAATACAATGTACAATATAGTTGTACACTAAGGAGATGAGTAAAACACATTTGATTACATAAATTAAAAGTTTACTGTATTGAGGTACGCATGCTCTGAACCAGCGTAAAACCAGTGAAGGGCTTTACTGAATCTGAACTGAACTGATCGTGTTTGCAAGTCAGCTGAGGCTATCTCTATGCCGTATAATGCCTTCAGCACACAGCCACTGGCTCTTTCAGATCCGACAGTGCAATACATGTTTCATTTAAGGGACCAAAGAGAATGACAGCAGGGCAAATGCCTATTTTCTCCCGGCAGCTTTATAAACAGAGTCTACATCTAAGCACTACACACAATGCGTCCTACCCAAAAGAACTCCTCAAAAGCACATGCAAAATGGATGTGAAACGTGGAGTGTCAGAAGTGTAAGAAATAAAGCATGGGAGAGGGACAAATCACACAATGTGTGCGTGTGTGTGGGGTGGGGTGGGGAGGGATTATAGTAAATGAATGAATGAATTAATGAATGAATGAATGAATGCATGGAAAATTAGCATCAATGATCATCAGAGATACAGTATCAAAATTTAGCGGAATGGCATAAAAATTGATCAGGGAAATTATTTTCAGATAAGAATAAGATAAAAATGAGGATTGAGCTCTGCCCTGTGAGACGTTGCGTGGTAAAGAGGCCGAGCAGAAATATGGAAGCAATTTGTTTCCATAATTTCCTGCTCTGCGGAGCATTAAAATGAATAGCACATTTGAGTCAGGGGTTCCAATTATCTGAAATAAACTCAGAAGAGCCCTTCGAACAGGTTCAGATGCTCAGACCGATATATCATGGAGACGACGCTTCCAGTGTTTGGTTTGGTCTAGTTTATGGTCGTCTTTGATATATTCTTGCATAAAACAATCAGAAGCCCTCTCTGTGTGCCTGCTTGTCAGAATTTTCTAATGAAACATTGATGACACTCATGATAACTGTAGGAGACTCAACGGCTTTAAGTATATAACAGATAGCAGCTTTGCTGACACGATGAAACATTTATTAAATACAGCGTTGAACTGATGTGTGTGCACACACACACATGTGCGAACGCACACACACACACACACACACACACACACACATTTATCATGGCATTATAATCATCAATGTAAAATGTAGGCCTTTGGAGCAAATCCTGCAATGTAAAATAGCAAAAATTATGTGTTAGGTTACATTGTATTATTGCCAGTAGAGAGATTTGACCCCTAAATGTGACCCTTTCTAAATATATAAAACATTGAGTCTCCTATCACGAGTGATATGAATATTTTGGAGCAGGGGCCAGACATAGTGCATCACCATGGGAGAATATGTCAACTCACAACAGACAGGCCTCAGTCAGGTTCAAACCGAGGATCGTCTTGATGTGAGGCAACATTGTTAACCTTAAGCCACTGTGCCAGTGAGATATGCAAAAAATAATTACTTTCTCCATCGCCTGCTCATGACAGTAAAGGAATGACACAGCATTCACGTCAAGGAGGAACTTGTGTCATTGCAAGGGACATTATTATAAAAGTTTCCCTTAAAATGTGCTTGCTTGTTCCTGTGGATGGTAAACGTTATGCACATAGCCATGTACAGTGCTCTTCCTATAATTATATGTTTACTTCAAACAGTAGTATATAGAAATTAAAAAAGCCTTAAGGTATTTAACTCTAGAGAACACTGTAATGATATATTCACTTATCTTGATAGGGCTCTTTCAAAGATCCATTCTTGTCATAGAATGCATACATTGATTTGAGTAACCACATCCAGTTCACCATGGTTACCAAAGGAGGGACAAGTTATCAGAGTCATTGTCACAGCAATTGGATTCTACCACGGCTGCTGGGGCACCTTTCCAACAGCCTAGCCTACACACCACTCTTTTACACACTCATAGAATTAATTATTTCCAAAAGATTTACAGCAGGGGCGTCCTGTTGAAAGCTGATGCAATTAACACGTAATGTGCATTAATTACCATTTTTACATAAATTCATTATGTGTATTGAAAGCTGCAGGACAGCTGGTAGACTAATACTAGCCTGGCTCCACACGACTATTGCTCTCAGATCAATTTTCGCTGAGATTATAGTCGGGAAACCCTGTTTGCTTTAATGTCTTCACAGCCACCTTGCTGGCGGACCAATCATGGTGCATGGCTAGGTGCGATGACGTTAAAGTCAATCATGTTTATACTGTAACTGCATCAATACAAACATTTGTAGCAATGCCGATTGGTTATAGGATGTCTAATAGTTAAAAAAAAACAAAGGCCCATAGGAGACAACAGCTGCAGGTTCTTCATAATGGAGTGTGTCCAGACCCTAATCCAAATGTGAATATATATTGGGTCTGGTTACACCATGCTAGACTAATACAAATAATAAAAAAGGAGATTTTAATGGTCAGCTAGTTACACATTTGTCCATCATCCCTTTTGTACATTGGTTCAACCGTCTATCAGGCTGTAGAGTCTGGACCAGAATCAACATGATCCCATGCTAGCATAGCATGTTTTTTTAAACTGCGTGAGAACCGTGAATGTTGAATACAAATTACTTTTATTTACATTCTCTTTCACCTTTCACCCATAAAATTGAAATAAAGAAAATGTAAAACTCTTTACTGATACAGCAACACTAATTATTCCTGTGGTACTACAGCTGATGTGTTACTTTACAGAGACAAAAAATAATAAATTAGGAGTTAGTAAAACTGATTATATTTAGGCTACCACAATATGGCTGTGCGCATAATAACAATGCAATTAGTGCTAAGTGTTAAGCGTGTGGGTGTATGTGTCTGTGCATGTCTGCATCAGTGTGCACAAGCATGTACTAACTTAGGCAAAGTGTATTGTGAAATTCAAAATACAATCCCTTGAGGTATGCAAAAAACTGTGTGTGGTTGCAGTATTATCACATCACTGCTTAATGAAGTCCCACAGGAAAGCATTTTCTTGGTATAAAAAAGATTTCGGACCAGATTGACTTTGAATGACTATGATTAGGATGTTCAGTGCCACAGGAGAGAAGATTAATAGAGATTGAGAAGGGGTTTGACAGACTATTTAAATTCGTGGATTAATAAAATAATAGCTAACCGAAACACTTTATCTACAGTAATCTTATCTGAGCAATGCAGTGGGTAGTCTATTGATATACTAAAACACTTATTTTAATATTAAATTAGGCTTCATCAACATTTCAGAATTTGTATTCGGTTATAAAAATGACAAATTGCAACTAAAATACAACTAAAATTAATACTAGTGAATGTAAAAGACAAGAACGGACCTCATCGCCAATGTCACGACTTGAACCTGCGCTATTTAACAGCATTATTAATTTAGTCATAGATGACTCACTGTGCCTTTCAATGTACAGAATTATACTATACAAGTGTATTATATATTTATATTTACTGTATATGTGTGTATATATATATATATATATACTTGCTATTCACAATACATGTGCTATTCATGCATTTTAAATCAATAGTATACTGTATCTCATGGAGCGACGTCACAAGGAAATTAATGATTAGTTACTAAAATTAATTTCATGTGCCCTGGGTGAATATAAATCAAACTTTCGATCTACAACGTAGCATAAACAAAATGAAGACAAAAACATGAATAGCCTATAAAATTATATCAATAAAGCACTATACAAAAAATAATAATAAAAAAAAAAAAAAGTTTTTGTATTGTAAATGTGTATGTGTATTTATTTTCATTGTGAAAAATAATAAATACTGTGTTGTTAAAATAATGTCTATAGTGCCTTTTTGGTTATAAAAAGTATGCCAGCCTACTGCCAATAAAGAGTCCCTCCCTAATTTCATTGAACCAGACACAATTATTTTGTTGTATTAATATATGGATATTTTTAAATATACATTAGTAGTAGTATTGCACCATATCAACAACAATCCAAGATAGGTTTCTTGAAGAGCTGCTGGATTTATATCAGTGGCTTATAACAAAATTAACCCATCTGTACTCAAATAAACCATAATATATGAGCGGGGCAACAGGTGATCGAGACGTCACTGCGTCGAAACCTGCTAATTCCTGGCTGAGTGCCAAAGTGTCCCTGAGCAAGGCACTTCAGTGTAACTGCCTTGCTAGACTAACAGCACCATTGGTGTATGAATGTGTGTGTGAATGAGTGGCCTTTACCGTAGGTTAGAGAAGCGCTATAAATGCAATCCATTTACATGACATGCATTCATAGTTGTAGATGCATGAAAAGAAACTACTACTAATATCTACAGTATGAACCACCTCCTTTCTTGACATATGCCTGCACAATAAAACAAATGTAACTGAATAGATAGAGAGCAGGTGCGCAAAGGTGTGAGAATATTTCTAATTAATTGCTAGAAAGACAGGAGACACTCCGGCAATGCAAACTATATAAGTCCCTTCTCAAAAAAAGAATTGCGAAAGGTTCACATAATGCCGAACAAACAACCCGTGAGGTAACCACGGCAGCCAGTATCTAAACAGAACTTGAGCTCAAGTTTTATTTTGGACACAGGCTAGTTCAACAGTGTTGACCATGAGTCATGTCACAACCTGTTACATTCCCACGTCTTATGGCTCGCTTACATCATTGCCCTAGGATGTGATGATGAAATACACACACACACACACACGGACTCACATTTATTCAGTTAATTTAGTGATTATTTGAGTGTCTGCAGATAATGAACTTTAACAATGGATTGATCTGTTCATTATCAACATCCATTATAGCAGGTTAAGAGCGTGCATGCACAATAACAATCTTGTGTTTATTGCTACGGCTATAAATAAACTTTGCTTAAAGAGTGGGCTAAGTACACACTACTGTAAATCACTTTTTTGAGTTGTAAACTACAGTATGTAGTACTATTCACTCATTTCAAATTGTCAACAAACAGTGAATGTGACAAATGTAACATTTGTCACATTCCCAAAATCTTGCACAATAGGCCATACAATGTTGTACAATTGGAGATGTACAAAAACAGTTGTCTTAATGACAAAAAAGTTTTTGTAAATTTTTTTGTAAAATATCCCAAGCCACCTATCAACTCAAGTCACTACCCCACTCGTTACTCTGCACTGGAGGTGAAAACCGGGTAACAACACATGGCTACAGTGGCTTTCTAAAAAAATTACCCTGAAATTAAGGTTAAATAGTTTCTTCTCAAAGTCAATAAAGACTGGAAGAATGACATCAGATACATGTAGAGCCGGCCAAGCCTTGAGAGCTTGAGAACAGATTTCGTCACTCCCGGATACCTTCTAGAAAGCCTTCTAGAAACACTTGACTCACCAAATGTTTTGGGGACGTGAAGTGTGTGTAGGTCACCTCTCAGCAGAGTGTGTTTTGGTGTCGATGCAGGCCACTGGGGGTGCATGCTTATCCTCTACTGACTGGTTCATGGTGTCTGGAAGGCAGAAAGGGGCAAAAGAGAAGAGATAAGCAGAGAGAAAGAAACGTTCCAATTAAGGCAGTAAAAATACCAGTGTGCAAAGCTTTTGTGACCTTTACAATAAAGACTTAACTGTGGATTGAGAAAGTGTACAGTAACGAAGAAATGCATATTTTAAATTAACATAAGGTGAAATATAATTATTTATCTTGTCACAGGGCAAAAGAACTAGAGAGAAAACAGGCACACATCTAATAACGTTGCCAACAATAATTTATCAGTATCACATTTAGATCACAGTACAAGGATGCCAAATGCAGCTCACAACAATCTTGCCATCTGTAGAAACTCCTGTAAACATCAAACCACGGTGACTAATTTATGCAGTTTGTTTTAATCAATGATCTACTCAATGTGTGCGGCTACCATTCTTCGACTGGATAATATCTGTCAAAGGAAAGAATGGCATGTCTTCATGTCTTGAGAGGAGTGTTCAGGCCTTATATAGCCTTGATCTAGTTGAGTGCTACACATAGTTAGATCTAGCCAGCGGCTAAGGAAGCAGACCTTATGAAAGCTCATTAAAACAGACAGAAAGAGGCTTAAGAGACAACTGTGAATCTATTATGACAATAAAAAGTTTCTGATAATAAAGATCAGCAGTCATTTAGTCATACCCATAAGAACATTTAAGCC
>JAODLL010000007.1:1468498-1529844 GCA_026546735.1 Forbesichthys agassizii | reverse complement strand
AGACATTAATGGCTGTGTGTTGTGTTATTTTGAGGGGACAGCAAATTTACACTGTTCTACAAGCTGTACAATCACTATTTTACAATGCAGAAAAGTTTCATTTCTTCATTGTTGTCACATATGCTCACATAGCTGCCAATACGTGAGGGGTGTACTCACTTTTGTGAGATCCTGTACATAGCTGACCGTACATCAACCTGCCTATTGGCTATTTGTGACCATTGTAGTTTGGACTGAAATCAACCAGCAGTGGTTTGTCAAATATAAAATGATAACTCATTCCAATTTATTTTTGAGGATATCTGTAAAGTGCTTGTCACTGCATATATCCTAAGGCAAGCCCGGGCACCTTGGATCCTATTTACTGCAGCTACCCATAACCTTCAAGCTGTGCCATACTCCCGGACCCATATCCAATTATCCATATCCGGCTCTGTATAAAACGAATCGAGAAAAAAATAAAAATAAATCTGCCACACAAGAACACTTTTTCCAATGATTATGCCTGAAAAGGGTTCACTTAGCCATGAGTGGCTTTATTTTCACGTTTCAATTGTAATTAAATTGTCTCTGTGACAAATGTGACAACTCTGGAACACGTGTTCTACAAAGTTGACACATACAGTAAGCACCTACGATGGTGCATAATATGTGAATATTGTGGTCCAAATCAGCAATTAACTTAAGACAGCCACACTTTATTCAGATATGTATCTTATTTAATTATCTGACCAATTGTGGACCAACAGGTTTAAACTGCATCTTTCATAACTACTTTGTATTCCATTATTCCATTTTGTTTATTCAATTATTCAATATTTTCAAAGAGCTGATGACATCTATGGAAGGTTGTTGCTAAAATGGATTCCAAGAAAATATGCAAATGGAACTGTCTCATGGCTGTTTTTGTGTACTGCATCTTGTGAAACACATACATTTGGACAAACATACAGTACAGTAGGCTACATTATTGTGAGCAAGTTACTGTATTCCAGCAAGCTATGCTTTTCTTTTTTTTACCAAATACTTAAACTTGTTTAACAGGTATAGCGAATGTAGTAAGCAAGTACACTTTCTGTCAAATTCACCATCTCATCGCAGTCCTGTAGCTTATCTGCATACTTCTACACAGCCATGTAAATAGGAACACAAACACAGTGGTGCAGACCACCACTCAAAAACAATATCCTTAGCAATGTGTTTCCGATGTGTGGGGCTGAGCTACTGAGGGAGCATCCTACATTATTTAACATTGAAAGAGAGAGAGGGGTGTTTTTGTTTTGAGTTTGAATTTAGCAAGAGGTCTCAAGAATTACTTATTGTACATGAATACTTATACCTTTAAGATAATTTAAACATATATTTTCTATGTGATTATTTGCATGTTGTTAGACATTAGATATATTCTTACAGAGAACAACGGCTTGTGCCTTGTGGTTAAAAACCAGCATTACAAAAATTGTTTGCGGAGTGCTACTCACTAATTAGTCTCGCAGAGCCAGCCTTAACTTATGTAAAGTCTGGGACACAGTGCTGGTTAACTTCATCAAGATCCGCCTACTTGACAGGAGAGGTATTTTGATTGACATGCACCAGGTTCAACTACGTAACCCAATGACAAAGTCGCACTTAAACTTATACTGAGGTATTTGTTGAGAAACTTACCACCAACATGACTCAGGTAGACTATAGATACTACATAAAATAAATGTAACAACTGAAATAAGTAAATGTAGCACTGCACAATAATCGCACTGGAATTACAGATACGGACGTGATGATGCTAACAGTTAATGAATATTGATTGGACATCCTCACTTACGGAAAGACAAGTATGTATCAGACATTCAGAACAGAGTATCTTATGTGACGTAGTGCTTAAAGGATGAAAGAGACTGGGACTACTCTCTAATCTTCCATCTTCATAGTCTGCTGCATGTATGTGAAGAGTTGTGGATTCAGTAATACCATCAATGCACGTATGCATTAGTAAAAATAGTAGACATTTCATTCTGCATCCAACATGGAGAATCCAATTCTCATTGTTCTCTTTATAGGAAAAAAAGGTGCCTACAATCACTGACTCCACCTGTAAATATTGTGAACACATGGGATACACTCCACGAAACCTCACACCGCCAGCTCTGTGGGAGCTTCATTTTGAGAATTTGGCTAAGATATTAAGAGTCAGGGAGAAGAATACTAAAAAACAAGTTCACAGTGAGGAACATTTAAACAGCCTCTTCCACACACAGTACAAGCAGAAAGGTGCTGTCACTTCCAGTAAGTGTAGTGTTCCCTTATCCCCCCCTTCCCCAGGACGCATTGGGACAAAGGTTCCTGAATGTGAGATGAAAGCCGTAGATCCAGTGCGGGGGCGGAACATTCCCGGCGGCTGATCGGCAGTCCAGATGTAGTAATGGGTTAATGAGATCTATGCCGTCTCCTCGCTAGCCCGGCCCGTATGAGGGGGGACATCTCCCCACGACAAAGGGATCTCTACTCAGATATAGATCGCTGTCGCAACGCAACCGTTAAGAAACTAGAATGGGGGAGTATCAGCGACGCACATCGCTTAGCCTATGTGTGAAGGCAGGCTGTGCATGAGTACAAAACATAGGCCTAAATCCTCTTGCCAATGTCAACAATAGAATGGGAGGGGGTGGGCGCAGAATGGTCTAATGGTTCGAACCCCGGTGTTGACCTCCCTATAAGCATCGTTGAGCAAGATGCCTAACCCCCAACTGCTCCCGGTGGTTGGGCACACCTTGGATGGCAGCGATCACCATCGGTGTGTGAATGGGTGAATGTGAGGAAAAATACTGTAAAGCGCTTTGGATAAGAGGACTTTATACAGTAAATGAAGTCCATTTGCCATTTATGTGAAATCCCAGACTGTATACATTAATCCGAAGGCTAATTCAAAGGTTCCAAACTCTAATTAAACTTCTGCATTGAGTCATCTCCTATGCATTTATGTTTGAGAACTGTGCACTTGGCTGTTGGTGGAGGGGGCGGGTAGAGGTGCTCGCTTGTCAAAGTGCACCATACTTTACGAAAGAAAGAAATCATAATTTATTAATGCCCCTTAGGAGAAATTCATTCTCTGCATTTAACCCATCCCCGAAGGGAGCAGTGGGCAGCCACTCGTGCGGCGCCCGGGGACCGACTCCAGATTGAGGCCAGTGTCTGGACAACAGCACTGACTGGAGGGTGAACCTGACATGTTTTTGATAGTGGGGGAAACCGGAGCACCCGGAGGAAACCCATGCAGACACAGGGAGAACATGCAAACTCCACACAGAAAGGTCGGGTCCACTGTGGTTCGAACCCTGGACCTTCTTGCTGTGAGGCAAGTCATTGAGGAGAGCCGTGTTTTTGTATTTATCTAGTTCAAATATCAACAAGCCTTCTCCATAAAGACTGACTTTACTTGTGTAAAGTCTGTGACAGCGCTGGCTAACTGTGTCAAGAGCCACCTATACTTGGCAGAGGGGTACAGTATTTGACATGCATGACAACCAACTACTGTACGTAACAAGCCAGGAACTATACCCAGAAACTAGGAACCTTAGATGAACTATTAATTAATGACCAAGTTGGATGTTAATTTTATACCGAGGAATTCTTTGGGAAACTTAACGACACTAGTCTGTTTGCAGGTCTTGTAAATCTGTTAAATAAATAGGCCACTATTACTGTTTAATGTTAAATTAGTAAGCACTGCTCTAGCATCGCTACAGAAGTTCAGATACAGCCGTGTGAGTGACAGCCAATGAATATCGACTCCCTCGCTTCCAGAAAGTGCTGTCGAGCTTAGAAGGGTGCAGAGAGAATGGAATTTAACAGAGAGGGTGCAATGGACTAACCTGACATGCCAGATGGATTGTTAGTCACAAGTCCATCTGGGGAGTCGTCCATCAAAACTGGTTGAAAAGGGCGGGCACTTTCAAAATATACTTGGCAGTTGATTGTATGGGTTTTTGCACAACTAAACCACGAGGCACACCTCAACAACGGTCATATAGCTATCAATACGATGCTCACTGGTAAGATCAGTTGCGACTTGGACACATTATTTTGGCAAAGTTAATCTGAAGCTTGTAGATCAGGATGGTTTTGCGATGGGGGGGAAGGGTCAATGGGAATTTAGCTATCTGGGCACTGCCAATTTCAGCCTCCACATCAATTATATTGCTTCATCTTGTTATTATTCCAATATCTTTGGTATATGCCTCAGACGTTCAGCACAGAGTTGCTTTTGTGACGCAGTGTTAATGGAAGGAATATGCTACATCAAAGTCCTTATAGACAAATCTCGCCGCTCACAGCCATCTTTGAAATGCCCCGGGCGGGAAGACAGTATAGGCAGGTGGCTTATGTCATTGTAACCACATAATTGGTTAAATAGGTTAATGCTTGGCAGCTATAAAGCAGACGATTGGCTCTTTTGGATTATGTTATATGTTATGTGTACTGCCATATTTGTGGTTCAGAATTCTCCCATAGAGCTCCATTCAACATTTTCTCATATCATTCAACATATGTCTCCTTATAGTGTCTCTGCAAGCATGCAGTAGGTACCTGTGTGTGTGTGTGCGTGCGTGTGCGTGCGTGCGAGCGCTATGTCTTTGTCTAGATGGGACTTTACCGTCTGTAACCTTGAGTAATGTTAGCTGTTCTAAAAATAAATCGCAAGTTCTACACATGCTCTGTCCTTCCAGCAGAATGACCACATCTGTCACACTTTTGAAAATTAATATTCAAGCTGTTTTATGCCTGTAGGACCATTGTTCATGAGCCACATATCGCCAGTTGAACTGCCGTGAAAGGCCTGACAGAGTTACCAAGAGCGTACCAATTATTTTGCGAATGTGCATTTTTTTACGTCAAATGTACAGACTCAAATAAATACAAATTGCATCTGACCTAATGCAATGCATATTTTGTGTTGTCCTTGGGTACAGTATTCCTAAACCAGTACAGGCTACAAGTCCCCTTTTAGCCTTCTGTGGAAATCTGGTTGATAAGTAGTATTTTACCTGAAACACAAGTTTGAAAATGCATTTTGTGTGTGAAATGGTATATGTGTGGAAAGAAAATGGAACAAGGGCGATGGCTGGAGGTCTGTGGCACAATGCTATTTAGGTCTTTTAGGTGTTAACGCATTCCCTTCTCCTGTCAGTGCCATTGACCAGAGACACTGGCACATATCTGGAGTTGGTCCCCGTGCGCTGCACAGCGGCTCCCCACTGCTCGCTTGAGGGATGTGTTAAATGCAGAGAACAAATGTCGCTACATGTGTGTGTATGTGACAATAAAAGAGCCTTTACCTGTCCCACATCACAATCACTCAAAGCGATTGTCATTGTTTGTATATTGCTTCTGCTATCTAGCTGTTTTATACGACGCATAACTGGCTGGATGACATTCAATCAAACGGCATCTGGTGACTAGACGTGAACCCACATGCAGGACTAGCGCTCCGGTCACAATGGAGATGAGCATGCGTGACAAAATAATAGCATACTATCCGGTGTATGCAGTGGTGTTATTGTCGTCGGGGAAACTGGAGCAGCGTATTGGGGTGCCTGTAAAGAAAGGCAATTGTTTTCTTCGCAGGTGGGCCCTCTCGCTCTCTGACCATTTAGCTTTGTCTTCCAAGTAACCGTTCATTGATGACACTAAGGCTAGTTGTAAGTGTGATGTGATGTGCTATTCACTTAGTGGCACAACACTAGCCTCGCGAGACCATCTTGATCTCGCGAGCTTGAGCTTCAGTTTAATTTTGCTGTGAGGATCAGTCTGGAAAGCCTAGCAATCATTTTGAATGTGTTCGAGTAGCAACTGAACATTCCAATCAGCGTCAATGACCAGATGGTTGATCCAATCAACTCCCAAGTATTTTTTTGAAAGTACTTGCCATTCACAAGTAGTTTCAACGTACGGCTCCACAGATGGACTATGTGACACAACAATTCCTCTGGCATGTCAGGTTAGCACAACATGGAGAATGCCGAGCACTAAACGATGGAGCGCGCTGTGCTAGTGCAGAGTGACAGTCACAGAATGATTGCATTTGTTGTGTTGGAAACATGAACATACATGAGGCCACAATAGCATGTAACCAAAATAGGGCTAAACGTATCTGAGACTAGTACACCATGACTAATGAATCAACATGAGCTTTGAATAGAATAGTGTGTGTGCAAATAGTGAATTAGACTAAAGTGTTTTGGAAAGTTTTGGACATTGGTGGTCTGCAACACTCCAGATGGCAGTACAAGCTGCCGCACAAACACGCACACGCACACGCAAACACATGCACACGCAAACACACACACACGCACACACACACACATGCACACACACATACAGAACCCCCTATTTGTTGTCTTTCATGCAGAACATTGTATAAAACAAATCAACCAGACAAAAATATAAGTAATGGTACATGATCAAATAAGACACAATACAATACTATATACAGTATTATGCACATAAGATTAATGCAGTCACCAAAACAACATTTTATCATCTTAAAAATATATATAAACTTAAGTATATAGTGTCCCAATCGGACATAGAAAAGCTTATACTGCTTTTATCTCTAGTCGGCTAGACTATTGTAATTCACTCTTTGCTGGTATTCCAAAAAAGCTAATTAAAATGCTGCAATGTAATGAATTGCAGCCCTGAATTCTAACCAAAACCAAGAGAAGAGACCACATTGCTCCTATTTTATAATAACCACATTGGCTACCAGTTGTCCACAGAACTGAGTACAAAGTATTGCTATTAATTTACAAATATCTGCATATCTCAGCATTCTGAGATCCATGGATTCTGGGAAACTTTGAAACTTAACATATTAAAGCTGCATTCAGCTACCATGCTGTATGTAATTGGAACATATTACTGTACCACAATATATCAGATTTGCCACAAATATAACTAGTATGTTTAAATTAAGATTAAAAACATTTATTTGTTCATATGCTTTTGGTTAGGTTGCTAACTGATTCTTTATATTGTGGCTTTATGCTGTATATATTTCAATACTGTATATGTACTGCTTAATTAAAAAAAAAAGTAACTTTTTTTAAAGCACACTGAATTGTTTTTAATGTACGAATTGTGCTATATAAATAACTATGCTTTGCTTTGCTAATAAATATAAATATAAGATATGACAAGCTACAGTGTAATGTAATGTATTAGGATCACATATACAGCCTGGTATCAGAATAATTTAAGATAAGATTGAGTAACATAAGATAAGACATGACCAAAAATAAAACAAATGATAGTTTAAGATAAGTTGCAATACAATAGTACAATACAAAAGTTTTAAGTGCACACTAAATAAACACACTCAAATACAACTAAATAAGTAGACAAAGTGACTTATAGAAAGAGACAAACGCAAGAGAGATTGAGACCGACTCAGTTGGTCCCACAAAGACATGGGGCAGCGTGGAGAACTATTAGGATTCTGCCGGTTCCATAGTCACGTCTCGTATTTTGGAGAGAGGGGCGTGCGTCTCTGTAGCTCAGCGCATTAAACTTGCATGGCTCTGTCAGGATGCTGTGTTCCTGCTGGATTATTTATCAAATAGTGCGGAGTTGTTTATCACACCTGTACTACTGCCCCAGCCAGGTATGAACTCTGCATCTCCACATATATCAGGATGAATGTGAATTTGTATTAAAATAGCTAGAAAGGTTGAAAACATATATTCACGACTTGAGAATGGGATAAGCAGCGGCTTAGTATTGTATCTCAGAGAGCCCTTAGACCCTCCATATTTGTCATGAATGAATACATGAGATTTTACTTGAAAGACTGGAATAACAGAGAGTGTTGAACAGACAGTACTTCCACATTCGATGTATTTTCAGCTTTCATGCAGACCAGAACGACCCAGCGTTCCATGCAAGTAAATTTGCAAGGACAAGGATTTCACCATAATATTGCCCATTCTTTTTCTCTAGGTGCGTTAACCCGTGTTTTGAGAATATTACATTAATTCCCAAGTATACAGTATAATCAATCTGAGGCCACAGCTGTATTTCTCCAGCGAACAGCGTTGGGGAAAATGTACTTAGTTTCAGGCCATGCATGGTTGATTTACTTAGCTGTCTGGTATAGTACAGTACGGGCGCTGCCTATGTAAGCCTCCACATTAAATGCCTTTGGTGACACGCCCACTTGAGAGACCAGAACCGCTCCATCTTTGCGTCCATTGAAATGCATCACAGAGCTCCATCTTGTAATTATTCCAATATCTTTGATGGTACTGTACTGTACCGGCTGTATTGCCTACTCGTTGTCGTTTTGTCAAAAAGTAAAACAGAGCAGCGATAGCTACAATAATGCCTGCGATGGCACCCGCACAGAACCACTGAAGCTGGGAGTTTCCTTCACAGCCGGCTAACAAATGGTAGCTTCGCTAATTGACCCCAAGCGCTTTGGGCACTCTGTCTGCATCACAACAAAGTCATTATCGGCATTGTGATTACCTAATTAAAACCCATTCACAGGTCACTGATGCCTGAATGATTAGAGAGTGACGTGTCAGGGCACAACCCCTTGCTAATGCCAAACTGTTATGCCATTGGCCACTTTGTGGGGAGAGCCACATGCAACAAATGTAAATCAATTTCAGCAGGCTCATAGGTGACTGTATGCTATAGCTCACTACTGTACTGTGTCATTTTTAGTATGATAATGACTTCATGCTGTGAAATATCTAATTTATGTATACATAATTGTGTATTATTAATAATCAACCATACATATTTGGATTTCAATTCTTTATGGGCAATAATAGGTTTAATTGTAATGTCAATAGATTGTATTGAGCAATCAAGCACATTTGAATACCCAAATGATACCAGAAGATTACATTGGAAAAATATAAATGACCCAAGAGTTTAATAGGCAGGGAAAGCCGTATTTTCCATTCATTATTTAATAGCAATGCACTAGGTAACTTAACTAGCGTGAAGCACTTTGAAAAACCTGTACAGCCTCAGTAGAAGCCTTCTCTTCATAAAAAATGTAAATGTTTTCTAATATAATACAGCAAACAATTGTAAAGCATAGCATGTGTGGATATTTCCTTTCTATTGTTTAAAATATATTATTTTAACCTTCAGTGTGTAGCATTTTCTCCAATATTCATGCTGTGTTGTGTGGTATATTGCAGTTAATGAGTTTCATCCATAAAGCAAGAACAGGCTGTTTCAAACTGCCAAGCCAAACCCAAAATTCTACATAGTTCAATTGTGCTGTAACAAGGCTGTTATAAATCAGGTTTAAAGCTTCCATATTCAGGCAATATTAAGGCTCTGATTGGGCATATATCACAGTTGCGTGGTGGCAAAGAGAATCCAACCTAGGGTTGCCACCTTGAATGTGGAAAAATGGACATCATGCAAGTGGAGACAAATGAAACAGGATGTCTGGGGTCCGTCCCCATGAGATTTTGAGAGTCAGACAAAATTTCCTGCATTCTGGTGAATTATTATGCACCAATAGTTGCTTTTTATGCATACATTTCAAAGTCCTCTGCTACACTCAACATGAATGTAAAGGAAAGAATAGTTGCACCAATTATTACTGACCAGAAATATATAAATATAAATATAAATAATATAAACTTTAGTTTTTGTTCCCATTTGTTGATATTTGAGAGATGAGTTGAGAAAGTAGGCAATAAGGTTTGTGCACAAAAAAGGTTTAGACCATTTAAAATGTGTTAAAACTACTTCACCTTTGCCAATATAATACATCCACATAACATACAATATTACATAGGTTTTTTAATTAGGCAAAAATATGACCATTATGCCAATAGCAGGCCAGGGCTGTGTAGAAGTCTCTGATTATTTTTTCAACACACACAGAGAACGGTAAGCGAGTGAAATCCGAGGAGATATTTGATGAATTTGACCAAAAAAAAGTGTTTTCACTTACAATTATCTTGAAATAAGTGCCTATACCTTTAATAGGAAGTACTTTTCACTTTGAGGGCGAAAACCATGCACTCATGAACTATAGGTCCATCTGTGTTACGGCGGGCTATTCTGGTTCTGCAGCCAGATCATGCTCACAAAGCCTGTTCCCCATTGATGGCCGATAGACAAATCACGCCTCTAAAATGATTATGAACATTGCATTTTATAGACGATTTTAAATACCAACACAACATACCAAAGGATAAAAAACAGGTTGTGTAACCCCATACAAGTTCTATTTATCTATTGATAAACAGCTTCTATGTTTATCGGAAAAACATGCTTGACTAAACCTTTAATTCATTCAATGGTTACACTTTAGTAACCTTGTAAACAGTCTGCTTTTATATAGCGCTTTTCTTATCTTCTGGCCACTCAAAACACTGTACAGTATTGCCTCACACTAACCCATTCACACACACAACGATTGTTACCATGCAAGGCACGTCCAACCACTGGAGCAGTTAAGGGTTAGGCATATTGCTGAAGGATGCTTACAGGTAGGTCAACACTGGGGTTTCAACCCACAACCTTCTGGCTGGGAGCTCTAGACCACTCTAGACCACCCTGCACCTTGCAGTTCTATTTATCTATTAATAAACAGCTCCTATGTCTATAGGAAAAGCAAGCTTGACTCAACCTTTAATTTATTCAGTTAGCTATATAGTAAATGTAAATAGAGATCTATAGATGTTTTCTTCACCTGTATGAAGATGAAACACTTAACCTTTATTGTAATTACTGTAGGCCTCTAGAAAGTTCACTGTTTATGCATTAGCAACAATGATGTAATTTACAACAAATAAAGCATGGCTTTTTGACAAACAAACCAGAAACAAAACATTCTTCTTGGACAAGTGGGTGGTGGTGGTTATGGACAGGTGGGGCCACATATTGTGACAGACATGATACAATCACATACTGTACAGGCAGACTGAACACTGACTCACAGTCAGTGTTCAGTCCTTTAGGGAGAACAAGAGTATCTTTTGTAGCATATTACCTCTCACTGCCCACCAAGCTAATTATACAGGCCATTCATGTGAATCGTGTAAAGAGGGATTTGCGTAATTACTAATCCCTGCTCCTGTGATAATTCCAACTAAGAAAAAAGAAAGGGGGAAAAAAATAGAAGAAAGATATTTGGAATTTCCAAGTGAGAGAGCCAAGTATAATGCCTAGAGGTTCCTCTATGCCAGCTGAGTAATGCCTAGAGGTTCTTCTATGCGGGGGGTTTAGAGGGAGAAACAAATAACCAAACAATGTTTGACTTTACTACGACTTTACAAGTGGATTATTTACATTGTGCACCGCATGCGCTGTGTTCAAGCATGCAAAGTGAGAGACAGTGTTTAGATGCGCTCCGTGTGGGAAAAGTGGATGAGGAAAGCATTCCGACATCAAGTGGTGGCAGCAGTCGGCTTGTGTTTGGTGTTTGGTGGGGGGAGTGTGTCTACGAATTCAGAGCAGCTGCCCTGGGAGGGGAACAAGGGCAGGGGTCCCCCTGGGCGCGCTTGGCTCCACTCAGCGTCAACTCTGTGGAGACTGACAGACACAGGGCCACAGGATCGGAGGGGTGAAGAGGGCAGAACAACAGTCTGGACACACACAGCAGGCACGCCGCTTCACTACAAAGTATCGAAGCTTTAGGTCCATGCCGCTTGGAACACTGAGATAACGCTTTTATTTTGAAGGTACACGCCTCCTTTTGTGACGGATATTCAGAACTTGTCGTAAGAGCTATTTCCCATTTCGGGAACTCGAAGGATCGACTTGTCACACACTCAGTGGCCAGACATTGAGCACATACTGTAGGTGTAGGTAGCCAGTGATCTGCCAGTGATCTGAAAAAGCATGGTTATACTCACATACTTTATATAATGTACAGCACGCTAAATAACCATCTATTTATGCCTTGCATCCTGCCATGTTTTTAATACCATCATACTCGGCAATTCAGGTATCATGGAAAATATCACAGTATCCCACTACTACCATTCGTGTGCCAGGATGTCGTAGATACAATAGGTCCAATTGCACATGAATGCCACATTAGTACCACTTGTGGTTTGAAGTTTATTATTATTTAAGGTTATTGTTCTGGTTTGAAAGGGTAGCGAGGAGTGGTGTGTAAGGAGAATCCCCCCTCCCCTCCGGGGAAGGAAATTTGGGGTTCCAGCGGTGCTATGATGACGCAATATAGTAAACTTTAAAAAAAAGTTTTTTTCATCTGGTCCGAGTCAATGCTGAAAATCCTGAACATGACATTATGTCAAGTGTATGACTATGACCTTTTTAAAGCAACAGGAGTACTCTTTAAATAACATGTGAATTAGTACTTACCAGTACTTGTGTTGTGAAGAGGCAAACAGAGCTCTCAGAGGTACTAGCTACGTGTGCCAAAGTGTCAGGAACCTGAGTTCATTTCAAAATGCGAAGGTTTAAAAAAATATTTGTATTCTAGCTGCGTTTTAACCATAACCGTTTATCTTCAATATACATGTCCATACATTATTGTATCTCAAAACTGGATCAGAATGATCTTTTGTTTTTGTGTTTGTTTTTTAGTTAATAAAATGCTGACATGTACAGTATATGAGCTTGTGACAGAACATGTACATTTACATAGTCATAGGCTGTAGGGAGAGGCTTCATTCATTGAGAAAAATAAATATATAAATAGTTCATTGTTACCAGTGTTAGAGCAGGGTTGGCCTTTTTGGCTCAAGGACTGGTGCCGTGTCTGCACACCTGGGTATATGTGTTGCTCCCGATATTGTCTGTGTTGATCTTCCAGCAGTCTATTTGGGATTCCAGCAGCTGACACCTTGGCCAACTGGAGGCTCTGAAGTGTCCATTAGTGCTGTATTGTGTAATCAATTAAGTCATAGATTTTAGTTTACTGGAATGGATGTAACATTGCAGCAGTAGCAAGGTCTTCGGCTGCATCACAGCCAAAAGCAACCTATCACACCTGTCAAGCAGTCATCAGTTACCCACATCTAAAAAAGCAGGTAATTGAAAACATAAGACGTGTAATTGCAAAACACACTCACATGGACTGCTGTGCTCTGAAAGGTGCCATTTCAATGAAGGCAGTGGCTGCTGTGTCTGGTGAATCGACGATGAAGACTCACTGCATTGTCTTTTTCTAGAGGTTATTCCATTGTTATGGTAAACTGTTGACAGATAAAGCTTCTAATAATTTCCTTATATTGGCACATCAAGTAGGTCATAGGTCAGTACACAGCAACAGTTGTAGTAACTGTAGAAATGTATTAGTATATAATTGACCTTACATTATGAAATCACTCATAATGCAATAAAGGCAATAAAGTGCAGTCGAACAGCTTAAATATGTTTTCAAGCACACATCTTGAGTGGTTTTGTATTATAGTTTTATTATGAAACAGATCTTCCATTGAATTGGTGAACTCAACTGTCTTTTCCGTCATGAATTCTCATAGTACATTCAGTTTAATGTTTATTTCAACGAAAAACATCTTTGAACTTGGCACTTAAAAAACAACCACAAAGAATTGTCACCTTTATTCATTTGGAACAAAATTTACAAAGCCACTTTTTTTTCTTTTTAAAATACTTTTATAACAGTTTTTTTTTAAACCCAACTTATGAGAATATTCAAAATACACTTTTTAATGTTACCTCTCTCTCTTTGTACTTATAAATATGTACATAGAAGTGTCTTAGTGTCCTATCCCGTGTTCTTCCCTGGATTCTTCTTAATAAACCGTTAATAAAGATCTTGTGATTTATCCATGTGTTATTTATATATCCGTCCACGCTGTTCACACTCTGCAGCTCCCCTCCGTCCCGCTCCTCCAGAGAGTCTGTGTCCGGCGGTCCCCAGGTGCTCAGATGGACGTCCCGTGGCCGTGCTCAATGGCGTCTGGGATGTGTCCGCCCGGCACCACCTGATAGGCCATGGGCATGGGGCTCTTGACGGGGCTCTGCCGGAAGAGCCCCCCGTTGGGCGCCCTGTGTTTGCAGCGGATAGAGGGCATGGTGGCGCTGCTCAGAGGCAAGGGCAGGCTCCTGCCGCCGCCGCCGGCCGAGCCTAGCGTCCTCCTCCCGGCCCCGCAGCCCTCCTGCAGGAAGGTGGTCACGGAGCGCTGCGGCGGCGCCCCCCGGTGGCCTGCGTAGTCCCGCGCAGACAGGGCTTCCAGCGACTGGCTGGGCTGCATGCTGCCAAGGTCCAGGGCGGAGATCTCTATGGACTGACCGGGCAGCTGCTTGTGGGCCAGGTCCTCATCCAGGAGGCTGTGTAAACGCTGGTGGACCTGCTCCAGGTTCACCTCTTTGTCCTGGACACACACCAGGAGGGAGGGGGCGGAGGGGAGGATGATGTTGGCATGGCAACACAGAGTGGACAGAGATGTTACAGTAGGAGTCAGGTGGATACGTTAATAACAGGGACACACAAGAGGAGGATGTGAATGTGTAAACAATGTAAAGGGATTGAAAAGGGGAGGAGGAAGAAAGAGAGGGAGATATAAGATTGTTACAAACGTCAAGATTAGATCTACTGCAGCCACGTGAAATTCAGTCTCGTCAACTAATCTGCAAACACATTCTGTTTAGTGTTCAGCGTTATTCAGTGACTCATCCACGTCATTCAAAACGTTCAATCCACACTCCGCTACTGGTTGAAATAGGCAACGTCAAGGCGTTACGGTGTTGAGACATCACCTTGTAACTCTGCAATTACATAATGCAAGACAAGTGATCCAGGTATTGTCGCTAATTACGGACAAGGAGATATTGATAATTCTCCACTTCTTCACTGCGAATATCATTCAAAATCTGTAGAAATAATATAGTAGAAATGTTAGTAGTAAACTAGATGGCACCAAAACCGCATGTAGTAGGTTTGGTGTTATTTATTCCATGTTTTGCAACAATTGATATATTTATGCAAGAGGGAAAGTAGCAGAGCTTGCATTGAACTGTATTTCAATTTCATGCTCGGTGGTGTGATTCGGCCTAAATTAATACAATCAACGTCATTTTTGGAAACGCTGCACCACTCGCCCCGCGTCCCCCGTCTCCCCCATCTCCCTAGAGTTTAGATCCGTGACAGATGAACAGACAGACGGATACTGGACAATTTATTATCGATTATACATTGTTGGGGACAGCAATAATAACAAAAACAGTAAATATATATGAATAATAGTAATTATATATATATACTCTGTGAACTGTGTGCTTCTATACATACTCTGCACTGTATGTTTGAGCTTATGTTCACTTCAAGACATCCAGTCTTTTCTGACGGACCTGCATGGACAGCATCCCTCTGTTGGCATAGCCGGTTGTGACAGACGTACAAAGCCAACCAAGCCAAGGCCTCACGAGAAAGACATTAAGAGTGATTAATGTGCTCCTGTCAATTTAAACTATCCAAGATTGCAGACAGAATTATAGCGTTTAAGTCTTGTTTTTGTGTTTTATTAAATGTTTTACTCTTTGCTTATTCTGGCGTCGATGGGGCGTGTCAGAGACATATGTCAGGAGAGGGGGGACCCAGAAAAACACCACGTACTCCGAAAACACAATAAATATCTCTCGCGAACGTCCCAGCACCGTTTTGGCACACATCATTCCACCTAGTTCAAACCCCACGTGTCTATGTACCACAAGCTACAGCATACTAGACACACACAGGCAAACCAAACGAGAGATTAATGGGGGTGAGATGAGAAATGATGCGACTAATAAAATGCCCACCATGCCCCGCCCTCTTTTGTCTGTCATCAGCCAATGACCATCTGTTACATCAGGCCTCTCCTCTCCTGTGTCACAAGACACTTCCCATACTGTCTGTCTGTCTGTCTGTCTGTCCATATGTCCTGCTCGCCTTATGCCCGTTATGCCATTACATGTCAGTGGTCCAGAAACGTCTGGGATGTTTTTACATCCTCGGTTTCCATGGTAATCGATTGGATTACCATGATCACATGATCATGTACCATAAGAAATAGATCACAGTTACTGCGATAGGGAACCTTGTCCGCCTGCCGGGAACCAGTGAACAACCATACGCACACCAACAAGGTTCCTTGTTGCATCTCCGAACATTGACATATAATTGTAAGTGGTCACTTAAGTGAAACAGCATTTAGAGGTGTAAGAGACCAATAGTTTAATGGCTATCATATGCATTTGCTGTCATGGGCTTGTGAAAGTGGTGCTTAAAAGGTTTGGGGAAGGTTAATGTACAGTATATAGTAGTGTATGACTAAGCGTTTATGACCTCCATCGCTAATTTAGGCATAAAGCCTACAGTAGCTAAGATGTTACGCAACTCCCATCACAGCAATATGTGGTCATTATGAGAGGCGGCCCTCAATCTTAAAATGTCAAACCCACACGGGGGGCACTTGATTTTTACTGCCTGTCGACAGGAGTCAGATTTAGGACTGAACCTCGAGCGAACGCCTTTATTCGATGGCAAACTGGCGGGTCGAGGCTGAGATTACACAGCTTTACGTGCTTTTGCTCACACTTTAGTTTAGGGATCCATGTCAAGCCTTAGTGCGGACGCCAGTGGATTGCAGCTGCACTGAGCCAGAGCTCTTAGGCATTACGACGTGAATGGACTAGCGATTGATACAACTCCATGACGGAAGTACAATCACACACACACACAGGTACAGCTTTGATGCGCGGCACTTAGTAAAACGCCAATCTACCACACGCTGTTGTAATGTAAGGGCTCTCCTTTCTCTTCATCATGATCGTGATTCAAGATGATGTGGGTTTAACCCCCCCCCCCCCTTCCCCATCCAACGAAAAACCCCTCCCTCCCCCATATCCAGACAAATAACCAAAAGCGTTTCCGTTTGACCACTACAATGAGAGGAAAATGGCGGCAGCTGGCTCTGAGAGAGAAGCCTCAAGCGAGGGTTCCTAGAGGAGCACCACGGCCTCTCTCTCCCAGCATGAGACGGGATGACCACATGGACAACGGCTCGCGAGGGCCACACCTATTATAACTGGGTGTACTGCAGCTCGACTAAATCGGAGCTGGCGTCAGGCCCCGCCGGATCCATAAAGTAGAGTGTGGCAGAGGCATCCCTGGGCAGCACCGGGGGGCCCGGGGGCCTGGGTCTGGATCGGGGCCTCGGCGGGGCCAGGGCGGGGGCAGCCACCACCACCACCGCTGCCCCGCCAGGAGCCAGGGGAGCCGGGGAAGCCTTGGGGCTGTCAGCGGTCACCTCTTTGGGCTGCTCCCTGCTTCGGCAGGGCTGGCTGTTCCACCAGGTCTCCAGGGCGGCCACAAGCAGCGCCAGCAGCAGCCCGGCTGCCAGGATGCAGAAGACGCCGGCGAAGCTGTGCAGCCGCAGCGAGCGGCCCTCGGGCTGCGTGTCGGCGTGGCTGTCCAGGTCGCAGCGGCCCTTCCTGGGCCACCACTTCTGCTTCAGGATGGCCAGGTCGCCCTTCTCCTGGAGCTCCAGGATCCTGGCAAGACAGAGTGTGGGACAAAGCTGCATGTCATGCCGGGGGAACACCGTGTCTCGCGGGGCCGTCATGAGGTGCGTCCATTGGCGAACTGTGGCAAACACGTTTGCTTTGAACTTTTTTTTTTTTATTATTTAACATTTTGTGTGAACATTCCAAAAATGTTAGTTTTAAACTGTCAGCCTTCGTCCAGCAGCAACGCGTGTTAGTCGAGAACTACCTCCTCAGACTGTTGGTTTGTGTTCACAAACGTTCGTGGCGAGCTTAAAGCAAGTGGAAAATATGTTGGCAAACGTTCGCCAATTATGAACGCACCTCTGATCTATAGTAGCCTGCTCCACGTGATGTCTGATGCGTTTTTGTTGACTGTGTCGAAAAACAACCAATCAGCCGCTTAATGTTTCAGCCGGAATGTTTTTTCCCCCAAAATGATCACCGTACTGTAATTTGTACATTTTGGTTCCAATGGGCTAGCTAAAGGTGTATAACTAGGCCAATCATATGTAAAGAAGTTTGATATAAATGTATTAGCACCTCCTTTATGACAAACACTTTGAATTTAATGGTATCACGAGGCTATGTGATGCCTCTACACATCCAGTTATATCTCTCTATGTATCTGTACATGACCTCTGACCTGTGTGGAAACATATTCCTTCTTTCCAAACAGATACATTATTAAACCACTCAGTACATTCATCCACAGTCCAGTATACATAGAAGCGTGGGCAGGAAATTATTAAGCAATTTACACAGTCCCAATGCAACTCAGAGGACAAATAATTACTGATATTGTTTTGCTGTAACAAGAGCTACAGAATATACACAGTATCAGTGGTCCTGTGGTGTGGACAGGCACTTTACAAATAAGTCCTTCAGCATACACTTTTATCCAAAAAAATGTACACACACACACTATAAACTAATAAAAATGATTTACTGTAAATGCATACAATTAAAAAATACAAAACATTTAAAAAAAACTTTTATTGTGCAAGTGCACAGTAGAAGGCCACTGTTTGTATTGTAATAAAGCGCAATGATTTCCCATTGAATTGTCACAATTACTCACCACTAACAAGAGGTACAGCATATGAACTGCTTTAAGTAAACAAAAAACAAAGGAAAACAATTGCCGCATCATAACAAATGGCTTTCATATCAAGTCGAATAAGCTCTGCCACGAGATGAATGAGGAAACGCTACAGTCAGCCCATTAGTTAGCCTCAAGACAGTCGGGATGTGGAGGAGAAGTGCTGGAGGAGAATAATGATAGCTGACTGGAAACAGAAGCGAGACAGTGAATTTCTCTCAGTGGAGAATCATTAGTCACCCTCTACAATGGCAGAAAGGCGCTCACGTTAGCATGGAATACTAGCAGCACGGAGAGCTAGCATGTGCTCCCACTGGCATGGCCTATAAACACACATCTGCAAATGTTACGTCTGTATTGTTTGACATACAGCGGTTTATAAAGCACAATAAAACACACAGTCACCTTTTTATTAATGATCTGAAGGTCATGTACAATGTCCCACGGAGGCATGCTGCAGTTTATGAGGTAATGAATCTATGCCCGCTGGTCTGCCTGAATTTACATTTCACTTGGAAGAGGAAATAATGTGAACATGACTCATAAACTTGGGTATAACTCTTAGGAAAGTCATTGCCATATGTGAACTGTAATGGCTTGGCTCATATACTGTATTCCTTCAAATATGTTGTGACAGTTCATCAGCCAAGACAGACTACTGTATATACTGTATAATAAGTGTTATTGAATTGACGACACAAGTCTAAAGAGTTAAAACAATCCAGACATCCTGGGAAGCTCTCGATGGAGCAGCAACAATGACTATTGGCCAGGATAGTCTAGTAAAAGTGGCCATGGTTTGAGACTCTGAGTTGGCCTACCTGGAAGCCTCCCTGAGAAAGATGTCTGACACATTGTATGTTGAATTGGTTATTGACATAACATTTGATGTAAGCACACATCTTAAATTTGACAAAAGCTAAGCTATAAAAGACAAAAACTATGTGTACAATACATTTAAAAAATACTTGTCGACGTCGGAATAACTAGTCATTGGTTTTCTCTACTGTATATTTAGACTAGTTGTGGAGACATTTTTTGTAATAACTTTTGGCAAATTTTTGATTGCCCCCCGCACAAGGCTAGGATAGATTAGAGAACAGGGTGGTTAACTGCCAGTCAAAAGGTTGTGGGTTCGATCGCCTACATGTCCAGACAACCTGTAAGCACCCTTGAGCAATCAGCCTAGCAGAGGATCCGGGACCACAGAGATACTACAGAGGGTCCTCAAAATTATTTCATCCAAAAATGATCAGAAAATATACATCAGTATAAATACAAACTGCATGTGTTACATATATACAGTGCATATGTCAATAATTATTTTAATGGATTAGTTAGTGGCCTACTTTTATAGGCCAAACATTAATGTTGGCCTGGCAACGAAATACTATACCTATGATAGAAACATATCCTATACAAACCTTAGCCATCAGCCAAGAGGTCCTTGGCCCATGAAACATTTTAAAGACCTCTGTCCTAACCTATATATGTACACGTTATTTTGGAAAACAATCCATAGTTGTTGCATTTCCACCCCAATAGTCAGGCAATAGTAAGACATCATTGAAAGGGTTTATGAAGACTGACGAGTTACCATAACATCTCACAGCATGCAGTCAGATGGTTTGTGATTGAGACCCGTAATAACTCACTTCTGGGAGAAGAGGTCTCGGTAGGGGCTGCCGTGCTGAAGAGCTATGCCGTAGCCCCTGGTGCTCAAGCTGTTCCCCGTCACCGCCAGTGTACAGTCATCGTCTGTGAGCGCCGCATATTCAACCACCGCCATGTCCCACAGAAAGGCAAAGGACTCTCTTTTAGCCTGGACACACGCACACACACACACACGCACACACACACACGTGCGCACACGCGCATACAAAAGGATGCATTGATGTGGCGGACTACTTTTGGGATGCAAAGGATCAATCTTATCTGACCACAGCACACACCTTCACAGCCCCCAATGACAGAACATGACGCAATAATTTATGTAATTTACTGCAGCACTTTACTGTACTTTAAATACTTTACTGTACTATAAAAAGTGAAGCTACTCTGTACGTATTATTAGCATAGGCTGTTACTGTATATTGTATATCGTGCCTAGCCATTATAAAAAAATATAATATAGCATCAGCGATATTATTACATTTAAAGTAAATCCATTGTATAATTTAATACGCTGTAATGGTTTCCCCTTATAAAAATTGTGGCATCATTTGAGTTGGCTTATTTTCTGTAGCGTTGCATTTCTCTGAGACTGGATTGTGTTCTGGCCTCTAGCTCACGCCGTGAAGAATGTCAACCAAATCCTCCAGCTGCGTTAAACCCATTCGGAGTGTGAGGTTTTATTTTGTTGTTTTTGTTCATTTTGCTCTTCCTTCTCTTCACCAAGTGTCTTCGTCCATGATGGTACAGTGATAGAATAAATCATTTGAAATCCCAAAATAAAATAAACAACATGCAATAAGAAAACATGTTTATATTAGAGTATGTCAATAATTGCTTTTCAGTAAGCACGGCTAACAGACAGTACCTTATTATTTTGCAACACTGATAATTATTAAGCACTACAATATAGTTATCAACTTTTCTTTAAGATTCATGAACACATTGGACATGTTTTGAGTTGAAGTTTAAAGCTGCTTTTCTCTGATGCATGTATTTGTGAAATACCACATGGTATTTATTTCTATTTCTACACCAAATGCAATTAACTGCTCATATAATCGGGCAGTTCTGTGCCTAGGCTTCTGTGTCTAATTTGTTTAATTATGTACGATTCTTCACTGTGCTTTGTGAGTATGCGTGCGCTTCATTATGTGCTATGTAATAGAATGTGTTCATAAAAGTATTCAGTCCAGTAGAAAACTGAGTCTATTAATGGAGAAAAATGAAGAGGCAATTCTCTTTTCAATAGATGCTGGTTGTGATTGTACATGCAAATTTCTGTGAATAAGAAACAAAAGTTTCCTTTCATAACTAAACAGTGTTTTTATCTTAGGTCAAATTAACTTTTATATAATATTTGTAACATACTTATTATCATACTACATATTTTATACTCCCTCAAAGAAGTAGTAAAATATATTGTTAGGATAAACATTTTATATGTGAGACGTTAAGATGTAATGCTAAATCTCTTTAGGAACATTCATTTGACAATTGAGCTTCAAACGTTAATTGAATAAAAAACAATACACATAAATAATAATAAGATTAATAATAATAATAATAATAATAATAATAATAATAATAATAATAATAATACATTATTATTATTATTATTGATATTATTATATATAGTCCTAATTTTTTTCATAATTGTAAACAATCATACATGTATCATTATTAATGTGACAATTTACAGAATATTTACTGGAGAGTGTATGGTTAGAACATGAAACATACTTTGATGTAGGTGGTGAGCTTTTGTTCTAAGTCTGTACCAGCTTGGTTGCTATAGAAACCGTTAGTAGGAGAACATCCATGAAAGAGCCTTAGTGCTGTGTTTATAGTTCTATAGAGGAAACACAATAAAGCAACAGGGACCCTGGAATCCCGGGGGACACAGGAAACGTGTCCCCAATCTCACTGAAACACCCCCCCCCCACCAAACCCGCATTTATGTTCAAATATGTGTAAATAAGGGAATTATGCATGAATCAATATTTAAGAACTAGATGCAGCAATGTTGCTGTCTTGCTAAGGGATGTCAGCTAGTTAGCCAATGATATGAAAATGAACGTATATGAAAATTGTGACCTAGACACTCAATAATATCAATACATTTAAACAATATTAAACATATTTGTCAATTCTGCAACACATAATCTTCAGTTTACATTTTCTTGTATGTCTGTATATACTGTAAGACTGACTGTATATCGGTCCGGTATTTTTCTTGCAAAGAGAGGAGAATTTAGTTGTTAAGCTAAACTATAGCATTACAATAACACAATAAAACTAACACAACATAACACAATATAGCTACAATGACACGATTGTTATAGTCTAAAAAAGCCACAATATGACTAGACTCCCTGTTGTTATTGCACTACAGTCTCATATTTTGCCTTTTTGTTGCGCAACTAATATAATGACCTGCTGCTACTAGTTGTCCAAATATGTAAATATTAAAAAAAAGACAGACTGGTCATTATCATTGTCTTGGGAAAATAACTTCCTAATGTAATTTAATCATAACTCATGTCAGGTAGTGTAAAATATAAACATAATGAATACAGTAGTACAACCATTTATAATACAACCAAATATAATATTGTTCGACACAATAAAGGCCTTCATTTTCTAAAGGACAGATAATAGAAGACACTCTACGTAAGCCATTGCACTTCATAGTGCCAATATTGTGGGACTTTACTAATGTGGTATGAAAAGGAGAGAGGCTGTTACATTTAATTTAGCAGCTGTGCAGCACAAAGACTTGGGGCAAATCACACCGTTGCCAGGACAATGGACAGAGGCCAAATGCCCTGGAGAAGAGCTTCCCTAACCCAACACCGTGGCCATTTTGCCCTGCTTTGCCCTGCTCAGCTGCTGACTATTGGCAGGCACAGCTAAATTATGTCGGCTCGTTAGCCCTCTCCCATAAAACCAGGATCCCCAGTGGGAAGAATATCTCCAGCCAGGAGGAGGTGCAATATGTCATACTGCCGCCTTCTGTCTCCACACAAGCCTGTGGTCAATAGGTCTAGCTAGCATGGAGTCGATGACACAGTTTTGCCAATCAAAATACACACTCTTTCTTAATACTTTTATTTCTTAATACTTTTAGTAATAATGTTGGTTATTTTGAACCTATCTGGATTGGGATTTGTGTCTGTGAATGGCAATAAACAACAAAACCGGTGAATGTTTATATATTGATTTATATATTGCGACTTGAGTGACAATGGGCTAGCAGGTGTAAACGCTCACTCTTATGTATAAAAAAAAACTAAATTATAAATATTACGTTTCATTACTGAAGGATAATCTTCCACACTGCAAAGAGGAACTGCATATTTTGGGAGATGTATGTCTGTTTGCTCTATAAGTTAGATACAAATTAATTAGCAAGCATTAATTAACTTAAATAGGTAGAGGGACTATAGTGAAGAGTAGTTAACTACAGTAGCTGGTACAAAAAAAGAAAAAAGAAAATCTACATAAATGCAGTGGACCTCTACTTTGAGATCTCCCATAGAGCATCACCTGGAATTGTAAAGTCTACAAGACAGAGCAATGGGGATATTAAAATAAAAGCCTACAGTAGCCTAAGATATTTCTAGTCAGATACATCTTGCTGGGTAAAAGGCCTATGTGATTCTATTTTTGCAAGCCATTTAAAATCAGCGGCATTCAGAGGAACTCCCTGACTCACCTTTCTGATTCCTTCAGATGGGTGGGACACTGAATTATCCTGGCCATTGTTTTTGTTGATGGTTCTCCAGAGCTCAGCAAAGGTACTGTCCTGCTCCAGTGGGTTGGTGCCTTTTGCCCGGAAGTACTCGTATACGGCTGAGTCCCGCACCGTGCCGTACACCAGGTCTGCTTGTTTGGACAAATCCTGAAACGACCTGCAGTTGGTTTTGAGAAAGAACGTGAATGTTAGTTTTATATGGTTAGATGCAGTAGAAACCCAATGAAATAACACCCCCTAAACCTTATAAGACTCCTATTAGCACATACAGTACTCATATAGTTCAATAGTTTTAACCTCTGAAATATTATAACTCTAACCTGTACAGTATGGACCCATTTAATGCCGATGTCACACCAACTTCACCAACATACTGTGTGCGCCTGCAGCTATCAACAGAAGTCCTGTTAGACCCCATATATAAAATTAATAAATTATCTGTTCTGCAATTCTGTATCTATATTAATGAGCTACTGGCTTAATGTGAAAACTACAACTTCATTAGCAGTCTAGGGTGGGGCAAATTGATTTATCTCTGTGGAAAGAAGAGAGCGCATATGTGTAGACTTATGTACATTTGAATAAGAGATGTTATATGGTGATGGTAATTGGTTGAATGAGTCCCCTTTGTGGGAAAATGAGGCCCTATCATCCTAAGCGAAAACGTAGAAGCTTTGTTGCATTTTCGCATTGAATCCCGATGACACCGGAATTTACAAGGCATCGTATTCTGCCACACCTCCCACATGATTATTAATATCCTACAACCTGCACCAGAAGAAACAGCAATTGCAAACTATCGAGCTGTGTTTGTGCTGCAGGCTCTGCTTGGTTAATAATGCTCTTGCAACAAACCCTGCAATTGCGCTATTGCTATATTGATCGTTGGACGCGCATTAATTACATGCACCAAATTATATTAAATCCACAATGGAGAAGAATGCCTTGCACCCATGTGCGTGGTGTTCGTCTGTGGTGTATTGTACGTAAACCTGAGTGGCAAAGTTACACCACCACGTCTTGCCTTTTTACACCTTTAGGCAGTTCTGAGTTCTCAAAGTGCTGTCATGTGAACAGAAAATCTTCTAGGGAAAAAAACAACTCAGTTTTTATGTGTTCTATTCACATTGTTTACCTACAGTTTTCACATCTCCTGAATAAAAGCATTGCATATCTGACCATTCAAGTGGGTTCAACAGCCTTTTCGGAAAGGTAGCTCAATATGTTGACCGAGAACAATGGGTCAACTTATTCAAGGTAACGAACTGTAGCAAAGCACATGCACTCAACACATGTTGTGCAAGCACGCACGCACACACACACACACACACCAGTTTAGAGGAAATGGAAGTGGCATTCATCGATAGGTGATATAGCTGCTGTTTGTTTGTGAACATATCTCATCCACGTATGTCTGAGAATCATGCCCCATATCTCGCAACAACAGGATGAACACGAAAACTCAACATTTTCCATTATTTAAATCTATGGATTTTTTTTTCACCCTGCTTAAACATTGATTGTTTAATTAGTAATTCCCAACCTACCTATCTCCACAGAGTGCCATGAATAACCTATAGCATTGTTAATAGGCTCACATGGAGTTCCTCCTTACTGTATAGTTGAAATTTGGAAGATTACAAAATGTTCCGAGGTGCAGTTACTATGTACTAACAGATTGTTGGGTCAACAATCTGTTAGTACATTCATAATGGCCAAATAGAGCTGTCTCAACCTCAGCCAAAACAAGCTGCTGCATTCAGCATCAGATAGATTTAGAGGGATGCTCTCCAATTAACTGTATCGTTTAATGCCATCTGAAAAGATTTGAGATGGAAAACAACTGAACGTACGGACTAAACTTGATCAAGGAGAGCAAGACAGCCTCCCTTCAGAAAAAGTAAGAAGCAGAACGCTGAAATCCAATGGGTGTACAGCCTTCTTTAAGAAAGTAATCAATATCTATGCTGTGTGAAATATGCAGCTCAAATTGTACACAAACTATATATGAATATATTTCACATTTTATTATCCTTAAAGAAACACCATTTAAAATAAAAGCTATGTTTGATTTACTATGATTTACTTGGGTTATTCTGAAAATATAATGTCCAAAGGTCCAATATTATTCCATGAACATGTCCCGAAAGAGTATCTCGTCAGTGTTTGTATGACTTATGACCTATGACCTATGAACTATATTCATTGCATCTGCTTCTTGCTCTTGGTACCTTTTAAAAAGGCCAGACTGTTTGTAATGCTGTATACAAAGGAAATACTGTACCTAATAACTTTAAAAACAAATGACACTGTATGGAAAATTCCTCCATAATTACCGCTTTATAGGGTCAGCTAGACCCATATAATCACCATATGGTCACGGTGTGTGAACAGTGTTTTACGTGACCTGTGTCTTCTTTGTCGTCTCCACTGAGCCACAGACATTTCTATATTCCTGCTTTAAAAACAACACACGCACAAGCACACACGCACGCACACGCGCACCCACATGTACACACTCCCTCTACAGACTTTGGTGCTTCTATGTTTTTGTTCAAATGTGGCTGCATAGAGACAGAGCCAGTGCAAAGCCTCTACTCCTCGGGGGGAATGAAAGAGGCCCATATTGGATTAAGTGACCAATCACATTTGGAGGAATGGGGAAGCCTACTTGCTATACAGTGTGCAGCAGGAAATTACAGGAAAACAAGTGCTTGCCCTCACGAGTAGGAGATGGGTCGCACAGATGACCCGTTGTCCTTCAGAACAGCACTGTGCCTCCTGTGTAGCAATAACACACGTGCATCTAACCTGTTTCCCTCAGCACAGGCTGTGTGTTGTAAAGCATGACTGTGTTCCATGGGGATGATGATTGTGTACAAATATTACTGTACATTTCCCACTATACATATTTAACTGTTTTTAAACAAGGATAGAGAGAGGACTTGGTGTCTTACCGTACAGCGTTGTCCATGCGAGAAACCGTAAGGTATGCGGCCAGGTTGGCTGTGTACGAGGAGCACACGATCAGCGTGAAGAGCCACCAGCTGCCCATGACGATACGCAGTGCCACGGAGCCCAGGATGGAGTCGCTCCCTAAGAACAGAAGGGAGGCACAGGTCACCCTGGTGGAACCCAGGAGCATCGTAGTCTCCCCGTTATTATCTTCCCTTCAGTGTTGTGGGACGTTGGGGTCCCCCGGCCGCAGAAATGCTTCTCAAGCCATGCGACCAATTAACCATTAAAGGAAATACAGTAGCACACTAAGCATTTTGGGTGAGCCACATTTTTATTGATGCCCCATTTGTTTCCATTACACTGGAATCTATGGAATATCAATATCAAGGTCATCATAAATCTAACCCGAAATTCATTGGTTCGGTTTTGCTCACAAGCAATCAACACCAGTTGGGTGAGATGGGAACATGAGGTTCAGATAAAAAATGTCCGGAATTCCCCATTAATCTTAATTCCCAATTTTTCTTTTTACTTTCTTGATATTTTTTGTCTCTTTCTTTCCTACACATCAGATGGAAAGAGATGTGCTTGTCAGATTAGGTTTTCCATCTCCACTTCCTCTGTACGTCTTCCTCACTTCATCGTGGAAATATCACAAGCTGAATGCAAAGTGTATGAGAAGAAATGTCAACATTAATTTTTTATTTTGAACAGTAAAACCATAGAAATGTCATCCGAAAGACTCAGAAATGTAATGAAAGTAATGAAAACCCTTTCACTTAACCGTCAGGGCTGTGAGGACAGCTGAACCCCGAACACATCTTGGGGAAAAATGAAATAGTTGTCGTTTGCATGGCAGTCATTTATATTTGATATGGACTTGGTCAAGAGGTGTGTGATTTGAATATGTTTAACTCCTACAGGAGTTTGGAGAAGGCCTTGGAAGCATCATGCTGTAGCATGTAAGACAGGGGTGGGCAATTATTTTCACTTGGGGGCCACATTGAAAATGTCAGAACTTCACGGGCCACATTAAGTTTTTAACCAACATGCTAAAACATTTAAAAATAAAACACTTTAACTATGTATTTTTGTACAAAGCAGTAAATAAAGTAACATTATGAAACTTATTTTATGTTGTATTATTATTTTTTAATGTTTGCTGTACCGGGCAGGCCGGGTAGACTGTCTCAAAGGGCCGCATCTGGCCCCCGTGCCTGACTTTGCCCAGGCCGGATGTAAGATGATTGATTAGGCTTAGTTTCATCGCTTCTACTGGCCATGTTAAATAAAGAAATTGGGAAGTTAAATCAGAGAAACTTCTGCCTGACCTTCAAAAGGGACAAAAGATAAACAATCGCTGTCTACGATAATCGCAGAGCGAGGAATGCCAAAACGCGTAGGTGGTCGGTATCGTCTTTAATGAAGGTCTAGCAAAGACCAGCTAACTGGAAACCAACGGGGAATATGCGTTCGCCAAGATTACGCCCTCTGACAATAGTGTTTTCAACATCACTAATGAGATCCATATCAAAGGGGTTTTACGTCAGCGCCTGAAAACCAACATGCCCTTGAGTTAAACAAAAAGTGCCAATGTTGGAACTCGAGCCAGAAAAGTGCAGAGAAAAAAAAAATAGAAAGCAAAACAGAGAGAATTCGGCTTTTTGTAAAATATAGTGGGCGTTCAGCTCAAAGAGGCTCGTGGGCAATGAGCCAGACATTGACAAATGCAGCTGCGTTTTTAACATCCGTAGTCATTTATACACATTGGATCTCCACCAGAACTTACTGTAGGTTTGGGGTATTCACTCAGACAAGGGCACCTTTAAAAAATGCTGGGCTGGCCATCATGCCATGCATGATATCATTTGTGCTGATACAGTGTAGCAGGAATAAGGATATCCAGAACACTGGTTAAGTAACTTTGATGAAACAGACGTTACTGTGGTTTATTACATTTTCATACAATGTCGTTTGTATTACAGATTGGCGAGACTAGGGCTGTGTTCCTGATCATTCTTCCCAGTTTGTAGCGTGTTAATTACTTTGCACTGTGAAATTACTGTATATATCTACAGTGGGGTCCAAAAGTGGTTTTATATTACCAAGAATAATCATTCATCTACTACAAACAGTATTGGAGAAGTGACTTTCAAAAAGTAATATATAACTTTTTACTGTTCAGTAGAAGTTACATAATTACCATCTCTACAAATATATTACATAATATATAGCTGAGCCTACAGTCTAATTAATAATTATTATAAGCTGTCTGAGAAAGGTTTACATAGTTTGCAGAGTTGCAAACTTTCTAAAGCTTCGGCAGTTTGGTGTGAGATTTCGTACTGAACCAACATTTTTGGCGTGATAGCCATTGGCTTGTTTGCCATCAAACGGGACAAAAAGATGAGGGTAATATTTATCCCAAAAAATGAAAACACTGTGAGACAGCTAAGGATTACATTGATAAAGTGTTGAGTGTGTATAGAACAGCATGAAGATTGCAAAGAAAGAAATTATAGCCTACTATTGTATTGACAGGGATTACCACGTTGATGCTACATTATTTGGTGATGCTCAATAATGGCAATACAACATAGCTTACTGTATACACAGCAGAACACAGACAGATTCACAACCCAGAAGCCTTCTACCGAGAGTTCTCTCTCTCTCTCTCTCTCGTTTCCTCCCTCCCTCCCCACGGAGGAGAGCGCTCATTCACTACTAACAATGTTGGGAACACAAAACTAACTTAAGCGAAACATTTAAACAAAATCAATATAAAATACAGAGACTATAGGGTGCAACTAGGCCCACTGGAGGCAAACACAATCGGTGCTAAAGATATGCGAAATACGTTACTTACAGTAGTGAGGATTAATCTAGAAGGCTATGAAAACCCAGCAGCTGACTATGGGGCTGCAAATATGATCTTTGGTGGTTATTAATGCTTGACAAGTTATTGAAGTCCACTGTAGTTCTGTTGCATCAGCCTTACGTACGTCATCATTGTTTGTAAACAGAAAATGGGTCTATATACAGACTATAACATCTCAGCTGTACATCTCACCCACCCTGCTGCATGAATGCACCGTAGACGATCCAGATGGCGCTCTGCAGTGAGGTGGCGGCCGAGGGCGCCGCTGAGTGTCCTGCTGAGGCATTGCGGGCGCGCACGGCCTGGATGCGGCGCAGCAGGAAGATCATGACGCCCACCACTGGGATGGCGGCGGCGATGCACACCCACACCGCCAGGTCAAACGGCGCCAGCAGGGAAAAGATGTTGATCTTGTCCTCCGACTTCCGCATCAGGATGCCAACGGAGTAGTCCAGGTAGCGCTTGCTGAAGTCCACCACGCTCTCCCGCTCGGGCGTGATGGTGATGGCCGATATGGCCAGGTCTGCTCGCTGACAGGGAACAGAGACTCCGTGTTATTGTGATTTTATTTATTTACTTTGACCAAGCACATTATTGTATTCGGTTATAATTAGATTCTAGTAATTCACGTTTCTATGTTCTGGTTGAGTTTCATTTCTTTAGCTTGACTTAATTCACCTGCTGTACACACCAATGTCTCATTTGCGTACGTTGTTGGGATTCTCAGTTTGTCATAAGGTATTGCTTTGCAATATTGAGCATACAAAGCCTGTATTCTTGTGTTTCTCACTAGCCTATACTCTCACGTATAGGCTAGTGAGAAACACTAGCCTAAAACACTGTTCCTGTGTGTGTAAATAGAGCCGTCCACATCGAACTTGTCCTGTCAGATATGTTCCTGCTCTATAACATAGCATTATTATTTGATGTTTGCTGATCTCATATTGCAACATGCAACTCAAAGATAAACTGAAAGCTGTGTTATAACAATGTTGTCTTTTTGATTTGGTGTCCATCTTCTTTACCCTCCCTCCTCTACCCCCAAGCACAGCTTTGTAAAAATAAATAACGATAAAAATACAGAAATCAACAAACAAACAAATAAATAAATAAATAATACAAAATACATGAAGTAATTAATTAATTAAATAATAATAAATAAACCATGGTCCAAGGAGGATACTTCAGGCAAAGCAATGAATCAATGAGTAGACTTCTGGTTGGGGTTTAATAACAGACTGGATATTGTAATGTAATGCGTTAAGGTTCTGATATTAAAAAAAAAAAAACGATACTCCCTGAACTTCTATTGTTAAATATACAATAAATACACATCATTGTGCCAAAGGGAATATCATAAATGTATCACACACATAGTGATATACATCTGTAAGATCGAATCATGAATATGTGTTTGGCATTTCTGCTTTTGTATTGCTTTTCATTCAACAAGAAATGTAAGCCGCGATACTCTTCTCACCCAGGCCTATCTGTGGACACACACTGCTGTGGAATGGCCTGTTGAGACTATTCATGGATTGTTGAGTTAAGCGCCACATTGCACTCTTCAGACCGCAATCAAAGAGGCTCACACATGGCTAGAGTGATAAAGCTCTCTCCCTGGCCTCAAACACCATGCAATTGTGGTGCTGACAGCTATACCATTTTAGGTAGGATTACATGCTTGTTCATCGATCATAATCACTATAAAGGCACGGACCAGACTTCGTCTGCAGAAAGTACTTGAAGCCTACACGAAGAAATCAAGACAGGAAAATCTGTATAATTTAAATTCTATTTTGACTCTGTTGGCCAAAATACATTTGAATACATATCCTTCTAAGGACTAGACTGTATGTCAGCTTTATAGTAGGTATGCATACAGTATTCTTTTGCTAAACCTAGAGACCAGAAATAAGCGATGACAGTGGGATCCATTATTGATTCTTACTGTTGTTGCAACTAACCTTTCCAATGAGCTCTCCAATCATGCCATTCCACGATCCATTGGGAAGAGCAGAACCATATTTTCCATCACCGACCTGGTAGATGTCATACTTAAAGCCCAGTATCTTGGCCAAGGCATCCAAAACATCAATAGAAAAGCCCTTGTATCGCTTGGGCTGTCCGAGAATGTTCTCCGCCACCATAATAAATGGTTCCTCCTGTTAAATGATTAAAGCAAAAATGCAAAACATGCATTATTCATTAAGTAGCTAGCCTGTAAAATGTTTTAGCAAGCTTAGTGACGCAATGATAATGTTGAGGACTATAAAAGTGTATGTTCATCCCCAAGTCCTCCATAAATCCTTTAGCACAGGTACTATAAGACAATCCAAGGGTGTGTAGCACTTCATCAGAAATATGTAATTTATCAAGATGATCCATAATCTACTTTGTGATTAGATCAATTCTTGCAGGGGGACATATTCTGTCATCATTAGGTATTTAGATTGACACATTTATGAAGAGCCTTTGAGATGGCAACTTTGTCTTAATAAAAATTGCTTCCCGGGCAACTGTTGACCCGTAACACATGGCGCCATGGAGACTGGTGATGCTTGAGCAACCAGAAGTTGGCATGTGAAATTGATTGCATGCATCTATGGCTTTACTTGGAGGTGTCAGGGTAGAATTAACTGGGTGTCTGTTGAAGATGAGAATAGAAAGCATGAAAACATGGAAACAATTTAGGCGGCAAAAAGGAGAGAACTTCTTGAAATGGGCTGGGAAAAATGACAGAAGCTGAACAGATTTGAATAAATATGGTGCATGTATGAAGACGTGAAATGCATTTTTGTATGTGAAGTGGACGATGGAGTCAGTGGGTAGAAGTGTAGCTTTTATAATTCCAGGTCGATCTAGGAACAATTCTCGCTTCCCATGATGGCTGGTCACTGTGACCTAGCAATGTAAAGTGATCCAGGTGAAGAGCTGCTGAGTGCATCATTATAAATCGTCCATTGCCCTTCATCAGGTTCACATTCACCTACAATATGCCTGCTTGCAAACAGTGTATGGACATACACCGTCTATACGGTTACATTGTTATATGTTGTATCACAAGCAAATACAACATTTTATTGAAATCACAAAGCTAATAATGAGCTAATGCATTGTTAGGGACGTGGAACAATCTAATGTAGCCAGATGTTAACTGATGCCGTGCAATTCAACAACAACTTACCAGCAATGTTACAATCTTGAGCGTGACTCCATGCATACCGCTCTCAATCCGACTCTCCTTCAAGCTTCCGTTCATACCGCGAGTAGAATCCCAGGTTGCAAGCTAAAAGGGTAGAAGGGTAGAAAGAGAGAGAGAGTGTGTGATTGCTGTGGTTTAGGACATGGAAAAAGCTTATGACATGATGTGGAAAGAGGGGTTGTTAATCAAGCTTTTTAACATGGGAGTTGGTGGGGACCGTGTTTTTAAAATCGCCATGGGCACTTTAAATAAACGCTGCCGCGGGCGTTTTTTTCAGCAGCTCCCTCTAGGGCTTCTTTTTCAGTTGGAGAGAAAAACGTCAACTTATCAGAAAAAAACGGCCTACGTCATTCGCTTTTTTTGACGGTTGACCAATCACAAGCGGCGTAGTGTGTTTCCCATAACAACCGTAATAACTGTTTCAGATGTTTGTTTTTTTTTAAATGCCCAGGCCAGCACTTTTAATAAAAAAAAGAAGTTACGTCTGAACGGCCTAAGGTCAAAACCACTGACACTGAGTATGGTCAAAACACCGCAGTTTTCAGGAGGAGGAAGGGCAACCACAATAAGTTCAGACCCCTGGGATGCTAACTCCTAGCTTAATAACCTCATTTCACACTGCCAACCCTTTTGAGTTTTTAAAATTTTAATTAGGTTTCGCTGCTGGAAGCCGGACAAAGGTTTTCTAAATACCGACATGTCATCATGAGCGGTCGCTGTGCCTTGAACTGACAGGGTGAGTCTACTGGCCCCAGGACATACAGCAGGCCCATCTGCAGCCAGATCCATCTAGGTGGCTCCATCACAGTGTAATGTTCTACTATGTTCTACTATTTTACTATAGTTCTTATAGGTCTTTTTTTATGGTCTGAGAAATGCCTGTTATATACCTTCCCAGACATTCTTTAACATTAACTCAATACTTTTCTGTTTCTGTTTCTGTAGGTCTGAGTTTGACGTTTACCAGATATATGCATGAAGACCCTTGAAGGCTTTACAAATAGGGCCTCTTTTATAGACTGTTTTACGATAGTGTCTATGCTTTATATCTGCTATATATCTGCTGGACCAAACATACAACTGACTACTTTGACAGTGTTGTGACATCATAGTTAAAACATGCTATTTGTGCCATGCATATAAGGTTGCACAAACAAAGGCAAGGAGATACACTCTGCTAATGCATTGATGGACGTATTACTTGTATTATGGAGACTGTTTCCATTTGATATCAAATTATTAAACAAAACTTCTTTGTCTAAACTAGCCTATAGCCATTTTAATTAAAACGTTCCCATAACAACGGCCAATGTCACGTGCACGCCACCCACAGACAGACAAACAAAACGCAGCAAGTTTTCTAATACAGTTTAACACTGGACCTTTCATTCTGTTTTTGAGCAAAACCTTTCATCTTGAAAAGGGACAGACCTCTATTTGTGTCTGAGATTGCCCATGTGTTTGTTGCCTGCATTACGCACCTGATCACTGAACAGCTCACACGCATCTGTACACGCTAATAACATGGTTCGTAGTTCTCTACTGTACAGTATGACACATACACATTTTTGTGAACAGAAGATGTTGAAACGTTATCTGTGGCTGTTAGTCAAAGGATGTAATGGTGATGACATACAGTACAGTATGTTGGCAAAAAGAGGAAATTATTTTTGGTTTGCATTATACATTATTAAACTAATTTGTACATTATGTGCCATGGAGAATGTTGTACATTAGCATTCGAATCAAACACTATACCAGATGATTGCATTATTAGTTTATCCATCTCTTCAAAACTTGACACATTCATAGCCTTCTGCAGCACATAGTTGACACCACTGGTGTTCTTGATAACTCACCTTCATTTAAACTGTATATAACTTCTGTGTAGTATTAACTCTATTTGATTTGTACAGCCTAAGTAAGAGAGCGTAAGGAATAAAGTACAGTATACTGTATCGCACACTGGCATCTCTCTTCGTAATGGTACTGTAAGATTAAATTAGAATGAACAACACACTTAAATGTTCTCTGTAAAGTGTGGGTTATCAACTATTGACAGAAAGTGGGTCTCCCAAAGATATGGACATTTCAAAAATTTAAAAAATGTACTTGTACATGAGCATAACTAGAAAGCATTACAAATCCTGCTGGGAAAAATAAAGGTGAACTGCTTGATATGCCTGGAAAATGGATGAGTGAATGTGATACATGCTGTTATACCTGCTAACTGATGGTGTGATTAAAGATTTAGTGTATATTTATTGGCCAGCAGGAGTTACAATGGCGCTGCTCTCCAACAAAGAATGGACATGTGCATGTTTTTAAGAAATCTTATCTCGTAACATAGATAGCACGACTGACAAATTGACTAGTTGACATGGACACAGGTTTCCATGTTTAAAAAAAAAAACATACAAATTTGAATTTTTACAGTTTCTTTTATATGTTGGTGATGTAGATGAACATACTGCATGTTGATTTTTACCTTGGGGTCATGAAAACATTGGCCATGGCAATGCCACCCAGCAAGGTATGCAATTATATAATAATGGCATGCTTCTATGCTTATTGTGTCAGATTAAATTATTTTAATACACGCACTATTTTTTACTGATTGTGATTACTGTATATAGGTCGAATGCCACAATGTAGAGATAGACTTAAAAGGCTGAAAAAGTACATCATGGTTGACTGGCATTATCGTCGAGACTGGGACAAATGTGAAGTTCAGTTGAGAGGCATTCTGCTGAAGAACTGAGGTGAGCGGAAATTGAATGGAAAAGTGATCTCCTGCACAAATATGTCTGCAGCTAATGGACGGCAGAATAGAATGTGAGCAGAATGTGGGTGCCATTTTGCACGTACACTTGGGGCCAGCAATGCGTCTGCATTCAGGACAAACTTGCTGAGCGGTACAATGGACTTTGCGATCCTGCTGCTGAAACCAATGTCACGGAAAACGAAGCAGATGGATAGGTTGAGACACAGGGCCCTTTGGCAAACAGTAGTTTGCTTGGGGAGGACACACACAGCTCTCTGGTGATGTTTAAGTAATTAACTTGAAAGAAAAACTATGACTGCTGAACAATGGCAATAAATCCCTAATGGAAGGCAAAAATTAAATGTGGAATTGTCTGCTTTTAGACTCAAAGCATGTTTGTAAAAATCTGAAAATTAAACAGACTTACAGTATAATAGTTATTAGGACCAAACTGACCATATTTGCTGTAATTTCGGTTGACAACAGACTGCTAGAAAGGGCACATTCTGAAAGCTTTTCAATATATACTGTATACTGTATGTTTTAGAATGCATTGGCTGTATGCATGTGTCGAGCACATACACAGGCCTACACTGTATGCTTTCTCAGCTAACCCTGGTTGTATGTTCTTTAACATGATGGTGACGATTATTTTACGACAGGTGTTTCGCAATATGCCGGTAATAGCATTTGCGCGTGAGCAGCCACAGATCTATGAAATGTGTGTGTGTGTGTGTGTGTGTGCGTGTCTGTGCGTGTGCGTGTCTGTGCGTGTGTGTGCGTGTGTGTGCGTGTGTGTGCAGTGTAGGTAGTGTCTAGTATGTGGGATTGCGTGAAATGAAACTGTGGGGTCAAAATGTCGCCATCACAGGAGGGCTATTTTCCACCGGAGTGATTTTGTCCTCGATGTAAAACTGTTTCCATTCTCTGCCTTGGACCGCAGAACACCACCAACGATGAAATGTTCTACTTCACAGTTACGTATGCAGAAGGGCCAAATGATCACACGATCAGTGCCCGTTCTGAAATGTTTTACATTCACACATAAAGACTTTGACCTTATATTAATGTTTATTTAAAATATAACATGCTTGCATTTATATTTACAGTAATAGATTTGGGTTCTTATTGGGTTCTTACAGGGCCGACACATGACAGCAGGCCTTGCAGTGTGTCTGGGGCTTTGAGCTTTATCTGTTTACTTGAGACGTGCTTATGTGTACTGTTATAGCCCTGCTCTGTTGATGTGTGTCATTTAAAGGTACAGTAAAGTCAGCTATTGCAAGCTATTTGTAAGCTAATAAACGTTTTGTGAAATTCACCAAATATCTCCTCGCATTTCGCTAACTCTGTGCATGTTGAAAAAATAATCTGATACTTCTCCACAACCCTGGCTGCGTAAATAGCAACATAAACCAAGCGGTGAACACTGCTCCAATCAACAAACTCGTTATTAGCTCAAAGTTAGCATTCTTGAGAATGACTAACCCTGTCCGTATAAAGTACGCATTTCAACGGTTGTGTTAATGCATGCACACCTTTTATAAACCTATACTGTATGTGTGTGAACTGTAAAGGATATCCCTAAAGATAAGGTTATTTCGGGGGGCACTCTTGCATATTGTTAGCGATAAAGCAGATTGGATACGATGGCTGGACGGCCTTATCTCAGCCCGCCTGGAAGACTGTGATAAACAAGCTGGCTATCTGAATCAGTCAAAAAAAAAAAAAAAAAACGAACAAGGGAAAGTCTTATCTGTCCTGATGTACCAGAGATGAACTGTGTAAACATAGTGCCCGTCTGTCATTTTAACCTCCCTGCAAGCATCTGACAAGTGGTGAGGAAAGGGAAGAGAACAGCATTATAAAAACCATTTAGGTAGGTATTAGCATGTCACATTTTGCCCTGTACAGGCATACTCTTGGTATGCTTTGAACACATGCAGAAAAAGTCACAATTTATTTATTTGCTTTTTTGGTTTTATCCTATTTCATGTTGAGCCATTATATGCAGTAACAAAACAGAAATGTATTTGGTGCTTCAAAGTTTTGGATATTATGGATAGAAGCCTTGTCTACATCCTGAACTTAAAAAATAGATAAAAGATCTATGGCTTGTGAATACGGTGTAGGCCCACGCCACGTGAAAGACAAGTACTCGCTTGGGCCAATGGTTTTCTCACCTAAAAAAGTGTTTAGATATAACTTCTTTACACATTTAGGACAAACAGCTATAGCCAGAGCCTAGATGTGAAGCTCTGGCTTTGTATCACGCCTAATCACCAAATGCGTTAGTATTTGACAATATATTAGGGGTGATCTTACCCGGGTATGCAGAAGAAAACAGAGAAAAGCAGGAGTCACTGATCAGCTCAATGTAAACGTGACTACATCGTCCTTCAATATGTTCAGTAATCCCCAACAGCAAGGTCATAAAGGTATAGTCAGCTATGGCAAGCTAAATGTAAGCTAAAACACTGTTTGTAAAATTCACCAAATATCTCTGTTCATTTCGCTATCTTACCGTTCTCTGTCCGATACTTCGAACAACAACGCCGTAGTTCTACCAGAGTACTATGCTTATACTTCTCAATGTGTTTAAATGTGTGAGGCGGCGCTGCGGAGTGATATTGTTTTGATTTGAGCTCCAAGTTAGCAAGCGTTCTGGAGAAATGACTGAGCCCGGCTTTAATACCGCAATCATGCCTGTAATGCTGTAGCTTGAATGACTTCCATCTTGTCTGGAGTCCCACAGTGGATGTGTCAAAGCTGCAGGGAGTCATTCAGTTCCAATGAACTCGGGGAGACAATATAGATAATAATAATAACAATAATAATAATGAATTCAACGTATATAGCGCTTTTCTGAGTACTCAAAGCCGCTTTATAAAGAGAGCACAAAACATAAACACATTTAAATAGTTTTAGTAAAGTGAAACAGTATGGTTAAACAATAAAAGAAAAACTAAAGGTAGGTTGTAGCACGGGATTCAGAAAATAAAAATGCAATGGGAGAAGGTGAAGATGTATAATAATATTTAATAATACGTACACTGTATTAAATACATTTACAGGATGGGTGACAGGCATAATCACGTTCAAAACAATGTGTTCAGGTTCCTATGGTCCCATCTAACGAGTGTCCCGCAAAGACCGCTATACAGGGTATGTACGATGGAAGGCGACATCTGTGTCTGAGAGCCGGGCTGACACGTCAATAAGAGCAAACAAGGAAACCCAAAAACAGCCGCATCGATCACTCTGCGGTAGCATTGGGCGTGTGGAGAAAACTCACAGTAGCCGCCAAGGAAATAGTACTTCAGTCTTCATTACATGTTGGAACCGAAGCGACGCCCCCTATCTAAGAGCCATCGGGCTAGGGCGAAAATGGACTGGATGCAGATAAACGATGACAGAGCGGGCGGGAACCAGGAGTAAATGGAGATGGGGATAGCGGCGAGGTGCAAGGAAAAGGTGGTGGATGAAGGGAGGGGATAGAGGTGGGGGGGGGGGTGTCAACACTAGGCGCGAGACACACACACACACACACACACGGACACATACAAAACAACCTGGCGTTATAACAGCGAGCGGGAGCCTTGTATTGCGCCACGCTCTGTTTCGGTGGGCAGGCGGGCTGCACAGTGGAGCTGCATTAAAGCGCACACAATGCAACGTGTGTGAGCACCCTATTACGGCCAGACTGGGCATGAAGGTGCAGGCGCTCTCGCTGAGTGGTGCGGCAGACAGACGGACGGACGAATAGACACGTCAGGTAATGAACAACGGCGCTGAATGCATTTGCTATCCCATTAACTGGCCTATACCTCTAATGATTTGGAGATAGCAAGAGTCCACACTATACAAGCCTCTGCCCAGCCACCACTCTCTCTCTCTCTCACACACACACACACACGCACACGCACACGCACACACTGACGCGTGCACACACACTACTCCAGAACCACTCCAGTGGCTCTGTGTGTGTGTGTGTGCACCTTAACGGTTATACATATGTGTGTATGCCTTTGTGTATGTGTGTGCTAGTGGTGGTTTTGTGTACTGCATTTTATGCACACCACTCACGACATAGCCTAACCCCTGTGTGGTTATCTCTACAGTACTGTGTGTGTGTGTGTGTGTGTGTGTGTGTCTTTCCCAAGCTAATGCTGAACACGTTATGATGAACTGGCGTGAGGATTCCAGTCAGGCTGAGAGAGGATTAAATCTTCATTACTGGTTCTGGTCAGCGCTGCTCTACATGGACTGCCAGGAAAACTCGATTCCTCTTCATTCCGTGAGAAGTCCCTGACTGAATCAGGACACCCGTGGCAACAAATAAAGGCGGAGGCTGCACAAACTACTCCACTCTCTCACAACCTTTAACTCCCACCTCCTACCTACCACTATAATGTGTAAGGATTGCCTGGTTCCCACTGTTGCATGGCTCCTCCTACTGTAGAAACAACTGCAAAGAACACTACACTGCAAAAACTATATCCAACTCAGTGATAATCTTGTTTTTAGATTTAAAATCCAGTTGGACTCATTTCTAAAATAAATTGATTATCCAGTGGTTTACTGTCAAATAAATTCACATTTACTTAGTAAATCTTATCAAGTGAATCTCACTTGACTGCACTGGAAGACACATTTGCTTATTTTAAGCATAAGCAAGCTCATAACTAATATTTCTGCACTTATATTAGATAGGGCAGTGTATCCGTGTGTCTAATTTAAACACAACTGACAATCCTCTGAAAGATACTCTAGCAGCCTAGCCTGTCTTAATATACAGATAGGTGTAATTGTTGTTGTACAAGAATGCATTCCTTCACATGTATCCTCTCGTTTTCAATGATGGCTGATAAAAAAGGAAGGCTACAGCATACTGATCTCACCAGCTCCAGTAGAGGGCACTCCCCTCTCTGACACCTGACTGACAAACATTCAGTCCACACAGGTGTTCTGTGATAACCTGACAAGCCAGATGAATTGTTGTCACAACTCCATCTGGGGAGCCGTACATTGATTGCAAAGGGCAGGTACTTTCAAAAAAATACTTGGCAGATAATTGGATAAACCATCTGGTCGTTTTCGCTGTCGGCAAACCTAAACCACGCCCGCATAGCTATTAACACGACGCTGATTGATAAGTTCAGTTGCTACTCGGACACATTCAAAATGATTGCTAGGCTTTCCAGACTGATTCACATGGCGTAATTAAACTGAAGCTTGTGAGATCAGGATCGCCTCGCAAGGCTAGTTCTGTGAGACCCTGTAAAAATCTCAGCTACAGCATGGGAGAGGGGGGAAGAGAGAGAGAGAGAGAGAGAGAGAGAGAGAGAGAGAGAGAGAGAGAGAGAGAGAGAGAGAGAGAGAGACTGGACCGCTGCTTTTTCAGTGTCCCTTTAGCAAGAAAGTGTCGATAATGTGCAGTAAAACAGTCAGAGACTCTGACTGTAGGCTTTAGCCCTGAACATATACAGTATTTGTTCAGTCCTGAATTTTGTGGAGAATAAAGAGATTCCAGGTTGTGGTTGGACACCAGGGTGGCTCTGAGCTAATACAGTATGTTGACACAGGGAGAGTTTACCACACGCAGTAGGAAGCTGTGAAGCGACATCAATAAGTAAATATGATTATCTTCACAGAACCACATGCTTCCCAGCCTACCATCTAAGCAGTCTGCTTGAAAATGACTTGGGCCAAAAAAAAGCTAATCACTGTGCAGATCAATCCGGAGTGGTGCCAACCGGATTGTCTGGCCTATATGATGGAATAATTTATCATGTATCTTATTATAGCATATTAGGGGCTAATGTGGTACAATTTACTTTTACAAGTCAATCAACTGTCACAAGACTCCCTGTTTATTATAGCTCTACTGATAAACATTACAACATGCAAGCCATGTTCATGCCCCTAATATAACAGTGCTTAGGTTATTCATATTTTTAAATGAACTGTGTACTTGCTTTAATTACAGCTAGTTCTCAGTTCAGTCATAGAGGCAACATGTAATTAAAAGTACATTAACTTAGGTAACTCACTTTGTGTCTGGAATTAAGGTGAATTAGGGTGAAAAAAATGTTGTTGCTTTGGTATGAAACTCAAAGGTGCATGGCCTCTCCCTCACCTGAATGCACATTTTCTCTACCCCTCCAAACAGCCTCGTGCATGCTTGTTTTTAAAACATAAACCGTGCGCAAGGGAGCTAATTTGTGGTGGAGAGTCAATGAGTGTACCTTTACACAGACTAGTGAGTAATAGTTACAACACAGAATAATACGATGCATTTATAATCAGATGTCCTGTACACAATGTATTTGTACTGTAGCAATCTCTTCTAATTGGTGACTCAAACCATGCATCCATCTATCTGATTAAGGACTGACCCGTTTTACATCTTTTCCAAAGGTCTCGCTATGGCTGGTTCCAAGAATCTCGAACTGCACATGGGAATTGGAGCCTTCGGCACGGAAGTCCATCAGTCCTGTCAGGCCACTGATCCGTCCCTATGGCAACAGCAAGCAAGGAGCCCCACACAATATTTGTTAATACCAGTAACAACAGACTGACAGATAATCATAAGGAATATTAGTGATGATGGTGGTGATGGAGGTGAAACATGTCTTAAAGTGCTGGTGCGTTTTACAGTAAAAGGTTCTGGACAGGGTGATGATGCTGCAAACAGCCATACCACAGGAGCAGAATTAGTATGGTCTTCAGTCATATGCCGTAAAGAAAGGACTGTAGGCAGATGTAGGAGCCATTTATGGTTTGTTTGTCTGTTTTTGTTTTGGTGACATCTGTTGGTCGCTTTTGGAAATTCTTGCTTGTGTTTAATGGATAGTTGATCACAAGGGGTTAAACCGGACACCTCACCTGTCCTGATTCAGGCAGAAACAAGGAGCTTGTGAGCTCGTGGAAGGCGTTTGGAGACGCCAGCAGCCATACGGTTTTCCAATGCATCTGTGTTTATTATGTAGTGGATTCATTAAACAGTTGTGATTTCATTAACAGTCTTTTCTAGTTACAACAATAAGTTAAATTAGATCTCCACAGTTCATGGAAGAAGAAATTAACTCATCATTGGAGTACCATTGAAACCACTGTGGCGTCTAGAAGTGATTTATTGAAAGGCACTACAGCAGATGTTGGGTTTATTTCATATCAGCTGAGTCACATCACGCGTTGGTTTTAACATTGGTGGCTCTAGTTTAGGGAGGGCGCTATAGGCTGGCGGATGTACTATTGCAGATATAGGCACAAGGTGGTGTTTCTCTTGCCTGGGCACATGCTAATTTTCAGCATCGGCATGACATCACCAGTAAAAGGTGCTTCAGTCAAAATCAGTTGGCACAGTGGTAGTAAAAATATATATAATTGAGCTAGCATACTGCACAGGTGCTATGCGATGAGATTGTAGGCAAAGGAACACTAAACAAGCCACATTTGTGTACAGTGTATGTAGGCCTAGCTATCAGATAAAATCAGTTAATACAGTACTTTTCTTTTTAAAGACAAAGACAGTTAAATACAGTTCAAAATATAGTTAACAAAGCATATTAACTAGTACAGATGACATAATATGCATCAAATGAAACATAAAATGCTAAAATCAAATATGGGATTAACCGCCTGAAAGAAGGTGGTAGTAAAGCGCTTGACGGCGCGTCAAAGAACGCAGCGTTCGTATGGTAAAGTCAAATTGACGGAGGAGCTCAGAAACCTGCAGATATTCCATTCATGTTTATGGCCTGACGCCCAAGAAATAGAACCGCACTCTAACCCTCGGCATCGACGCGCGTCAGACTGTGCCAGGGGGTGTTGCCCCGTTCAAAAGAACTAGTGCTAAAACTGGCGTCTCTTGACGCGTGTCGAAGCCTTCAGTGGGCGGTGGCCTCTGAGATGTAATGCAATCACTTGACGTTTGATAGAACCACAGTATACGTCACTTACACAATCACCTTCTCTGAACGCCAGGGTTTAGATTGGTCGGTGCAAACTGAGCTGACTAATCATGAGACATGGTACATACAGTAGTGTGCACTGTTCATACACACTTCATTATCTGTACTAGCCCTGATGAAGGCCTGTCCAACCCCGCTATGGCCAGATAACTACTCCGTCAGCAAGTCACTCGAATGTACAGTATATAGACCATGTCATTGTAACACTGATGGAGACAGCTGTGTGGCCGTAAACTACAGCCAGATGTTATAAATTAAGTAAATGGAAGTGACATTCTGAATAATCATAGAGGACGAGTTATACAAATCTAAGTTCCTCTGTTAATGGTCCCTCTCAACCATTCTCTGGGAGCTGGTTAATTATGTATGCAGTGTGATTCATTGTCTGCATCATTGAGAGAAATGACCTTTCAAATTGGTGCCCTCCAAATTATTTTGTTTGTTAATCCTGGTTTATCTGACACTGCTGTACTAGAATTATGGATTTATTCATGTGGTGTTTTGTGTGACGTAAAATACAATTACACGGTATACACATTGATTTTTATCTATATATTTTTAAATCTATATATATTTTCTTACAGATTTCCCTTGAATATATGCAACAAAAGATGACTAATACTTATGATTAATTATGATTAATACTTCTGCAAGGTAAATTACATTATCCATTATTAGTAGAAAAGATGAAGATGAAGGCTAGAGAATAGGAAAACCATATACACCTCTACATTACATGTACAGTATGTGCATTGTAATAGAGGTACTAATGAATTCAGTCATGGGATCATATATGGTGACAAGTCAATATATCATAAGTCAGCACAGACAGACAGACAGACAGACAGACAGACAGAAAAAAACACACACACAAAGACAGACAGACAGATACACACACACCTAGACACAGACACACATGCACACACACACACACACACACACACACACACACACACCTACACACACAGACAGAAACACACAAACACACAGACAGACACCCGCCACCCCCCCACCCACAGACAACGAGTACCTTTTGTATGGTGTCAAGCATGGACCAGCCTCCGTTCCACGGCTTAGTGGACCTCCGCATGCAGTTGAGGCTGGCCATGCTGTGCCACTTCCTGTCCTCCAGCTTCCTGTAGAAGGCGTTGGCCAGCATCAGAACGCTGTCGTACAGGTAGAGGTTGGACACCTGGCAGAGGCACGGACCAGGATGGTTATTACAGTCCAGGCAGCGGGGCGTAACAGTGTAATAAGCTGTGCCATGAGGTTGTGCCTGACATGGAAATAACCTCTTCCTATACTGTACACATCAAGCAACGGAAGGCCATTGAGCTAAAAGACATAAGAGATCATCTACACACTTGTGATGAATGGAAGCAGGAAAACGCATGAAAGCATTCGTCTCGCACTCTGCCACTGCGGGGCTGATTTAAAATGAATTCTAACGCAGAGAGGTTTCTGTCTCTCACCGTGAAGAGGCAATACACAAACCACTGGAGATGGGGACTGCTGTTGAGATGTACCTTTCTTGTCTAACAATGTCACCACTACTCTCAGCGAGGTGACAATAACGCCCACAAACCCAGTTCCCTTTTTGCATTGAAAAGGCCAAACCTGTTAAAGCCGCAGTGGAAATCTGACAACAGCATTCATATCGTTCTGTTTTTTTTAAAAGGAACTGCTAAGAATTTCAACCCTCTAAAAAACTCAATTAAAAAAGATACCAACTGCCTTCAAAACAAATGCCAAGACACGGTACATAATGAATTATTTGAATAAAAGCTAAAATAGGGTCAAACAAACTAGACTGAGGTGACCATTTTTCTAAGCGTCCCTTAAATGTTACCTCCATCAGAAACAAGAAACAACTAAAACAACAAAAGGGAAATGTTGACATACTGATCTAAACTTGGGGAAGATGACTAAATTGGACAGATGATTGCTGTTTCAGTATAAGTGCCAATTTCCTTTTTCAATCTACTCCAGAGCACCTTGTGAAAGCATCAATGCTATTATTTATGTTTAGATAACAACATGTCTAAACTTGTCAGCGATAAGATGCTTGTCAGTTTTGACAATTCTACTTGAGGTAATGCAATGTGGTTATAAGGGAAACAAAAATGTTTCAGTAATAATAAAAACATTTTTTTACATCTTGAGAAAAATGTATATTTATTTTTCCATTAGCAGATAGTTAACCTCCTTTCAATTGAATTATTGAGAGCTATGGCTGCATACAGTACCGGCACCCACCCTGGTTTCAGACATCAGTCCTGAGTTTACAGTACAGATTGAAAGAAATGTAAACATCTCCATTTCACTCCAGATGAACACAAAAACATACAGAAAGCGTGTAGCCTTTGGTTATCATCATCTGAAGTATTTGTGTGTGGAATGTCCCCAAGACGGACTAAGGACGAACATCACTTCATTACATTAATATCAATGCAATGAAGTGTGAATGGTGTATCCCCTACACACCAACCGTCCTTATCTTGCCATTGACAATGGAGTTGGAGTCCGAGGCCTCCGTAGATCATATATTCACATTGAGATAGACAGCACTAGCTTTATATAGAGCTGATTATCGGTTTTATGTATTTTTGATGTTTACAGTATGTGGATGAAAACATTTATCACTCAATGAATCTATTATTTACTCATTTGAAAAAAAGTGTTTTGTGCTTAACAATGCTTTCAAATACTAACACTTGTTTTTAATAGCTACAGCATGTTTTATTTTGTTTTTATAATCTGTGCTTAAAGTGCAAATTGCAGGTTAACAAACACTGTTAATTGACTTGATGAAAATTGAAAAGAAGAAACAAAGCATTTTTAACAGCACTGGGAAATTATAAAAATAAAATTGATATTAACATTTTTAAAATAATTAATAATAATGTGGAAATGAGCAATTGATTGGAACTGTTCCCATAACAACATATTGCACAACATTGACTTTACATATTATAAAAAAAACTCAATATTATATACTGTAAGTAGAGCAAATTGGAAAAGCTATCCTTCAAACAGTTAAAGTACCATGTTATTACTTTCTGAACTAAGTCTGTTGAGGCTGTTTTATAATTTATTGTTTTCCTGGATGTCTTACTAAAATTAAACGGCAGCAAATGCCGCTGAGCAGTAAAATGCTTTCCTCCCAGGTGTGTTTGTAAAGTACCTCGAGGGACTGCAGGTAACCCTCCTGAGGATCGCAAAGCAGCGAGGAGATGCGGTGGTTGTTCCTCATGCAGCGGATGTTGGTGTCCCTCCACATGGAAAATACCTGGCGAACAATGGTCATGCGGCCCAGCGTGCTGTGGACCAGCTCCATCATCTCTGCGTCGCTCACCTCCTGTTGACAGAAGCCACGGAGCGCGACAGACATGGGGTGCGATCAGAATCGCCGAACACAGCGGAAGTTTGCAAACATATTTAAACAGTTTTGAGGAGGTAGTTCTCGGCAAACACACGTTTACGAAGGGTGTCAGTTTGAATCAAACTCTTTTGAAATGTTTGAGAGCAAACATGTTTGCCACGAACGTTTGCAACAGTTCCCCTATTTTGAACGCACCTCTGGTAGCAGCTCAACGCTGCCACCACCTGCTTTAACGTTACTATGGTTGCAGATGCATTAGCTTTAAAATAAGATGGACAAAACAATAGCTCCAGCTGGGAATCACAAACACATATAGGCATTAGAGTTGATGCACAGCTTGTAAGCAGAATAAGTGCACTTCAATGGAACAACCATTTAATGTGATATTTGAAAATATTTCTCTGTCCTGTGCTTTTGGAGATATATAAAGCTTACATCACAGCAACAACATCCCTGTACACACAGTGAACTATTATCCTACCGTACTTGAAAACACATCGATCTGAAATAGCTTTTATTTTATGATGTTATGACAATGTGTGTGTTGCAGCAACCAACTGGTCGACATACAGCTGACAGCTAGCCGGTAACTAGCAAGACATCTTTGCTTTATAAATAAACAAGACAAACGCATCTTTGCTAGAGGTATCCATGATTGTTTGTTTTTCTAAACAGCTGCATTGGAACACATTTGGCTCTGAAGTAGGAACTACTGATGTCTTACTTCGCTGGGAATGCAACATTAGCTGTGGAGTTGCCGAGTTAGCTGACAGGAGCATCTTATCATTTGGCAGGTTAACGCTAGGCCAATTAACCAGATATATGATACAGTTACAGGCTGTGCTTTCTTTCTCCTAGTCACCATGAAACAACATCCACTGCCATCCTTAGCTTGTTACACAGAGATCAAGGCACGTCAGTGTACCACTCTGAAATTGAACAGTTTGTGGGCTGGTGTGATGCTCAACACCTTATTGTAAATGTGCCGAAAACAAAATAAATAATATTTGATCCCAGGACCATTGGTGACCACAGCCCAGTATTGAGCCATAATGTTCCTGTAGATAAGGTTCTTCATTATAAATATCTTGGTATCCACATTGACAGTTCATTCACACGGCAGAGCCATGTGGAAACCTTTGTGCTAGGATACAACAGAGGATGTATTTTTTAAGAAGGCTTAGGCTCTATGGTGTGAATAACACACTCATGCTTGTATTTAATCAAGCCATCTTGGAGAGTATAATTAGATATGGTATACAAGTATGGTACGGTAATCTGTCTGCAGTTAAAGGTCAAGATGGCACACCTCAATCACACAGCCTTGAAGATCGTAGGGGGAAATAAACATCTAGGTCTTCAGTCATTATGTGAAACACAGAACATTCTTAATGACACGACTCATATTCTCAACACAGAGTTTGAGTTGTTACGTCACGTAGGCAGTTCAGGATGCCAATGTGTAGATTGAACAGGTACAAGCATTCATTTATTCCTCCCTCCATCAAGATTCTAAACAGTAATAATCATAACTAAACACCTGGTATCGATGTACATCTACTGTGTGCTGTAGACCTTTCTACATGGCTATTTCATAGGGTAAACACATTTATACATATATTGAGTATAGTCCCATTTGTTTCTTATATATTAGCAAATGTGTAATATTGTTTCATAAAATGACAATTTATATATTTATTGCATTTATTTATTTATTTATTTATTATGGTTTAGTTCTTGCTATTGTATACTGCCTACCTTTTATGAACTGATGAATTTGCACATGAGCGTTGTATTGTGTATGAGTGATGTGTGTGTGATGCAGAGGCCTAAAGCCCAAGACAAATTTATAAAGTATACCTTACCTTAACACCACACAGGTTGTATCCACCTCTTGACAAAGCACTGACGACTCATCCTTGAGTGTTTTAATTGTATTATTACCAGAGACACTATTGAGAGGAGACATGCTACTTGTAGAAGTTTGAATGGAGCTCTCTGGAGGATTATGAAATGCAAATATGGCATTTGGGGGAAAATATCCAAATAAAAACACATAACATATTCCTAGAGCCAATCTTCTGCTCTATAACGGCCAAGCATTAACCCATTTAACCAATCATGTGGTTGCATTGACGTAAGCCACCTGTCTATACTGTCTCCCTAAATAACTGCCCAGGGTGTTTGTAAGGTTGCTGCGAGTGGCAAGACTTGCCTATAAGGACTTTGCTCTTACTAAGATTAAAGATCCTTTATAGCTCTCTTAATTTCCTGTTTCAGGAGGAAATATGTAGCAAGACATTTCATTGGGACTTTAAATAACAATGCTACATGGAACTTCGGTCAGGATAGTCTAATAGTCTGGGCGTTTGACTGCCAGCCAAAAGGTCATGAGTGAGACCCAGATTGGTATGTCTGTATTCTTACAAATAGGCCAATTTCTAATTGTAAATTGCTTTAGGTAAAAGCATCATGTATGTTAAAGGTAAAATCAGCTATTGCAAGCTAATTGTACGTTTCTTACCATTCTCTGTGCGTGTTGAAAAAAAATATCAGATACGTATACACATCCCTGGCTCCGTAAATAGTAACATAACCAAAGTGGTGAACAACACTTGTATCAACAAAACCGTAGTACTACACTATGCTTCACATTGCATTTCTACGTGTGAGGCGGTGCCGCAGAGGATTGCGGAGCGATACTGTTGTGAGTTGAGCTCGAAGTTAGCAAGCAAGACTTTAAATTCCATAACTAAATTGTGGCAACGGGCAGGAGATGACAGCACGAACAGCAATGGCCGTTTATGGGATTGTTCACACTGCACATTTGGTGGGTTGGGCATTGCAGATGTGTCAGTTCTTACCTAGGCAACATGTCTGTTGCATTTTGTGGCACCAAATAAATGTCTGCCGGCTGCAGTTTCTAGTTTTCCTCCCCTCAACCCGCAGCATCGCCACTCAACTCTGACAAATAAGCCTGTTGGGCTTTCATAATGTATGTTTTCAATGTGTTTGTTTGCTTGGAAAATGTTAACACGTCTATGATTCATTCATACTGACAAAGCAATAAACAACAGCAAACAAAGTATCCTCTTATTATAAGTACAAGTGAACCCTCGTTTTCCCCCATTAATCCAGTTGGCATGGTTCACAGAGGACCACATGCAAGTGTGGGAGTTGCTAAAGGATTTCCCCGCCAGATAAAATAGTCATGAGAGGCTCTGGCGTCTGAGTCTCCAGAGCAAGACTGTGTCTGTAGACTGTGGTGCACGCTGTCTCCCAGGACATAGTTGAGATAACGCGCTGCCTGACAGCAGAGCGCTGCCTGACCAGCGGTCAGAACTATGGGTGGATGTTAGCCTCTTACAAGATATGAAAAGGGTCCCCTTTGCTCCCCTCATCGCAGTGTAATCTGACGCTGACATCTTGCATCTTTTTTCCAGTCTACGATCTGTGCTTTTCTCTCTGTTTCAGTCATTTTCTATTAGCCTTACTTATTTCAGCCTTTACTCCTAAATCGTGTGTTCTTTGTGTGTCAGGGCCATTTTCCTCTCTTCTAATAGCATCCTCGCCCGTCCACCATTTCAGATTTCATGTGTGAACACACTTAGGCTGCAAAAGTTTATACACACAAAAATATATACATTTATTTCAAAAATAAATAATGTATATATATATATATATAAATATAAGTCTGTACAAGCAAACTATAACATTAGTCAGATATGAGCCCTAAGCTGATTTTGCCTAATTTAGAGGTTTATTCTCATATTTCACACATTCGTCAGGCACTCAGTGAGCTGTAAGGTATGAATATACATGAGTTTCCATGGCACATTAATTAGAAGAAATATACCTCATGGTTCATGGAAATACAACCTCTTGTCTAATCTAATAACTTCCTGTGTCATCCAGTTAGAGTACTCTGCCCGATCACAGGTGAACCTGCATGTGATAACAGTGACACTGACCAATAGGATACGGTTGACCAAAGACGGGCCCTTTAACCTTGGACTGAGAAGAAGAAATTACAAAAACTGTTATTGTTCTGCAAATGGCAGACTGGTAGTAGTATATGTCTTATTTCAAATGTAACATACCGTACACAATGTTTCAATGTTATAATCAACAAGTTCATGAAGGTTCAATGTGTCACAATTTCCTGTATGCAAAAGTTTTGTATGTACTGTACTCTGTATACTGTAGAACCGTAACCACAATCTATTTTAATCTGTTTAGAATTCAAATTCAAACTAATAGTCAAATTCTCACAAGCATCACAAGGTCTAAATACCTAATTTTGAAATTAATAACGTACTTAGCTTTAATAATCTGTGGGGGTCTGCAAGTAACATACTTAATTATCAAATCGGAAAACATGGCCAGGTTTCATTGACAGACAAGCACCAAATTAATCAACTCAAGCTAAACTGACAGCTGAGGGTGAGTTATCATATTTGTCTGCCCTGTCAACAGTAAAAATCTTTCATGTGATAAACAAATAAATAAATACATTTTAAAAGTTCGATCACTACAGAGATGTATTAATTAGGAGTTAAGATGTTTTTTTTAAATTTATTTTAAGATGAAGACAAGTTCACCAAGAAGGAGTCAGAGACATGCATATGTGCACCGTGGGTAGGTGAACATGACAAGTTGCTCTTGCTGAAAATGCATGTATAGGCTTTAGGTATTTTCTGGTAATGTATGACCTGAAAATGGCTTCACGCGTTTTATGTTGCCTGTGCATTTTTTATACATAATCCCTTGAGGGGAAATGTACAGTAATGTATCCCACTGGTTTCCTCTAGTTTGGATGCAGAATTATCTTGCTCTTGATACTGTATTGTATGATGTGTGGAAGGAGACAACATTAATTACCATTGTCTACACATAGATTGTGGTGTACTGCTATTCCTATTATTATGTACTGTAGAACACCAATTACATTTGATCTGAATTGTGGATTTTTATATTCTGACTTTCTAAAGACCAGATATTTGTGTAAAGGGTATAGACTACTCACTGTATTATGTAATAACTAACAAAATAACTAACTAAAATAGCCAATTACATTTTTATTTCAGGATTGTTTATTTGTAGGCTAAATCTAGAGATGCAGGCAAATTAAAAAAGTTAACAAACAAAATCTACTTATGCTACTTTGAATGCTTTTATACTTTTTGTGCTTTTCTGCAAAAGAAAAGAAATCCAAACAACATTGTACTGTATAGAGAACAATGTAAATGGTAATAACATGTCCAGTTGTATTTCTAAAACCTTTTGGTACATCTTCTGGGTTTCAGGATATACATGTACTGGTTTAGCGGTTGGGTGTGTGATCTCTTGTTTCCAATTGAAAGATGCTTTGGAGAAACGCTCAATGGAATAATACCTGTGTTATACACGGACATCAACCCTGCAACTAATCACGAATATAGTAAAAATGTGTCAGTGAGAGATGTTTTTAACCACTCATTCCCTCCATCTCCAGCCCTAGCGGTGCTGACAAGATGCGGTTTCCATTTCAGTCAGTTGACGTGCAGCTACCCTTAGGCATCAGTCATATTATGGCTCTCCTCCCTGACTCTGTCTGTCACACCGAGCACCGCCGAATAATCCATCAAACATCCCCACCAGTCGACCTCCTCTCTTTTGAGGCAAACCCCTCCCCCCCCCCCCAACCCCAGAGGAAAACGGCAACGCCAACATCGCATTCTCCATGAGTGTGCCATCCATCTCGAGCCACTAGACAGTGTCAGATACAGTCTCCTCCTTCGCACCCGGTGCTAAGACTGGAGCGGCAGGCGCTTCCCTAAGTGGGTGATTTAGGGGGCGAGTCACCCAGTGTTTGCCCAAGTGCTGTTCGCATCATATACTACACTGTACCACTGTGCAATCGCACGCCAGCGCTGGAGCTTTCTTTCGCTTGTCACCGTTTCCAAGGCCTTGAAAGGAATAAACCGGGTGGGGTGGGCGTTGAGCATCTTGATTTATTCCACATTTGTAATCCTCGGTAAACCCTCTGTTCAAGTACTACCAGCAAAGCTTTGATCTCTCCTTACAGTATAGTAGTATTGGTTACTTCAAATTAATAAGTTGTAAGAAGACTCATTCTTTACAATTACAAATATGTTATATGTGTTTTTTTCCTGGCTGCTCTTTCGTTTTTTTTGTTTTGTTTTTTGCACATTCTGGTATTACTCTTATCAGCGCATTGTGCAGCATGTTGCTCCCGCTGGCGCATTAGTTGCATGGCATGAATGCGACGCGAGACCACCCTCCGCCTTCACTTCTACAAGCTCAAGTGACAACATGTGCGTGGGTTTCCAGGATTGGCAGGGAGCTTGAAGAACTGATGCGCCAGAGGTTTAGCATGAGCCTGGAAATGACTAGATTTAAATGACTGTCACAGCCCATGTAGCTCACGGTTTATGCCTAGCAGGCTGCATTGGAGTAGCCCGCCCATAGGGACACCTCGGAGTAAGAGGTTGTGGAAGCTACTACGTTTTTATTTGTTATTTTCTTTATTTGGTCTACAGTTTCCAAAGTAGTTACAGAGCAATCACTTGCTTTGGGTTTCCGTGTTCTCAGTTAGGCCAGGGATGGTTGAAAACTTGTATGGTACAACATAAAGTAATATCCTGGATCTGTCATGGGGGTTTCATCACTTTACCGCCCCTTCAGGAGACCAACAGCAGCAGGTCCTATTCAGTCATGGGAGAAGTGAACATGAGCATAGATGGTAAATCATTTTCCCTGTAGTAACCAAAGTAAATAATGGACGTGTTTTTCCACAAGCCACATCTTTGTAACATTGTGACAGTAAAATGGCATTTTTCAGCCAAATAAGGGATAGGGTAAATTAACTCAGTTTAAGCGTCCCGGGGTTTGAATATGTGGTCACCCTAGTTTAACAGCACAGTAGCAAGCAACCTCGGAACCCATCATAGGACATAGCCTGGTCCATCTCTCTCTCCGTCTTGCTATCCATCTTTTTCTTGCTCTTTCTCTTAATTATAATCTTGAATAATATTTATGTGTATGGCACTTTTCATACAGAATTGCAGCACAAAGGGAATACGTGTAAATGTGCGTCCCATAAACAAATACAGAAAAACTATGTAAATATAAATGGTTAAAGGAATGAGATTAAAGCAACATAAGAACATGAAAACAAACCCTGTCAAAATGTTTAGTGGAGAGGTGTGCCGGAGCCAAGGCAGAACCACCCCACCTGCACATCATCGGCAATCAACCTTCTCACACTTCTGTGCCAGTCCGTCAATACTCGCTCCGTCAGTCCGACATCACCGCGTGTTTCCTCTTCCCCCTTCCGCATGTCCTGTGTCCGTTCCGCCTTGCCCTTTGCCACGGGGAATCACGGACGTTGTGTCTGCCTGGTTCCCGGCTTGACCTCCACTCTGCCCCGCTCCGATCTTGGTCCGCCTGGCCTTATTAATACAGTTATGTGAACCTTGTCTTCCTGTCTCGCCTCAATAATGTTGGGTCTGCACGTGGGTTCACCAGTCCCGGCATTAAAGGTATAAGGTAAGATAAGGTAAGATAATACACTCAAATTCAATCAATATATTCTCGCATTCTGCTAGTTTACCGTTCTGTGTGCGTGTTGAAAGAATAATCTACTTCTAAACAGAGCTGGCTCCGTAATAGGAGTCTTTTTATTTGTGTGTGCATTTTTGCATTGAGCTTTGAGTCTCGCCTTCTCAAACGCTTTACATCATGGCATAACACATGCAAGGAATTTGAAAGTCGGCTCTGTTACGGCCTTGTGAAGTCCGACAGCCTCCATTTTCACATCAGCGTGAGTGTCCAGTCTGCCGTTGTTCCAACAATCTTTTAAGATGATCTCCTTTATACTGTGAAGCTACAGTAGGCTTTCTCAGGAATTTATATAGTACATTTAAAAAGTCTACATCTGCGCTCTATGATAAAATGGCATGTAAAATCACTAGGTGGAGCCGATAAAAACAATGAATATGCATACAGTTCCTGCATCCCTCCTTCCCAGACATTACACTTGTCCCACCGTAACACTGACTTAGGCTTGTGCTTGTGTTGAGACCAACATTTCCAGCATCACCCTTGTCAGTGGTCAATATCGACACCAGTCACAAGTCTACAAAACTAATTATATGGAGGTGTTCTCGTGGCCATGAAGGATCCTTTGTTCCATCCACCTTAATTGTAGGTGGACTCCGACAACATCCTTTACAATTTCCTCTATGACGATCGTAGCCATCAGTTCAATTATGTTTTTTCTTTTATGTAATGTGAAGTGTACTGTACTTTTTTGGAATGGTATAAGCCTTAGCAAGCTGTTCATTCGGCTTCAAAGTGTAATCAACCAATGTTATCAACTGAGTCAATAAATCCCCTCAATGGCAATTAGTTTGAGACCAGGAATTCAATTCCGTCTACAATTGCAGATGCACATGCGGTTTCGAGAGAGCAGGTTTGAATTAACCAGCTTTAAAATTTCCTGTTGAACATCGAATATGTCTCTCTTTCCAAGAGGCCACACATGTTTGATGCTCTTGTGTCTGCTAAACCCTTTTGCCTTGTCTGTAGAATGTTTCAAGTTGCTGAAGCCTAAAGTTGTAAATGCTGAGTCACTCCCTTCATATTTTCGACAAGGGAAACAAAACAGAATAATCGAGACAATCTCTTTCTCTGTACCAAGTGGCTAAAAATGACCGATAGCAATCATTTTTGTACTGCTGTTTTTTTGGAAATTGCTAAAGACGTGGCTGAAATGGCTTCTCACAGCCAAGGTTGAATGCTCAAGTCACCTGTAGCAGATGCAGGTTGAGCAGGACTGTGAGTGTGCACAGCAAGTGACTGGTCTGTCAAATCTGTGCAGGTTAAAACACACTGCACAGGGTCCTCCTCTATCGTGTTTTTTTATTTTTTACCCATTTTCATATATCCATTGTTCATTTGTTCAAGGCTAACAAGTCATGCTACAGTAAGTAGCTTCTAAAATACCGTGGAAAAACTGCCAAGTCGGGAGCCACACACAACAAAGATGTAAAAATGTATTTTTATGCAGTGCGCTGCTCATCCCAGACAACCAATCATGTGTTAGTGTGGACAGCTCCTGACATTTTCTATAGGGGGACCTAGAAAGGCCTGAGGCTTACGTCATTTTCATGAGAATCCCCTGCCCAAATATGGACTACTTGGTCTTACAGATTTTCCCTAATTTTCCCTATGACAAAACAGAATTCCGTTTTCAATGTTCACTGTCACCAGTCTGTGGATAATATTACTAATTGACTAAACTAGCCTATGTATTAGTATATTAAGACACAATTAATTAATTAATTAATTAATTAATGATAAACAAATTATAAAAGAAATCTAGTCCTTAATCCTCACAGAGGGGGCGGGGTACTCTAATTGAGGGAGCAACGCCCCCTTACACCCCTGAAAGCACTACTGTAGGCTACTGTTTGTTTCTACTGATGGAATCAATCACGGCAGTGTGAAATGGCCAAAAGTTGAAAGAATAAGGAATACGATTATCTTGACTATCTGCCTTAATGGCATATGCTGTATTTGCTTTATGCAATCTTTAAAAGGTAGAGAGAGGATTGTTGACACCTCTCCCTTCAATGCCATGTGGGTGCTCCTTCTGAAGCTCTGCCGCACACATTTAAATGCATTCCTAAGGCTAGAATAGTTTGGTGCGGTCTGCACCGGGTGGACACAGAATGGACAGTGAGTATAAAAAAAAAAATTAAAATCATGAAGTACATTGTGAAATGCAGTGGATTTTAATTTAAAATTCTTAGCATATGAAACTAAATGTGGGTGAAAAAAACATATTACTAATATAATTTAAGTGTCTTTTCAATATGTTTGTTACTTTCTTTCTTCAGGGTGATCCAGGAGAACTTCAATAGAAACTGTTTCTTTGTTGATAAATGGCAGTGTGAAAGAGAGAAGACATTTGAAAGCACAAAATCAGATTCTGACAGACACATATTTCCCTATTAGTGTGGGGAGACATAACTCACAACCATTAAGGGGGTGACAAAAATGTAAAGCTATGCCAAAACTAATGACTTTCTGGAACTTTTTGCTAATTGGCAGAGCGCCGTTAAAATGTTTGTATTATTCTACTGCTATTAATATTAACTCCACTTTTTCACATTTCAGGTGAATTTAGAAAGACCAATTTAAAAGTGTTTAGTTTAATATAAAACACAAAATACAGTCCATTTGCATCTCAAACTGGGCCTTATTAGTTCTTTGTAACAAATCGATATGCCTTGCTGGACCACGAACATGACATGACATATTAAGAATAAATCAAATGTCATTATCACCGTAAAGGTTAGCAGCTAATTTGCATCTCACATGTATTGCCACTCCTATACTCAAAGAGCTAATTTGTCTTCCTAGCCATGTACTGTATTCTGTTTTGCCTATGACTTACGTCATGAATAATGTCAATGAATATTGTCAAGCCATGAAGCTTCTCTGCAGCAAACATTCATAAATCATACTCCTTGGATAGATTAACAAAGTATCAATGCACTTTATGGTTTAGGGTGTTGCACGTAGGTCATGAGGTGATATTTCTCAAGGTTTGCGTATGCATTAGAGACACTTATTTATGTTTATGGGCATGTCCCTGATTTGATCCACGTGCCCTGTTGAAACCACATTGGTTTTGATATTCCCAGTGCAGCAGTAGAAGGAAACATCCTTTTATGTTGTGCATTTCATCCGATGCTTTTAGTATTTGGTCAATGAGATCTTGAAATCATGCAGAATCAATGCAAATGCTGCTCAAATCAAACAATAAATACTCCGATGTTTGTCTCCACAAAGTGCCCTTTCCATTAGGCCTTAACCAGACCATTAAGGTCGATGTTACAAAACACCTAGGAGAAGGTGCACTAACGCTAACAGTGTTAGCATTAGTCTACATTAAACTATTATAATGTAATACTCTAATACAAAGAATGTTAACGTCGAGGAAAATGCTTGTTTGCTATATCCTATAGTTTGGGAAATCTATACTTTACATCCTAGAGAGAATCTGACTTGTGGGCACACTTTATTTTGTGTTATTAAATACAGCAATGAAACCTTAATGTTAAACACAAAAACAAGCTCAACCGAGACAACATTCATTGGCAGTATTCCGTGAATAATAGGAACATGTAGTGTTGATATGTTGCAATGCCTTTAAGAACAGTGTTTATGTTTCAGTGTGCATTGCCTTTTTTTATCTTTACCACCTAAAGTAAATACTGTACATTGTGGACCTGGAAGTTACCTTTAAACAAATGCCGTGTCTTTCTGGAAGCATAAATATTGTGCAACTGTATAAGCGTAGAATGTGCAACTACTGGCTTTGTGCTGTTTGAATGTATTTGAACTCACCTCATTGGCATACACCCAGTGACTGTCCTTGGAGGCCAGGTTAGTTTCCACCGCCTGTTGTGAAGAGAGAGTGAGATAGAGAGGGATACAGGAGGAAGAGGAGAAGATGCGTTCATTGGTCTTTGCACGCATCTGGCATCCATCATGTTTACCATCTAAATGCATGGTGCCCTGCTCTGCAAATGAGTGTCTAAATGAGTCACACTCAGGGGTGTTGTAGTACCGAGAGCTGTGGTGAATGTTCATCAACACACAACGTGTAGCATTGCCAATCAATCGTCTAACCTGCCAAGAGTCATGATTACATTTTAATACCCCTTTGCTTGCAAGACTGATCTAATCACATTTGCAAAAGCCTGTCTGGATGTGCAAATAGTGCATGTTGCAGCTTAATATTAAAGAAGGACTCTATGCATATGATATCCAAGCTTACGGTACTCATGTACAGTACAGTTTATAATATCCATCCATCTATTCATCCATCCATCTATCTTCAACCGCTGATCCGTGGCCGGGTCGCGGGGGCAGCAGCTCAAGCAGAGGACCCCAAACTTCCCTTTCCTGAGATACATTAACCAGCTCTGACTGGGGAATCCCAAGGCTTTCCCAAGACAGTGTGGAGATATAATCTCTCTATATAGTCCTGGGTCTTTCCCGAGGCCTCCACCCAGCTGGACGTGCCTGGATCACCTACCTGGGAAAGCTCCCAGGGGGCATCCTTACCAGATGCCCGAACCACCACAATGGGCTCCTTTCGACGCAATCTAAAATACTATATTATATTATATACATGTATATACTGTACTTTTAACATATCAGCAACGGTTTCATAATACATCAAACAACTTCTAGAAATTGGTGACCCACTTTATTCTGCCTTTGAAAGAAGTAGGCTTATCTAGAATGAGACAGGAAATACACAGACCAAAATATATGGTATAATTTGCTTTGACCTGTAAACTCTTCTTTCCTCGTAATGTCAGGGTGTCTAAACTTTAAGTCTACAGTTTTGGGAAAATGGTCAGATTGTATCTGCACTGTACTGTACACAAATAGATGTCCTGTCTTCCGTAAGAGTTGTTTTTCAATAGGTTGCTTTAGATGCTTTAAAATGCATGGGTGAAGTCAAAAGAAACCAAAATAAAGTAATAACTCTTCTGTGCAGCTCATCCAACAAATGATGACATTTCTCTTATTACAGCATAACATGGTTAGCCATTGGATGTTTGTTTCCTGCGGAATAACACCATGCCCCCCGTCCCAAAAAAACCCCAACATAAATGGCTTTAGAAGAATGGAGAAGAAGGATCTAACACAATTATTGTTTATTGTCAATGTTCTTCACTAATAAATACATAAGCTAATTGTAATTGCAAATCCTATTACAGACATGTATAAGTAGAACATTTGTTTGTTATTCTATAATAATAGCATAATCATCAGCATAATTAATGCATGACAAAGATGGAGCTGTATCAACATCTCTGAACCCCCAGGCATCAGGTCCACGTAGCGTGTTAAGAATATTGAACATTGTTTTTACCTAAGGAGATGTAATTGGAACCTGTTGATGTCATTACATTTTCACAAGCACAGACGAGTGCATTGATTGCAGTGTTTGCATTTTAAACTCTACAATCAGTTGGAATTGGAAGTGTTTTAAATTCACCAGCAGCATTTATTTTGAAATGAATGCTAAAAACTCAACATGTAAAAAATCCGACTATATTGACTCATTTTTGGACATAAATCATCAACACTCTCAAGATTCAAAGAAAACCAGCATAGAGGATCATATTATTGTAACCTTTGTAAAATAAGAGAAAAACCCCAGTGTGTGGATTAGCTACAGCTAATCCTGTCACTCTGAGGGCTATCTAGGAGGATTGGAAAAGAACACTGATGCCTTAAAGGGTATACAGCTCTACACGGAAATAAATATGCCATTAAGATGCTACGTGGGTTAGTTAATGTGCTGTATATATGCGTGGAAATAGTGTTTTAATTAGGGTGCTCTGGGAATTGCACATACACAGAAGACTAAGCCAGTTCAAAATGAATTCAAGCACAGGGAATTACAGACCAACAATGCTCAGTTAAAACACCACCATTGATATTACTGGAATATTAGTGGCCATGCTACATTTGTTAATTTTTGGTCAAGTAGAGAATGTCTCGATGCTAATTTGCTCATTTAAAAACCCTCACATTTTGGGTATTTCCAAACATGGATAATACATGAGCAGAATTAATTATTTTTGTAGCTGCCTGTGAACTAAAATTCACGGGTTCAAAAAGTTCAAAGGAACCACAGCATATTAAACCAAAAGCCAGCAAAATCTAAGGTGCTTGTGCATGCACACGTGCATGCACACGCACACACACACACACACACACATGCGCACATGCACACGCACGCGCACACGCACAGCATGTGTGGACCTGTTTCAGGAATAATTTAAGATCTTGTCATTAATACAAACCTTAGCACACTATTTTACAGCCCAACAATTAAAATTCATGAGAAGCAGCTCTTACAGAAAACCAAATCGTATGACCAAGCATTTTCTAATCCAACCTAGGTCTATTTCATATGCACTAAGCACAACTTTTCCCTTGAACAGACTCAAAATCCATTTGAGGCTAAAATATTATAAGAGAGTATACAACTGCGGTTATTGTCATCAAACCAATCTGACAGCTATTAATTAGTATCAAAAAGAAATTAATTAA
>JAODLL010000007.1:1452650-1468398 GCA_026546735.1 Forbesichthys agassizii | reverse complement strand
AAATTAATATCGATATTGCAATTTTCATGATCAATATCGCAATATCACATTTGATCAATATCGTGCACCCCTAGTGTGTACACGACTCCAGACCACCGGAGACTTGAGCGTGTCACATTGTTCCTTTCTCAGTCACAGAGAGCAGAATGCGTGAAGGTTTACGTCTTTACGTTTCTTTTTTTTCACCATACCGAGTACCGTACATAGTAGAAATGTTCAATGTGAGTGAAGGCCGGTTCTGTTAAAAGGACACGCGCTTTTGGAGGCCCGCCAGACGTCTGGCTGCGTTTTCAAACGCGACGGGAAGCGTTAGCTGTGGCTCCTCAGACCCTGGCCTTTATCTAGCTGCTAACCTTGGTTATTCAGACTGTGCTGTGCCGGACGACGCAGCTAGGGCAGTGCCCATAATCGTGGGATGAGAGGGTTCTGTAGGACAAATGCTTCAAATGCTGGTATTGGACCTCCGCAACGTGAGCGCTGAGCGGAGTGTCGAACATGATGTCAAAGATGCTGTGAAGAGACATTAGATGTGATTCATAACCTTGGGGTTGTTAAATATTGTTAAAACTAGTTAATTCAGGTGCATGTCTGTGAAGCCAGCAGATGAAGCTGTAGAGCGTGGGTTGGTTCTTGTTGTTCTAGTCCTTTATAGGCAGTGTCTGCCTATTCAAAACTCCCGTTTAAGAGGGCTGTTGAGGAGGGTTGGTCTGCTAATGCTAAAATGTTAGACACACTGTACTAGGCTAGCGTAGAAGTTAGCATCACCATGCTACGTGCTAGTCATTTTTAACAAGGCTAACAAGGTCTCAGCATGCTGTAGGCTAGCGGTTAGCATGCTTTTGCTAGCCACACTAATTCTCCATTCCCATAGCCAGCTCTCATAGACTGGAGCATAATGTTTGTTTTTCTAATCTGACATTGCCAGCATGCATTAATAATGGCTACTGTGTGTATGGTACAAGTTACACACAAAGCTGGAAAAAAATACAAAAAACAACATAATAATTAAGAGGTTCTTGCCAAATGTCCCATTAATATTTTTTTTGATACAAGGACATTGTTCATTTTCTTTTTTTTTTTTTTAAAGATGTGAACATTTCAACATGTCCTCTGTTTCTGGCCTGTGTACCTGCTATAGAACGTGCATGAGCCCAGTATATTTTATATTTTTCGAAAGAGTCAGGCCTTGTAGTAAACGTATCATTGTTAATATTATTAATATTATGGGATTGATAATCTAGCCTCTTTGTTTAGAGGTTAAACGCAATCTCAAAGTGTCAATTAAACAGTGCCACTGCATTAATTGTCCACATTGCCACCTCCTTTAACTACCTGAAGTTCATGTGCCAAGCTTGAGGAAGTTTTGTTTGGAGAACGTGTTGCTGAATGCTCAGCAGACTATTGACGTGCAATTGGATCAATGTAGGGTAGTTTTATGGTGTGAGGCTTTATTTTTTCATGCAGCAAAAAAGGCCTTGGTTTTTGCAGGATTTAAATATCTAATCAAAATGTTTAAGCACTTCTTTTTTATTTTAGGTTATTTGAATTATTTTATTGAAAGCATCTTAATTACCTGGTAGAAGAGATGGCTTTGCTATTATGTTGATGGGGAACAAAACGTATATCTTAATAGCAACCGTACTGTAGGTCCCTTAAAAAAGTATTACCGGTATATTTTACAGGACTTCAGGGCATGTCTCTCCATTTGTTTGTACTAGCATTGATAAGTGATATAGGACACAGCTTCTAATTAATGATAATGAAAAAGCAAACTAAAACCTTCGGGGAAAATATATTTGTCCTAAAGTCTTATTTCTAGATTGATTCCCCCCAGTATTCTGTATATTTGATGCTAAAATTCACACTATAAAGCTGACATTTAAAAAAAATGTATTGCTTATCTGCTTGTAAATGAGAGATGTGCAGTATGCAAGAGTCCAGTCAGATTAAATCTGTACGAAGCGTAATAAAATACATTCGGATATTGAAGGTTACGTTGTTCCACTTGGCACTTCCCTGGATAGCATAAGCATCTCGATCACTGTATTTGGAACTGGTTTTTGATGCGAGAACGTTACATGTTACTTGACAAAAAATACATGTTTTATTATTTTTTGACTTGAAATATGTTTGTCCCTGATGCAACTCAATATTGCAGACAACAAATCCCTTTGTGCTGCTTGGCCAGGCTTTCTTCTCGCTGGGTCTCTAGAGTTGGTAACAGGAGAATGTTTCACCAACAACCAGACAATGAATTCATGGTGCAATTAAACCAAGTTTACATTTATAAATGGTAAGATGTTTGTGTGTATACCTTAATAAATATTCTTTACCATTGGGAGCAAACTGTCTCTAGTGTGAACAGAAGAGCCAAGTTTTTAGTCTGTGTTCCAAACCCCCCTCCCTGTCCCGCCAACCCTTACTATGACACACAATTCCAAGTGATAGAGTTTTTACACAAAGGTCGGAGGCAGCAGAGATTCAGTTTTCTGCGAAAGTTCTACCCATTTACTTATCATTGTGACTTTTACACAATGGGGATGAAAACGAACATGCTTGTTTTATATATTCATTTTTTTTGTTTTTCACAAATGGATTTTAAAAACTAATGAGGATGGTCTGAAGTGATGTAGTGTCATCGCCGATATTTTGGATAGTCTAATCTTTAAATTGAAAGAGTTGAGCATGATAAGGCTTTTCAGAGGCTGTGGTTTTATTAACAAAAAAAGGTTGAGAGCTGAAACGTCCCAACGGAACGACTGAGGTTTGCAAAGCTTTGGCCTTATTGACAAGTTTTTATTTTCCTTTTAAACAACTACAAAAAAAAAAAGAAAAACAAATGTCTCTGTAGGCTTTTCACTACCTCTCATGTTGGTTAATTTATTTCACATCTAGTTGTCAATGTACAAGTTTTTAGATTTACTTGAAGCCTAACACTGTAAACACAAATGTGCACAGAAACATGAATAATATGTATTTGAAGAGGAGTTAAAGAGAGCTTAGCCTAGTCAACATCATTTTTGTTTTGTTTGTGTGTATGTATGTTTGCTTTGTTGTCCATTGTGTTGAGCTGAACTAGATTTTAGATCTCTATAAAGAATTCAGGAACTCCACTGTCTAAGGGCTAATCCCATTTTTGCCTATGCAAATCTGTTACTGTGGGCGAGTTTGGAAGGGGCAAGCTACCATACCTTTCACATGTGCTAGTTGTTGGTTTACATCATCGTTTGCTGATATTCTTCAATCCTATTCAGCAAAAATGTATGCTTTTATATATACATACATATATATATAATATAATATAATTTATATGACAACTAATATACAGAGAACATAGTATATGCCTTCGTGATGATGCAAAGAAACCTTGCTGAAAACAAATAAATGTATTATTGTCTGACATGATGTTGCTGTGTGCTGAAATTGTTCAGCTGTGTGCTGAGATTGTTCAGTCGACTGACTGACATGGACCTACAGAGTGAATTTGGTGACTGTCAGGTTGCACCAATGCACCAGGTTTCCAGTCCTGAACAGTGTTTCCTAATCTATCCATTTTAAAATGCTAAATTACAGGCGAGTGTACTGCAGATCTCAAGTACATACAAAGCGTATACAGTGCTTGTCTTAGCAACAGGTAATGAACATCCATACTGTAGTCTTGCTGGGAGTAATACTGTAGTCGTTGGCAACAAAGAGAAAAAATATCAATGTTTTAGCCGATTGATTTCAAAACAACAATCAAGAAATGTATAACATATGAAGAATATTAATAATATTCATATTTTTTACTCTTTCCATGACCCACTAGCCAGAATTATATTCACAAGTATAATACAAACAGGTTCAGAATTTGTTATAGCACCATGTTATCAGAATAGAATGAACTCTTACAGGCTAATATTAAAGGCAGGGTTACCGGTAGTTATTCTCGAGAACGCTTGCTAACTTCAAGCTTAAATCAAAACAACATCCCTTCGCAGCGCCACCTCACACATTGGAATGAAGCAGAGCGTACAGTAGTAAAACGGATTTGTTGTTGTGAGCGGTGGTTTCCACTTTATGTTACTATTCACGGAGCCGGCTGTGTAGAAGTACCAGATTCTTTCTGCACTCAGAACAGTAAACTAGCTAAATGCGAGGAGGTATTTGGTGAATTTGACAAAAAGTGTATTAGCTTACAATTAGCTGTAATTAGACTATACTTTTAACGCACTTTTGTACATTCACTCTCCTGGTAATAATGCAGTATAATTGACATTTGGGTTTGTGGGGTCTGCCCATCTCGGTGTTACCTCACATTTGGATTAGCGGCCTTTAAAAGTATATTAAGCGATTGTAAGATAATACTTTTTTAAATTTATTTATATATTTATTAAATATCTTCTTGCAGTCTGCTAGCTTAGCGTTCTCTATGCGTGCTCACAATACCCTAGCCTTAGCAATGTGTTTCCAATGTGTGGGACGGAGCTTCTGAGGGAGCAGCCTGTGGCCCTGGAGCGGTGTTTTTGTTTTGAGTTCAAAGTTGGCAAGCACTCTAGAGATGACTTAGACTGACCTTGAACGCTAGAAACCAGACCGTAACACATCCTCTTGACTATCTTGCTGACTTTCTCACCATCACATCACAAACAGTAATTTCATATCAGGCAGAAGAGGAAGAGGACCATGACAGCCAACACATTTTATTTCTCCATGATTAATAATGTCAATGCTCTTCTGTTGTGCCTGTTGAGAGGTTTATGGTATTTTAGCTAAGAGACTTTTGTACAGGTATTGAATTGATTGAAGTTGGGTTTTCAACTTGTGTAACAGTTTTAGGCAATCACTCTCTTCTTTATTGATTTAGATGCCTAAGCCACTTGGTTTTTACCTTGCCTTTGTAGATACAAAACAGGCTTCAAGAGAAGATCTGTAGATAAAAATAAAATAACTTTACTATCACTTACTGTAGGTGATTCAAAGTGGACATTTTTTATTCAGCATGCTTTTTGCTAAATAAATGAAATAATTCAGTTATTTACTATAAACGATACTGTATGAGTATGTATTCAAGTACTGCAATATGCAGACAATTAATAATATCCTAAACTCTTTTCAGGAAGTTCATATTTTAAAGTACATTTAATTTGTGTATTTTGACAGTTATGAAAATGGAATTCTTGTTTTGATTGACTCATGGGTTGGCAGAATCACTAAATGACCCGATTTGTATCGACAAAATATTATTGTTTGGTCATTTTAGACAATAGCCTGTCACCAAATGCATGAATTGTGGAGCAATTTCAATAGCACAACGCTAGTGTGAAATCCTGTATTATTATTATTATTCGTTTTTGTTTTTTTCAAATTAGATGGTTAAACTAGAGTACAACTTTATGTTTATTCGGAGGTTGGTCTGTTTTTGGATTATGATTGTGATCCTGATAACAGACTGCAGTTAGACAGATGACTGCTCTTGACACATAATGGTCAACAGAGCTAAAACACATTCTGATGTTGTCAGATTGATTGATTTATTTTGCAGAATATCTAATCCAACCAGAAAAAAAAAAATCTGCTTTGCACATGAACGTTGAGATTTTATGAATGGAGAAATGAGAAAGACCACAAACCAATAGTTTGAATTGATAAACCCCCATAAGCACGCTACAGTAGCTGGGCAGATACAGCGTGACCTTGTGACCTATTCCCTTACTATTCCCTGCTGTGATGCCCAAGAATCCAGTTTGTTTTTGTTAATGAGTACAAATGGTCAACTGACTATACCATGTAGCATTATAAAGTCTTATGTTTATAGAACCTACATTAAAGCCATCCTTTTTTATCAGGAGGGAGTGTGAGATTTTTATTTTATTGTAACCTAGTTTTGTATCAGTGATATAAATGTGTACTTCAATATTCAGATTAGGTAACTAATCTTCTAAATCAAGGTGCATGTTGAAAAGCCGAGCTATCTATAATGTCCTGCCCCCCCCTCTTGATCAAGAAAATTCTGTATCTTTTGTGAATGTGCCAATATCATTAAAAGGTGATATTGTGTCACATCATTTGGTTGAAGCTGTCACCTACAAAACACTGGTTGGTTATTTTCTCAAGGAAAGGCCGAGGCTTCTAATAAAAAAATGTTCATAAGACCTTTTTTTTTTTACATTTGCACTGCTATCAAGACATTACTGTACCTGATAGCACCTATAGTCTATACACAGAGTTCACAAAGGACTAAATATTTTTAATATAAGAAAAATATGATTTCCACCTCATGTATGTAATACCATTAATTAGTTCAATAACGGTTTTGGAATGTAGGCTTCCATTATCAGGTTAAATGGAAATTGTATATTTATGTCCAAAAATAAAACGTGTTCATTATTGAAGTTAAACATTTTTTGTATTGTTTATTTAAATTATTTTAACAGTTGTATAATAATTTATTTTTTTCCCTAAGAAATAAAGGTGTTGTTATTCATTAGCATTTTACCTATGTTTATTATTAATGTTTATTATTAACATCATGCATCATCTTCATGTTCAGCTGTGGTGTGTATTTATGGATGTATGCTCTTAGTCTTTGTTTACACAACATAGTACATCAGAGAAAACTCTTGGTAACTGCCCTTGAACATGTGTAATTTAAATAGTGCTGCTAGAGAAAAAAATCTAAATGTAATATCTTCAAATAAATACTTAATAGATTTTTTTCCCCAAATGTGATTGCGTCTTTTTTGGCAAACACCTTTCACACCTTGTGGCTGATGAAATGTGTGCAAATGTAGACAGCTATATACAATGGAAACATACAGTAAAAAAGAATATCCCTTCTGGTTAAAACCAGTTTGTTTTGGTTTGACACTCAATACAGAACACCTGAGTTTATATCACTCATCTCTACAACTCCTCATATTATACTTCTAGGCTGAAAACACTACCATTCCCATGGGTTAATGTACGGTAATGTCACAATATATAAAATAGGTAAAAGGGCCTGCTCTTTCATGTTACAAATAGCCTCATGAATTGGTGTATTATTTGCATAAAAGCCAAATATGTGTTTTATTTGAAGCCGAAGTTGCTATAAATAGCCTTAATAGATTATTCTTATATATCTTAATAGAATATTCCCTAAGAGTAGCCTTGTGTAAAAATATATAGGCCTACATTTTAGCCTAGTAGTCTGATGCCCAAGTCATGAAAAATATGGCTCCCCACATAGAAAATCATGTGATGGGGGCCTAATGTGATAGATTGAGGACACACAGTGGTACACAATATACCAGTAAAGCTCAGTTAACATTGGTGACATGATTTGGAAAACAGAAATAAGACGGTGTAATAAAAAAAGACTTTATTTCATCAGCAGATCATGTTTTCAGATTTGTTTACATTCAGGCAGGTTGACACCATACTGAGGAGGAGGCAGGTTAGTGTGTTCTCTCGTAGAATTGTGTGTGTGTGTGTGTGTGTGTGTCATACAGTCTTTGCGATCTCACACTGTGTGTGTGTGTGTGTTGGTTTTAGACAGTCTTTTGATCGATGGTCTCTGGGGCTGTGGCAGCAGAGACAGAGTCTTCTTGGGTTTTGTCCAAACCCTGGCTGCCACCTCGGTCACCTGACTGCGAGCTGTCTTTTGGACCAATGGCAGCGTTCGAATAGGTGGCATCAATGCTTTCATAGGCCTCTGATGTCCACTGATAGGAATGGAAGCAAAAAGTGTGAGGGTCAAATTATTAGCCAGAGATGAGAACATATACCAGGTAGACCATACAGTATAACACATTAATAGAGTAGGCCTAAAATGCGTGTTCAAACAGCACAGTTTTGCTAAAAGTAGTTTGATTAATAGAGGCAAAGCACTAATTCAGCTAAATATACTGTATATACTGTGTACGATATGTTTCTATTACTGTACATATAAAAACGTCCTTATTATATTACTTTATATTACTAAATACTGTATTTTTACTTACTATTAATTCTACGATGATCTTACTATATATCATGTGACATACGCTGATCGTATACTGTACACTAAAGCAGAGCAGTGGTCTTCAATCCTATTTTGATTAAAAACCCTGAAACCTGCCTAAGTGTCGTGCGTTTGGGCCCACCCTGTCTGCCCCACCTGACAATTCCCACTGGTCATGGAGTTTTAATAAGTATTCCAGACCTTGGAAAGTCAGGGGATTGCAATGTAAGACTCTTCTGGGTGGAGTTCATGGTTGAAGTGTGTTGAGTAACCTTACCTGGGTAGCCCGGCTGCTGGATCTGTGTGACGGTCCCATGGCGATGTTGACGCTCGAGGAGGACTGGGTGTCCGTGGTGTTGCCGCCCTCGGCGGCCGACAGCCCCGAGATAACCAGGCCGCTGGAGAAACTACGTTTCCCAAAGAGCAGGCTGAGAGTGGATGAGGACGAAGAGACCTAAAGACAACCACAGAGGAAGAAAATTTAGTTTTTGTATAATGTATGACAATAAACAAGGTATTTGGGTGGACACGCGCGCACAGCCACACATGCATACACACTCAAACGCAATTATAGGGGCGGCAGTCTGGGTAATGAAGTTAGCGTAGAATAATTTATGAATGTTCAGTCAAGACAATGAGTAGCCGGACTCAGTCAGTGGAATGTGGGAGGTACAGGAGTGCTAAGAGAGCAATTGTGTTGGCCCAAAGTAGTACTGTAACTGCAGCAGCTACTTGGGACAATACTGTAGACCAGGGGTCGGCAACCTTTTTGATATGAAGTGCCCTTTTCCAAATTTCTTGTTAATCGGTGTGCCATATAATATAAGGCCTATTTAATTATGACATCACATCAAAATCGAATAAGGAATCACGAATAGCACCACGAATAGCAACATTTCATAAAGAAATAAATGTTTTCTCCCATACTCAGGAGATTATAATTATATAACTGTATAAAATGCCATCCATGAAAAACATCCACATCAAATATACCAAATATACCAATAATATACCAAAATTACACAAATTTAAGTTAACAGTATATTTAGTTATAAATTTCACTTATGGCGGGAATTAAGATAAGCAAAACAATGAGAATATTACAAGAACGTCATGCTTATGAAATATCTGATTTGAAATCATTAATCTTGTTAATCAGAAATAAATGTAAATATGTGCGAAACGAAAAGAGATCTGAGCCGCAAGGCAAAGCTTAAGATTTACCTAGTAAATTTAGTTCCTACCCTCACCTATGGTCATGAAGGGTGCGTCATGACTGAAAGAACAAGATCTCGGGTACAAGCGGCCGAAATGGGTTTTCTCAGAAGGTTGGCGGGCGTCTCCCTTAGAGATGGGTGAGAAGCTCAGCTATTTGTGAGAAACTTGAGCCGCTGCTCCTTTGCGTCGAAAGGAGCCAGTTGAGGTGGTACGGGCATCTAGTAAGGATGCCTCCTGTTCGCCTGTTCGTTCCAGGCACGTCCAGCTGGGAGGAGGCCTCGGGAAAGACCCAGGACTAGGTGGAAAGATTATATCTCCACACTGGCCTGGTAACGTCTCGGGATCCCCCAGTCAGAGCTTGCTAATGTGGCTCGGGAAAGGGAGGTTTGCTGGAGCTGCTGCCCCCGCGACCCGACTCCGGATAAGAGGGAGAAGATGAATGGATGGATGGATATCTATTTTTTAATCCTGTGTGGTTACAGATTACAGTACCCATTTTAGCTAAATGATTGCAATGTATTTTCTGATGCAACATGTTTTGCAATAGCATCAATAGCTTCAATTTCGCCGCGAGATTGTTGTGAACAACAATCCATCTGACATATCAGGTTACTTCTCTGCCCCATCCTTGAATGCTTTCTCACGCTTGGTCTCAAAATGGCGTTTAACACTCGATGTTCGGCATACATTTTCAAGACATAAAGTACACACAGTGCGGACCTTCTGTAACACAAACCCACATTCTTGTGTCCAGGAGGGCTGAAATGGCCGAACATTTACTACTTTAACTTTCTTAACTAGCGAACCTGCCATTGCAGACATGCAACTGATCCCGCTCCAGAGTCCGGCTCCAGAGGCGTACTTGGCTACTACGGTACGGTACGGTAGCCAATCAGAGGCTTGTGTTTTCTGTAAGCGGGTGGATCAATCAAACTAGGTTGCGCTACGGCGATGTCTGTGGAAGTCATAACGTAATGTAGGCTAATTTCCCATGCGGATTATAAGACATCGTACTATATTAACCGGATGGGCGTGTAGCCTACTTACATTTTTTTTTTTTTTTTTTTAAAGAGTGATAAAGATTAAAAAAAGACATTGCCAGTGTGCCATTGGTTAAGCTCACGCGTGCCCATGATGGCCTAAGGTTGCCGACCCTGCTGTAGACAGTCTGGTTTTATATTTGGTTTGAGGAGTTACTGAAGGACAGCTGATTCGGCCTCAAAAGAACAAGATGGATTCTAGTGTAACTACACTTCTACCTGGCTGGAGCGCTGCTGATGTTGTGCTGCCAGGAGTTGAGAGCTAATCCCGCCAGCCCCGGACAGACGAGGTACCTAGAGAGAGAGGGAGAGAGAGAGAGGGAGAGAGTGAGAGAGAGGGGGGGAGAGAGAGAGAGGGGGGGAGAGAGTGAGAGGGGAGAGAGAGAGAGAGAGAGAAATTTAAATATAGTTTTAATTTTTAATCCAAACAATATTGCTATGAAACTATATTCCTGGTAATATTCCAGTTCATATGATATAATATAATTGTTATATAGTTCGGCATGGCTAATTTAGATTAGTCTATTTACAGCCAGGGCATGAGAGGATCTGCACCACATCTTCATTGCATGGTCGGTAAGTGAGTGTGTGTGTGTTTGAGAGGCAAATTCTCAGATTATATGACCCTAATTCTAACATCAATGCTCATTTTTGGCTGTGTGTACCTGTTTGTGTGTGTGTGTGTGTGTTCGTGTGTGCGTGTACCTGTGTGTGTGCGTGCCTGTGTACGCGTGCGTGCATGTGTACCTGTGAGAATATGGAGGCTATGGAGGTGTTAAAAGACAGCTGACTGTTGGACAGGCGCTGGACCAGCCCATGGGCGGAGCCAGAGTCCAGGATAGGCCCCGATTGGCTGCTTACAGGAGGCCGCTGGCTCTGGGGCTGCACTGACCGGCTACGGTATTCTCTCCTGGCTGTAGACACACACAGACACAAAATAAACATTGGTTTATGAACCGTGCTTTTAAAAGGTATAGTAAGCTATTTCAAGATAATTGTAAGCTAAAACACTTTGGGCCTCATGTACGTACGGTACGTTAGGAAGCGCAACGTAAAAGTGAGCGCATGCAGCCAGACCGCAGATTGCGCACGCCGTGCCAATTCATTTTCCGTTGGATGTACTACATTTGCGTCTGGTCACGTAATCTGTGCTTGGCACCGCCCTCTAAACTTGGCGTTAACACAGCGAGTAGTCTATGTTACAATCCTGCCAATCCGTAAATTGCGGCACCCGTAAGCAATGAAACGACAGACAACTTTAATGATCATGAAGTAGACCTATTTATAAATAGGTTTGTTTGTTTGTTTGTTTGTTTGTTTGTTTGTTTGTTGATTATAAGATATAAATGAAAGAAGTGGAATAAACACACGTCTTGCCGGAATGAACCTTGCCGACGCTTGCTCCTGTTCTAGGAAAGGCGCTAACTGGGATAACACCTGCTTTTCAGAGGCGGATAATGTTCACTGCAAAACTGACATTTGCTTTGCATCGCAGTTTTCATAATTCAACGGAATAGGTAATAGGCAATCTCTCCATGCTCATCTCCTCCCATATGTTTGCACGACACTCCCAATCTCCTCTCGACCCTCCTATGAATGCATTTGCACGAATAGAAATGCGCAACTTGCGTTTGTGTGTTTCCTTCAGCAGGCAGAGAAGCGTTGTAGCCGTGTGCCATGTTCGTACATACAATGCCATGTTTTTAGGCACATAGTGACACGAAATAACTTCTAAAACGGGCGTTAACATGTTAGTACATGAGGCCCTTTATGTAAAATTCACCATATATATCCTCGCATTTCGCTATCTTTCCACCTGATTCAAAATAACGGGTCGTTATCAGGCTTCTAGCAACCTTGAATCAGGCGTATTGGAGCAGGGACGGATCTTAAACAACCCCTTAACATTATGGAAAAAATAACATCTTAACCAATAAACTTGATGTGACTGTACTGATATTGTGCATGCACTGATTAATTATGCACACGCCAGCTATTCTGGCTAAGTTCTGACTCTGGAAAATAACACTGTATGCTGTGTGTACACGTGATGAAAGATGTGTCGTTGTAGTGTGTTGCTATGATGTCTGTATTGTTTTGCCTGTGCACACACACACAGTTTACTGTATTCAGTAGGCCTACTGTATGTCCCTGCAGAATGTAACCTGGGGTATGTCACCCCCGGGGGTCTGTGGAGAAATTGCAAGGTTGGAAAAGTTTCCCAAAAGTCAATAATGAACTTTTATTTAAAAATGTGTAACCTTTTTTCAAATTATATGAAAGCTGTTTCCAGTCAGGTCAAGTTTCTAGGTTCATTTAATTTTATTTCAGTCAAATACAATTAGCTACAGTATATTGTTCTGTAGGTAACTATTCATTGTATTATATATTGAATTCATAATTACATTTCTATATATAGTGTTATTACACGTTAAATAATAGCGTCTGTGTGTGTGTGTGTGTGTGTGTGTGTGCACCTGAGCCGTGCTGCCTGTGTGTGTGTGTGTTGCGGGGCCTCTGCTGGTACAGGCTGAGGCTGTTGGAGGTGAGGGAGGAGGGGTGGTGCTGACTCAGCGAGGAGGAGCCTCCCGCGCCACAGTCCACATCATCCATGTTCACCCCACTGTTGCAGCTGGTCAGGTTGTCCTTACGCACCCTGGCACGCACACACACACACACACACACACACACACGCACACACACACGCACACACACACGCACACGCACACACACACACGCACACGCACACACACAACACGCACACACGCACGCACACACACACACACGCACACAGACACAGAAAGACAGACAGACACACACACACAACACAGACACAAAGACATTATGTAAAGGGCAAACAGGCAGACAGATAGACAAGTAGACAGACAGACGGCGTGGCAGGCATACTGGCAGAGAAGTAAATTGGCAGACATACAGGCAGACAGACAGGCAGACATACAGACAAACATACAGACAGGCAGATTGACTGACATACAGGCAGATTGTCAGGCAGGCAGGCAGACAGGCAGGCAGACAGACAGACAGACACTTGGAGCACCTCAGAACTAACATCATAGGCAGGACATGAAGCATTTAGTTTTGACAGGACCCCCTGCAATACCTCTGCAGACCCCCGTAGGGGTCCCAGCCCCCCCGTTGAAGACCTCTGCTTTAAAGAACACAGAAGCCACGGCTATGCTTCTCTCACAGGAAGGGATTTGAGAAAGCTTCGTGGGCCCTTTGTTACATCTCTGTTAGTGACTGACCGTAGCCATTTGGAGCATAGCCATGTGCGGATGGCGTCCAGACTTAGAGCCCCACCTCCGATGCTGCAGAGTGCATTGTGAGTTCCAGCGTATGAGGTGGTCAGCGGAGACACATACCTGTCAACACAAAATGCAGACACTGGACGTCAGTGGGTCCACACACTAAAGGTATGATACTTTCAACTTTTCGTATACAAATATTACTTTGAGCGTGTTTCCTGTGTAACTTTGCCTGCCGTTCTGCAGTGTGTGAACTACTAGATAACACACTGACCGCTGTTGAGTCTTATCACCTCATTGTTTCATTTTTGATGTGTTGATCACGTCCTTAGTGCATCAAGAGTCATACCAAACCAAACAAGCTATTAGTAGCCAACATTTTTTACACAGTTTATTTTTTTACTAAAACAAATGTGCTAGCTCTTAATATACTATGTACATGTATTACAGTTGAAGGCAAAGTGTCTGTTTGATGAAAGTACTGTATATTTGTAAACTTTAAATTGTCCAAAATTCAAGTATTCACAAGAGAGAATAAAACATCTAATTGGTTCTATCCTATGAGGCGTGTTCAAATTCGGTTTTCCGTTTGCTTTGAGTTTGCCGCAAACATTTGCGAACACATGTAAACGTTCTTACGCGGTAGTTCTCTGTGAACACACGTGGACGCTGGGCGCAATGTTTTCACAAAACGTTCACATTTTAACTTCAAAGCAAATGTGTTCGCCACAAACTTTCAAAATAAACGTTCGCCAAATCTGAACGCACCTCTGTGCCGGCTACAGCACAATTGCAATGACGACACCTACATTGGGTAGCCCAGCGGCTGGTCGCAGGAGGAGTTCACCATGTTGCGGAGCGCCTGCTTGGAGTTCTGGATGCTGCCACGCTCCGGGTTCCGGTTGCGCAGGAACACCAGCTCCTGCTGCTGGCCCGCCCAAAGACCGCGCACACACTCCTTATTGATCTAGGACCGGGAGACGAGAGCTTTAACCTCTGGAGAAGGAGGCCGGACAAACATTGTCACTCCAAATTAAAAAGGTATATTGTAAGCTATTGCAAGCTAAATGTAAGCTAATACACTTTTTGGTCAAAATCATATAATATATCCTTGCATTTTGCAATCTTACCGTTCTCTGTGCGTGTAGAGAAAATAATCTGTTACATCTACACAGCCCTAACTCCGTAAATAGGAACATAAACAAAGTGGCGAACACCGCTCACAACAACGCCCTTGGCTTCACGTTGCGTTGCATTGCGTGGGGCGGAGATTCTTTGATTTAAGATAGAGTTAGCAAGCGTTCTCGAGAACCACAGACCCTGCCGTTTAAATGTCCACTCCCTCTTTCAGACACACAACCTCTGGATCGGGGAAACACACAATCATATGTACACATTACACACACACACACACACACACACACACTGTACGCATGCCCCTCTGTTTACCTTGATGACCTTGAAGCTCAGGTGGCGTTTGTACAGCATGATGATCTTGTACTCATCCGTGCCGTCGTCGACCATGTGCCTCAGTGTGAGCAGCGTGTCGCGGCTGGACAGTACCGCCTTGCGCCAGGCGGGGTCGCTCTCGTGGCAGATGACCAGGCTGCTGCGGTAGTTACTGATGGCCTCGTACAAGATGGACGCCTCCTCTGTCTCCTCCAGGCACGTGAAGTGGTCCTAAGGGCGAATAAGATAACGGTTAAGCACAATAACGCAGCCTACAAATACTCTGATACAGTCTGTGTTTGAGGCTGAGGTGTGCTGCGTTAACAGTTCAAGGTGTAGTCAGCTATCGAAAGCTAATTCAAAGTCAAATTCACCAAATATCTCCTCGCATTTAGCTATCTTATTAGCTTCTCTGTGCTTGCTGAAAAAAACAATCCGGTATTTCTACCCCCTGACTCCATAAATAGGAACATAATGTGGAAAACACCGCTCACAGCAACAAGATGTCTGGCATTTCAAAGAAACACGCTACATTATTAATTAGCTACAACAGTTAGGTGAAACCGCAGTACCTGGTGCAGCTTGAGGCTCATCCGGACCGCTGGGGCCACCACCTTCTGCAGGAGGTCCATGTCCGCAAAAACCCACTCGTCCTTGGTTGCAATGCGGAAGTCCCCTTTAAACAGCGTGTTGAAACCGTACAGGAAGGATTCCAGGCTTTTGCAGTTGGAGGAAGAGTATATATGTATGTGTATGTATGTGTATATATATATATATATATATATCTATATATATATATATATATATATATA
>JAODLL010000007.1:1425649-1442067 GCA_026546735.1 Forbesichthys agassizii | reverse complement strand
ATGGATGGATGGATGGATGGATAGATAGATAGATAGATAGATAGATAGATAGATAGATAGATAGATAGATAGATAGAACAGAACAGAACAGATCATTTGATATGTAAACCTGTAAAAAAGAAAATGAATGACCGGTAGCTGGATTGGATGCACAGACGGATGACAGAAGGAATGATAAAACAAACGGGTTGATGTGTGAATTGGCGCTTTATTGGTGCTATCAACAGAATAAAAGACTAATGTCTTGCCTGATGAAACAGAGCTCACGGTTACAAACACAGGACAAAGTGAGAGCCAACATACTGTGTTGTGAAGCCGCTGAGCCAGCAACACGGCATCCTTTCCGCTGTCTATGCTGAGCCCCCGGATGTGGGCCCTGCCCCCGGGCCCGTAGCGGCCGAGTGCCGGCGGAGGCAGCCGCAGGAAGCCGTTCGCGTCCACATTGATGTCTGCCGCATCCGAGTCGTCGGGGTGCGAGTGGACGTCGATGCCCGACGAGCTGTTTTCGTGGGTCAGCTGCGGGCTAGGTGAGGTGTCGGTGGTCAGCTGCGAGCTCCGGTGTTCCTGATACTGGTACCTGTGTTCCAAGGTGGTGGACTCAGAACTGGTCGTTTCCCTGCACAGGTGGAATTCCTCAATGGGGTTCGGCGTCTGGGCCGGTTGTGGGGTGAGCTCATCCTCTGACCCCGACCCTTCCTCCCAGTCCTCCATCTCCTCGACCGGGGAGTCAAAGGTGATCACGGGAATCTTGATGTGACACTCCCCTGCCTCCTTCTGAGCCTTCCACAACATATTAACACCTGTTAGCTACGTGGAATAGTGGTACGCAATAGCAGGGCTTAAATGTAGTACATGATATGTTAAACTGCACCCTTAATTTAACAATAGGACTGAACTGTGATGCGACGCACTAATGCTTAGTGTTAATATTGACTAAATTAATTAAAATTACTCAGGATCATATGTGTTGAAAATGTCTCTATGCGTTTTATCTGATTAAAATCGCCCATGGTCCTTGTTGGCTTCCAACCGTGTCCCTCTTAGCTCCTCCTCTCACTCAGCTCCTTGATGTTTTAGCATTTCACAAGGTTGTGCAATGGGTGGAGTCAGGCTCAAAGCTGGTGTGAAGCTCCACGTTAAATGTATAGTCAGCTATTTCAAGCTTAATGTAAGCATTTTTTCAAATTCAACAAATATCTCCTCGCATTTCGTTAGTTTACCGTTTTCTGTGCGTGTTGAAAAAATAATATGATAGTTCTACACAGCCCTGGCTCCCTAAATAGTAATGTAAACAAAGTTGCGAACACTGCTTGTATCAACAAAGTCTTGGCACTACGCTTTGCTTCACAAAGTGTCCTTAGAAGATAATGATATCCCAGTCCCTCGGTGTGTGTTGTAATCTTACAGTAACTTCTCGGTTCTTGGTTTTCATAGTCGGGCTGGCTGCAGGTGCATTATAGTTAGGCACAAGTAACTATAACTAAACTACAACTACACTTCCCATGAGTCCTTGACATCACAAGCGCCGGTGTCACGGTGTCCTGTTTGTGCTTCTGAAAGTGCTTTTCCGCTATTTGATGGTTTCTCATAACATCCAAAGGAGTTACAATGCTGTATCCGAGCCCATCATGGTGCTACTGCAGTACTAAGTTAGCAATATAACATTTGTGAACAATGATATCGCTTCAATTATTTTAAAACTGTTAACTTGCTGTCTTAACAACAGGAATAAACATTGTCACGTTCTGTAGAGCATGACAATATCCCTGTAGCCTGGTGTAACGCCACGCTCCATCGTTTCTTCCTACTTTGCATAGACCTCTGGTTAATTCTGAAACTATTGGACAATGCTGAACCAATCGGCATTGCTACAATTGTTTTGATCGCCTCATCTAGCTCTACCACCATTTAGAAACACGCTTGACGTTAATGTCATCTCACTAACCAACACTGATTGGGCCGCCAGCAGGGTGGCTGTGGGAAAGCTAATGCGAACAGGGTTTCCACACTGTAATCTCAGGGAAAAGAAATTGAGCTGAGAGCAATAGTCGGGCAGGCTAATATTCCTGTACTGTAATAGAAAACCAAAGTTCTAGTTTCACTTTGGTCCCGTATAAACGCATATTCCATGCCATCAATTTGAGTTGGCTGCTGTTGTGCAGAATGTATTACATTGTCTGGACACATTTTAGTGGTTGTTATAAATAACCTCTGAGATAATTTTGTTGACACAGGAGATATTCCTGTCTGAGCACACATACATACTGTCACAAATTACACTACGTTATTTACTTTACAATGTGCACAAATCTCACTCTCAAGACACAAGAAAATATATGTCATGTTTTCAAAACTGACTATTTGCATGTTTTGTTGCCCATTTTTGGAAAAACACTTGAGTAGATACAGTATGTGTAGGGGTGAGTGTCTTGTATTATTGATCTTGGGTGTAAATAACATATTAGTGTAATTATTTATATTTTTAATTGTTTTCCTTGTTTATTTATCAGGGACAATAAAATAAACATTACAACAGGTTATATGTACACATGGTTATATTAATCTGGACTAGGTGCATTGAATGCAGGGTTTATAGCTCAAGATAATTTGCGACCCCTGTCCCCGGTTAGACCGTTATTATGAAAATATAATGATATGCATGAAAAGTAGAGCTGCTTTGAAAGGTATGTATGAAAGGTATGTATGGCAGTAAAGCAGTTCGATTATTGTTGTTTGTGGGTATCCTGTGTTTATGTTAATTATTGCATTACACTGAAATGTAATGCATTTTAACATGTTTGATAGTAAACTTGGGATAGAGAAGGGCGAGTGTTTGTAGGGCGAAACCTTTGTTGACCGCAACTGTTGAATAGGCCTTCATACATTATTTTGTCAGGCTAGCACGGTAAGCGGCAGGTAGCCTAACAAATGTACATTGCGCACTCAGGTAACTGACCAATGCGTGTTACGCAGAACCAGCTGGCATATCTGTTGATATCTGTGTCCTGCCTGAACTACCGCTACGCTTTATGTGTGGCAAAATAGCCTACTTGTTCCTGATTGGATGTCGCCCTACTGTATTTAGCCGTGTGCACACCATAGATTGTGGAGCGCTATGCTCAAAAATCTTTGGCGCACACACACACACACACACACACACACGCACACAGGTATAGCATTAGCTAAAATGGTTATTGTTATTGGTTATTAAGTTATTGAAAATAATGTTACCGGTACTTGGTTTGGTGGGTCTCTAAATAGATTATTTCTCTCTTGGTGGGTCTTGGCACTCCATTAAGGAACAGGCGGAGGATAAATCAACCTCCAGGTCTAAGTGAACTGCGTGTGGTCGCACCTGGGCGTTCTCCAGGAAGCTCTGCTTCAGGCTCTCCTCCAGCTGGGCAGCCGTCTCGGGGTCACAGCTCATGGTGATGATGATCTTCACCGTGTCGCTCTCGTCCAGATGAGCGGTCGCCGATGCCGGGCCTGAGTTATCGACCAGAACCACCGCAATCTCATCAGAGCAATAGGCCTCCTCCTCCGGCTCAGCCTGGGAGAGAGAGGTAGCAGATTCATTGGTCAGTTACTGTCAATTTGAAAAAGGACAGAAAGAAAGAAAGAAAGAAAGAAAGAAAGAAAGAAAGAAAGGAGGATAAAAACATGTTACTTTTACCTCTGTATGGTCCACCATGATAGGAGGCTGGGGCGCATCAACCAGGTCTTCCTGGCGTGGGTCTTGGGGGATCTCCAGCGAGTTATTGTTGGCGTCCGAGGGCTCCTTCTCTCCGTCGCTCTCCTCCCCACTCTCCCCCTCGCTGCCGTTGGAGGAAGCCAGCCCCTCGTCCACCGTCTCCCTGTCAACCGTCCCTTTGTCCCCTGAGCGGCCCCTTTCCCCTGCGCGGCCCAATGTCCCGTCTTGCTCCGTTAGCTCTTTGTCCGGCCCCGTCAAGGGGCTCTGGATGTCCGCCTCCTCTCTCCCAGTCCTCTCCGCCTCCATTTCCCCAGACCCGGTTGTCGATCCGGGCCTGGATTCGCCACGCCCGGCGGCCCGCGACGTAGGCCTCTGCTGGGCCTGCAGCAGTGGGGTGACCAGGTCAGGGTTGGGGCTGGACAGGTCCTCTGGAGAAAGCTCTTGGCTGGGGTGCGATCCTCCCTCTGCGGGCCTCTCCTCCGCCGGGTTTTCGCTCTGCCCTGGAATGGAACGGGGAACGAACTCATGTATTGGTATTTTTTTATAGCGTGAAATAATGTGTAACATTCCAACTAAATGCTTTACCTGTAACTATACCCTAACATGTGTTTTGAGCTGTAAACGAATGATTGATCTGTCACCAATGCTGGTGTTAATATTTACAAAATTCCCATTTTTAAACAAATCTGCATTTTATGTTCTGAAAACATAACTACACGTCATATCCGTTACCTGGCTGGTTTTCATCGGTACACTTAGTACGCTCACGCGTCCTCAAATTCAAACGTTAACGTTCATGTTACTGGGGGTCCCCCTCTCAGCCCCTCCCCTCCCCTCACTCAGCTCCTTGATATACTTTTCAAAGTTGTAGTGGGTGGAGTCAGGCTCAGAGCTGGGGTGCTGTTACACTTTAAAAGTGGAGTCAGGCTCACAGCTGGGGTGCTGTTACACTTTAAAGGTGGAGTCAGGCTCAGAGGGGAGGGGAGGGGCTGAGAGGGAAACCCCCAATAACGAGTCAGGCTCAGAGCTGGGGTGCAGTTACACTTTAAAAGTGGAGTCAGGCTCACAGCTGGGGTGCTGTTACACTTTAAAGGTGGAGAGGTTCAAAGGGGAAGGGAGGGGCTGAGAGGGGGACCCCCCAATAACGAGTCAGGCTCAGAGCTGGGGTGCAGTTGCTCTAAGCACACGTTCACGTTCACAAACTCTACAGTATATTGGTATATTCAAGCATGAGCACACTAATCAATGCACACTGATAATAACAATTGACAGAATGATTACACTTGTTCCACGGCCGCTGACCATGCTATACTCACCAGTGCATGAGTGCATACATTTACGGGAAGAAGGTCAATTGGTTGTGCAAGGAGGACTGTTTTGTAAGAGCTTATCTCGACATATTGACAATGAAGTAGAGGAGGAAGTGATGAAGATATTGTCTCTCAGGAGCCGTTCTGTAGCCAACATTAGTGAAGATATGAGTTGGCTCTTTTATTTACTGTGTTTGACCCAGGTCTATGTACTATATTGTTATTTATTTTGTGTTTTCATATTTATGGATACACATTACTGAAATATTACATTGGTTTTGATGAACATAACCTGACTATGTCATATATTAATCACATTTTTAAAAAATGCAACAAGGTTACAGTATTATTGGATGTGAAAATATCTAGTTCGCAGCCACTAAGCACTGTGGAGAAATTAGGTTAAATCAAGCCTTGGAATGAGCCACCAGCCTCAATTCCACAGACGTTACACCCAGATCATAACCAATCAGATTTCCTTGCTTAACTTATAGAATGTAATTTCTAATGTATAACTAATTCGTGTCTAGCGCTGTTATTTAGGATTTGGATGTGCTGCTATAAAGTCTGGAAGTAGTGTGACTATGCTTACTGGAAGTTACTGGTTTCTGGTCAATTAGATATGATCATGCAAATGCTGTAACAACTGACAAACTTGGCCAACCGCCAAACTTGTTGTGGTCTCTGCACTTTTCTGATTAAAATGTTTTTTTAACCCTTGGATGCATGAGCCAGATCAAAGGTTAACCCTTGGATGCATGAGCCAGGTCAAACGTGACCACATCAATGCAATATGTTGTCTTTTTCAGATCAGGATTTTTCTAAATTGGGATGTCTTGGGGTGTCTTGATGGTCTCAAGTCTCAATATTTATACCTGAGTAAGATTTTTCTAATACTGCCCCATTAGCAAAAAATGGCCCAATATTTTCTGTGCAAATTAATCTATTGCTTTTATAAATTTTGCTAAAATAGCATTGTGTCTGAATGTGACAATTACACATTTTGCAAAATACATACACAATTTACAGCCATTTCACCACATACATTAAATATATAATTGCTATAAGTCTATACAAAGTGCTTCATAATATTCTAACCTAATTCTAGCAGGGTCAAGTTCATCATGCATTTGTATCAAGGACAAGACAAGAATAGACGTACATATAATGTGCTTTCTGAGTACACACCATTTCATTTAATTACCAAAACATAAAGAGATAATTGAAATACCTGCTGTCGTTTTCTCCTCTTCTGGTTTTTGACATTCCTGAATTGAAAACAATACATGAAATGTGAACAAAGAGCTGGACACGGTATGTACATACTTAAGTACATAAATACATGTACTTAACTGAGTGGGATTGAGATCTTGTAACTTCTACCAATGATTTGCTCTTTAACATTAGCCATCCACTCACCACACCAATGAGTCCCTGGTCAGTTTCAGTCTGTTTCACGGTCACCTGGATCATTGGGCTGGGACGGTTCCGAGCCAGCATCGTCATGGCAACACTGTCTGGGACAGTGCTGCTTTTCCTGATGTAATAGATGAGAATGAGAAGCAAGTTAACCTCATTAAACATGACATTAACTTTACATGAGCCTGTCTCATAAGGATGCAAGTGTTAAACGTCAAGGAAATCAAAGGAATTCTTCAGTACTCCAATACATGCATTTGCATAGAAAATACATAACAGTTTTTCGCAAAAAATAATATTTAAAATATTTAAAAGAATCTAAAACTGTTTTATGTTTACATCATCAAATGCATTTTAGGTCACAGTCAAGACCATTGTTAGCATATCATTATCTTCCGACACAGTACCTGATCATGCTAGCATGCAGACAGGAATCTGAGGCATTGCTCTTTTTCTCTGGAGCTTTGCTGAGATCTGAGAGGCTACTGCGGACTATCGCCTCTTCCTGGTCAAACATCAGGTGTAAGCGATAGTTGGCCAACTTGACGATGATGAAGAAGACGGTAATAGATGTGCAGTAGATGCTCAATGCCATTGCGGTGGGAGGCAGGGCCTGTGAATTAAAGGAAGTCTATTATTTTTAAAAGTATGTTTAACTTTTACAAAAATGAAGCATCATTTTATTTGAAACAGTCCCATATAAGAAAGGAAAAGGTTTATATGGACATACAGTATAGCCTACAATGTTTATGGATAATATAATGTGTGTAATCTGTGTGTTATACTACACAGCCTACATGTTGTGCATGCTTGTTTACTATATGATATAGGCCCTTATAATTTTAACATGTTTTATGACATAGGCTCCAGCATATAGGCCTATAAAACAATGTTCTTAGTTACCAGTTAGCGTTAGATTGGGCCTATATTGAGCAAATCAGTATGTGTACTGTGAGTTGTTGTTCCAAATTCCCAGATTTTTAAACAATATTAGGTAAAGACAAATAAAAAGTATATAGCTATAGTATAACAAATAGAAGAGTTGGCTAAACAATATATTAAATCTATTACAATAAACAATACTTAAATATAAAAAACCTTTAATGTATTCATAATGTAGTCATGATTCCAGTTTCACATCAGTATTACTGAAAATGCCATGAAAGCTGACATTTCAGAATATTTTCTCCCCTCTCACCTTGACTATATTCTCAACCCTGACATGCTATTTGGGAATTAGCTGCTAAAACATATCAAAGAGCTACTACAACAATTTTATTTTTAGTTCGTAGATGACAGTGAATATTTTACACCCTCACTCACTTGAACTGATCTGATCCCGGAGATGAACATCAAATATATGGGAGATGACTGTCTCTCGAACCTTTAGAAAACCTTGTTTTATTGTTGACCTATACTTTATTTACAGACTAAATGAGGATAACGGGGGATGGGGTATCACATGTATTAAGATCAGAAGGCTTCACCTAAACTGTATTAAATGGGGTTAGTTAGTGTGCCAAATGCCAATATACTGAAATAATGTTATCCGTTTGTGTTCGTGCAGTATACTGTAAAGTCATGTATAGAACTTAACTATACTTACGTATGCGTGCTTGCGTGTGTATGTGTGTTTGTTGTGTGTGTGCGTGTGCGTGTGTGCGCGCTTGCGTGTGTAGGTGTGTGTTTATTGTGTGTGTGTGTGTGTGTGTGCGGGCGCGCGCGCGCGCGCGCTCGCGCGAGGTGGGTGTGGGGTCAAATCGTGTGTCTGTTCCCCGGTGGCGTGTGCACTTTGCGTGTGCACTTTGCAGGCCAAAAAGATCCACCCTCCAGCTTCATGATGACTGTCAAAATAGTGACATAAGGGTGCCACTGTGTTTGACACTCAGGTCATTCCCTGTAAGACCTCATTCCGCAGCCGTCATTGGCTTCATAGCATATGACGGGATGCCCGCTGCCGTAGGCTAAATACTGTAGTCTGCTCTTCTGCCGTCACGTCCAGGAGGAGCAGCCACGCGTTTCGTCGTTGCATGGCATGCGGGGAAATACTGCGACATGGCTTTTCTTTACCTGCTTTGTCAAAGCACCGAATGGGGCAAGACTGGACAATCGCACAAGCTTTTTTGTCCCGAGAAGGAATTCGTTTTTTAACAGCAACGATGGCGGTGTGGACTGTAAATTAGCCCCCCAAGCCCCATCCCCTATATACGCGGCCTTGAACGATGTGTTCTTAGTTTATATTCTACTCACCAAATGCAGAGAGAGAGGCAGCATCAGTAGGAAAATCCACAAATAGAGGTGGCATGAGTTATTGAATTTATTTTGGTCTGGGTCGTGGTACCAGCCCCCGGTTAACGATGCCCATACCCCTTGGCGCAGGGTCTGCACAACCTGCGAGCCCATCTCTCCTCTTTGCTCCTCCTGCTCGCTTCTCAGCTCAGCTGCGATGGATGCGGCTGCTGCTAGGCTACAATGAAAACGGTGTCCTTGCGCATATCATATCACCGTCGCTACGCCTCCATGTTGGGGCGAATTAAACACCGCCAACAACACTCTTTCTCATTCTTCAGCCGCTCCCAGTATCCTCCTCTTGCATTCCTTCCATTCCAATGTCAAGTCATCCATCGCAAACCACAGTGCCCATCATATCCACATCTCCCCACCATCGCTCTCTCCTGATCTGTACAGATGCGCAGCGTTTATGACCACACCCCCTCCCCTCCCGTCCCTCGCTAGACTCACTCTCCCTCTCCCCTCCGCCCCCCTCTCCCCCTCACAGTATCTATTGCTATTATTAGGCCTACGCGCACAAACGCGCGTCTGCAGGCAAAACAATGATTTGTAAATTTACATTTACATTATTTATTGTTTTGATATTTAAATACTGGCAGTGGCCATTTCCATTTATGTATTGTGTCACATATTGTATCAGACCAACATAATATGCCTATGCGTGTAGTGTTTTGGGCTATTAAGCCTATACAATTGAATCAGCGAGGGGGCGGGGACGAGTGCAATTATTGTGTGTAGTCTACGTGTATTGTGTGTTTCAGTACACAGGAGTAGGCTACTATTCCCATAATTTTCCTGAATCGTCCGTCACACATTCCAACGGTGGCTCCTCCTGCCCACAATGCTGTTGATGTCACGTGAGGCGGAGGCAACCAATCCACGGCCACCTCCGCCGGAGCGAAAGAGTCCTCCTGGGACCTAATTTCGAGTCTCCTAGGTCTCCCTCCGCTGCTGGGTCCGAGAAGCCTACCAGAGACGATGGCGTCGCAAAGGGATTGTTTTTGTTACATGTAAACATATTTTCCGTGGGTTATTGTTTTTGTTTTAAGTTTGTAAATCCAACATATTGTTGAGCTTTTAATTATCCATCGTACGTCTTTTTTTAGACGGGGAGGAGTGATTCCTCTGAGAATAAACGACCCTAAGTTGCGGACCAACTTTTTAAGGGTATAGCCTACCAGTACTAGTCAAGGGAACTGACCTATGCTAAGCTAGCATGTCTGGTTGTCTGTTAGCTAAAACTCTGGAATGCGATAAAACTATATAGAAAGGTTCACCGCCGAGATATTACACGGTATTTCTCCGAATTGCCTGATAGAACACGAATTGTTGGTGGGGTTTATGGGAAGTGTCGCTGCATCTAAACTGTATTTTGCATGCATGGACACTACAGGTGCACCTCTCGTGGCACCTGCGAAACTTGTAGTCACTTTAACGTAAACGAGAGCTAATCTTGTGGCTAACGTTAGCATGGACAGTTGAAGTTAACCGGACTAGAGCGAGGTGCTTTATTTTTTTATCTTTTGTTTTCTTAATTTGTATGAAAACACTGTTAAAATTCACGCTGGTATGTTACTCACAGTCAATACGGGTAGGCGGGGATATTGGCTTGCCAATGTATCGGTCAATCTTGGCCAGCACCTTGCTAGCTAGTCATTGACCCACAAAGACACATTTGCTGGAGTGGCGACGTGGATACCCGCGACACGCTCTTCCCCTCCTCTGAGGACTTTGGAACTCGATCTCGGCGTGTGGGCCGCCGAATGACCGGACCTTGTTATGCTCAGTTGGAATTTACACAATGAGTATTTTTCTGATGGGCTTTTTAAGGTTTTAAGTTGGTTATAAGAGACCTGCAGCCTATGGTGCGGCTACGGCCACCGAGAAATGGATGTCTCGGCCGCTTTCCCAAACGGTGCTGGGTGGCCGGTTGGCGGTGGCACAGAAGAGCTTGCGTGGACAGACTCGCCCACACAGCGGGCGTGGGCGCACTCTGCCCCGCTGTGTCAGACCCGTTCCCTGTGGACAGCCGCTTATGACTATGAGGCGAGCGGGGAGGACGAGCTCACCCTCCGGCGAGGAGATGTGGTGGAGGTTCTTTCTAAGGATGCAGCAATCTCGGGGGACGAGGGGTGGTGGACGGGTAAAATCAACCACCGGGTCGGGATTTTCCCCTCCAACTATGTCACGTACCAGCCTGCTATCTACCGTTTGCCCGCTACAGGTGGCGCAGCGGGAGTTAGCGAGCGAGTCCCAAACTCACCGGTCCAAATCGCTTTTAGCGAACTCGTGCTGGAGGAGATAATAGGAGTGGGGGGATTCGGTAAAGTTTACCGTGGGACATGGAAAGACCAAGAATTCGCCGTGAAGGCGGCTCGACAAGACCCGGACGAGGACATTACCGCCACCGCAGACAGTGTTAAACAAGAAGCGAAACTTTTTTCCATGCTGCAACATCTAAACATTATCAAACTAGAGGGAGTGTGTTTGGATGAGCCCAATCTGTGCCTAGTCATGGAATATGCCCGCGGAGGAACCCTGAACCGGGCGTTGACTGGAAGGCGGATCCCCCCGCACATTCTGGTAAACTGGGCCGTTCAGATCGCCCGTGGGATGCACTACTTGCACGAGGAGGCCGTGGTACCCATTATCCACCGCGACCTGAAGTCTAGCAACAGTAAGCAAAAGGACGAATGCGATCTGTGTGAATGAGAGAGCGAGTGAGACTAGAATATATCTTCTAAAATTCAGCATCATGCACCTGTCAGTCAGTGTTGTAGGAATATAGGATCCACAGCAACAACCCACAACAACGTGTCTAGAGAATACCGTACTACAATTCCTTGTTTGGGGTGAATGCCTTTCTGTTTTAAGAATTGATCAGATGCAGGTGGTCATCTTTTATTTCAGGACAATCTGTAGGAACTCATTAGCTTTTCCTCTTGAATGTCAGAGAGAGAGAGAGAGAGAGAGAGAGAGAGGGGGGCAAGGCATAGAGGGGAGAGAGATGCAGTGGGTGAGAGGGATAGAGGGGGGAGAGAGAGAGAGAATATGGGGGAAGATACAGTAGCAGAAATGGAAGAGAGAGGGGGGCGAGGCATAGAGGAGAGAGAGAGATGGCAGAGAGAGATACAGTTGGAGAGAGGGATAGAGGGGGAGAGAGAGATGGGGGAGACCTCAAGAGGATGTGAAATACTTTCCGTGTACTCAGCTGGGTTGACCACCCTCCCCCGTTCTCTCCATGTCTAGTAACACACACCTTCCGAACCCCCTATCTACCCCCCCCCCCTTCCCTTCCACCCTGACGTGTTCAAATAAAGCAAGTGCTTTACCAAGCACACAATTATCACAAACGTTCAGGTCATGCAGCCTTTAGCTTGCAAATGTTTTCCTGGACTAACAGCAGGCTATATACGATGAAGTCACATGAGTAGACTTCCCACTCGCTTCTGAATAAATATGAGTTATTGTAATATAGGACACAGAGAGGACTGAAGGTACTACAAAATATGGACACTTACGGCTTTACCAGCTGATGCAGATCTTGCCCAAATGGGTCGTAAGCTTATACTCAGAATACTAAATCAATGGACTGGACCTGTTGAGAAAGTGCGTCACGATCAGCCGATTATGTTACTGTTGTTCCCCTCAACTGAGGTGCATATGTGTGTGACTAGATTTTTAAACCCACTGTATTCTTCAGACAAATGCACATTTTGTCTGTTTGTTTTGGCAAAACAGCAAGTGTGGCTGGTGAATGATCATTTGGCTCTGGTGCCATAGCGGATTGGCTAGGTACTAGGGATGGGCACGTCTAGCCGACACAGGCGTTACGTGACAGATGGTCGGGTCAGGAGCAGTGTTGGACAAGTTACTCAGGAATAGTAATATTTTACGATTTACTTATTACTCCTTAAAAAAGTAGTAAAATTACATTACTTATTTCTGGGTAATAAAAGTAATTAGTTACGTTACTTGTTACATTACTATATTACCTTCACAATCACTACCATGCCTCGCCCCTTCTGAAAAATAAGAACGTCTGTCTAGCTAGCTCATTTTATAATTGAATCCTCTTTATTGGAACTATAATTAACCTTAGGAGTCAACACTCCAAAGTGAAAACATTGCAGCCTCTCAAACCAGATGATTGGACAGGTTGGTTCAATTAGCCTACTCTAAGTTAGCTAGGACCTGCAAAATAATAAAGGCACATCTTCAAAAGATGGAAGGGGAAAAACTCGTTCTTGTTGTAATGCAGTAATGCAGTGTTACTTTGATTAGTAATTGTAATATTATTATTCTTTTGAACATAGTAATTTGTTACTCTACTAGTTCCTGAAAAAGTAATAACATTACAGTAACTAGTTACTGCCCAACACTGGTCAGGAGTGGCTATGGTGGAGCAGGAATCACTGAGGGAACGGCAGCAAATAAAGTCACATAGATTCCAGAAATTGGTGGTTCCTTTTGCCAAAATGGAAATGCTATCAGCGTGCTGCACTGTATGGATTAAAGCTGTGCCCTTTATATTGTGTTGTGTGTTATGGTATTTAAAGGTATGTAATTCTTAAGAACGCTTGCTAAATTGGAGCTCAAATCAAACAAAAACACCTCTTCCTTTAAGGCCAGTTCCCTTTCAGCACGCACAGAGAACAGTAACTGCACAAATAAGTTTGGTGAATTTCACAAAATGTATGTATTTTCTAAACCTTTATAACATACCTACACAGCAATGAAGTATGAACGGCTGAGGACTCCACAGCAAATGGTCTGATATATCCTACCAGTATTATAGCAGTGTTACACAATAATGTAACCTGCCATAATGGACAAAATAGACATACTATCAATCTGGTACTTAATGTCAGCAACTACTGAAATTGTCTTGTTTTCTGTTGGGTTAATTGGGGAATTGTGGCCCAGTCCGGTACCCACATTGAGTGGCTGAGGTCTCAATCGAGCCAGATGTAAGGTTGTTTCCAATATATAGAAATTAAATAGACAGAACTAAAAACGTATCTATTGTTTAATATACATGGTATATGTATGAACCAATAGTGGAACAAGAAGACCAAAGTCAAAAGAAAATAATGGTTAGTGGGATCGTACTTGCAAAGCAGCGCTTTCTGCAGAAGGAACTGTAGAGTAGATTTACTCACACTACACGTTTTTGAAGCTGACAGCTAAACTGAAATCTAGGTCAAACACTCCTGAACTGTTCAGGAACTGCTTCATTCTGGGGTTTTGACAGCGCTTCCACAAACAGTCAGGGCTTATCATATCGTGATTAGCTGGTATTTAAACCTTAACACAAATCATGTCCAAGATATTTGGAAAATTCAAATGTGCAAGTGATTGGCTGTGCATATGACACAAAAAAAAAACTAGATGTTTTTCTATTGTCAAACGATATATCTTATTGTGACAGGCACTTGTTATGCAGTTATTTTTAGGCTTTGTTATTCACTAATAAGGGACGTCGGCGATGACGGCATAAACATTGTATTAAATGAATATTTATAGATTACTACACTTTAAACCAATATCCTAACAGAAACACTCTATAGTAAATGCCTACACGCAACAGCAAAACTAGAAGTAAAGGGAAGCAGGTTTTGGCAGGGGCTCAAGCTTCCATCGTGAAGTGACCTAGGTTAGCTAGGTTAGCTCTGTAACCCAGGTGATTGTGGGCGGAACTTGTTAGTTAGTTAACATAACTTGTTAGGAAAGTTAGTGATAACAAAGCCCACCTATTTAGAGGGACGATATGATTGGTAAATGTTACTGTCATTTGATGAGAGTTTTAATGCCCTCTGTAAAAGTTTATAGACGGCCCACCAATCATCGATCTACATAAGTGTAGCAACCATGACAGCGTGTTTCATTTAAACCTTCCCATTCCAACCCAAACTACACAGGTTTGAAGGGATCATTTAATGAGAAACATTGTATTTAGATGTTGATTATTAAATTGAAAGTATATTCTTTTTTAGACAATATTAGGCCCTCTCTGAGGGCATAGAGGGCCCTGTTCCCCAATTATATATACTATGTGTGCGTGTGTGCACAGTATATTGATTCAATATCATTAGCATATGCATACAGAATAACTCATAGCTACAATGCATTTCAAGTGTTCGCCTAACTCTTTCTCAGACAGCGATAATAAGCATTTTGCATGTTATCTAATAGAAAGGGTGATGATTGATAATTGAAGTAAAATGTGGTAGAAGTATATAGTTATATAGTATCACCTGAATTCACTGATACCACAACATATCCAATGCATGTTTAGGTGTTTTGTCATAGTAACTCTTTTCACATGTCGTGACGTGATTAAAATAGCCAAATTTCCACATCCTGATTTGAGAAATACCACGAAACAACCCCACCCTTGAAATAGGCATATTTAAGATGATAATTCCTTTTAATTATAGCACAGATGGAGAGAAATGGTTTAATTGCTATTTATGCTGTTGGAGCTAATCAGGTGTTTGTCAAACACATATAATCACCCTCCCCCTAAACACACAGCGCTGCTAAGTCATTGTATTTGTCTTGCTACCAGAGACGGCATGGGATTTAATTGGAGAGAGACTTTTGAAACGGCCTTTGGCTTAGCTTCTTCAGTCTTATATTCAGAATGTTTGGCTTGGGGTTTGACTGCACACTGTAACTTAAAAACAGATCTGATGATCATTTTTGCTTTCAAATAGAATACAATAATAATTGTAGGTGCCAAAATCTGTACATATTATCGAGCTGGTGTCTAGGCTTAGGTTATTTACGGTATTTCATTTTTTGTTGTTGTACTTCACATCACACTGGATTACACGGAAATGTAACCCATTTAAACTTGTTCGTCAGTGTACGTCAAATATATATATGACTCAGGAGTCGTGGATCCACAGCAGTGTGTCACAAGCGTGTCACTTACAACACTTAGCCTCTTAGCGGCATTCTCAATTAAGTTATTGAAGTGCTGCTAACAATAATGCTAGAAGTGGATATAAACAAGATCTAGCAGGTGAAACATGGAAATGATCTGTTACCATTTGAAGGGAGTCGATTGCTATAGGTCAGAAGTCTGGACATCTGTAGTCTTAGGTCTAAATAAGGTCTAAACAAATACTAAAGGATAGTATAGGCTGAGTGTTTGCTTAGAACCAGGCCAGGACATTGGGTTCACAAAAGACTCTCTCCTGCATGTGTACACACACACACACGCACTTTGTGTTGCATTGGGTTGTTCTTTCAGTAAAGCTTTCACGATAATGCAGCTTTGAGAAGATGCTGTATCTGCTCTGCTGTAGTTGTTAATAACTTTCAATGTATAGCACTACAATGTGTTTTCCACATTACAACATAAGGCTGGGCGATATACCGGAATTGAATTTATATTGGTATATTTTCAAAAAAGATATATAAAATGAAACTATATCGTTTATATTGATTATATTATGTTTATTCATAACTTTTTCCATTTGTGTGTTTCTCCCTCCATGCCTGCACTAGGCCTGAGGAGTGCAGTCAGGAGCGATTGATTTAGTGTGTTCATGGTGTCAAAGAGGTGGCGACACCAGATAAAGCTCACATATTTCGTCCTACTAACTACACTCGCACAAGTTGACAGAGTGAGCAATTGAAGCGCACCTTTTTTCAGAGTAGCCAATGAGAGAGCAGATACTGAGCTCAATTTCCGT
>JAODLL010000007.1:1408087-1425549 GCA_026546735.1 Forbesichthys agassizii | reverse complement strand
TTGACAGAGTGAGCAATTGAAGCGCACCTTTTTTCAGAGTAGCCAATGAGAGAGCAGATACTGAGCTCAATTTCCGTAGCCAGCTAGTATTACAAGGCACCAGTAATCAAAATAAATATGGATTGAGTAAACTGTCATAGCTGCAAAATTCACAACCACTCTGCTATGGATTTTACCACATACAACTACAATTAATGCAGCTAAAAATAAAATAAATCAAATTTCTGTCATTTTTTTTCTCCTTGCCTGAACATGTAGCCCACTTTAAAGAAAATACTGATATATTTGGTGTATCGGTATTTAAATTAAATATATAGGGATATGATTTTTGGTCCATATCGCCCAGCCCTATTACAACACTTAATTTCTATATATAGTGGGACATATACTCACACAGGATGGCAAACAGCTCACCTCAACTGCTCGGGCTATCATTTATCGGCTCACATAGACAAACGTACAGCTCTTTGATCAACGATTAGCCTGTAAAGTAATATGTTGGAAGTCAGTGAGATCTGACCAGTCTTTGTTTTGTGTTTTTCCTCCTAATCTGTAAAATCCCAGCCTAAAGAGAGGAATGTTGCTAATGAGGGATAAAAGCTTAACATACGTTTGGACAATGGACTGGTCAAGCAGTGGTTGCTAGGCTACTGAGGTCAGAAGAATGGAAAAGACTCCGGAGGGTCTCAAAGCTCTGGTTTTGTTTTGTTCCGTTCATATTTAATCTCCCAGAGAGCCATGGCATTCTTGCCATGAACTGAGAGGGGTGTGTGTGTGTGTGTGTGTGCGTGTGCGTGTGTGTGTGTGTGTGTGTGTGTGTGGGTTCTTCTTTCATTATTTTTCTCCTTCCTTAATTTCCCTCCTTCATTTCTTTAGGCTACTGTCTTTGGAACGATCCTTCCTTTATGTCTGGTTTTCCTTCCAGGTTTAGTTTCTACCGATAGACTTTTCCTTCTGTCCCACTCCCGCCCTCTCCCCATCACCCCCTCAGTGTTTCTTACCTTCCTTTGTTGCTTCTCTTTATCCCTCCATCTTTTATGGTATTCATTATTTTCAAAGCTCCAGCCCGCCCCATTTTTCTGAGTCGGCAGATAAGAGCAGAAAGCCACACTGAAACCTGGCTCAGGGCCAACGTGCACATAACCTGCGTTCATCTTGGAGTTTCATCATGCTTTTTTTGGGCGGCCGACAGCAGGCCCAGGTATGTGTGCGCCTGGACTGTTGCTAGGCTCTCCAATAGAGCCACCGTCGTTTGGCTGGCGCACATGGAACAGCATTCACAACCCCCCCCCCTTCCCTCTCCTCTCAACATACAGAATACCAGAATACACCTCTTCCTATTCTTCCTATGGTCTGTAAAGGTCTAGCATAAGTAAATTTCACCTCATGCGGAGAGTTAGCAAAGCTTGACTAGGTGTTGCAGGGCAACTTTCCCTGGCTTTCCCACAATTGCCCCTAGTGACACACAGACAGTTAACTGCCTGTCTTTCTCTGGCAGGAGAATGGGCAGAGAGGAGGAACAAGATGCTTTCACTGTGGGGTTTTTATGACCTCTTCCTGACTAAACCTATTGTTACGGGACAGGGGGAAATGGGGTTGGGAAAGTGGGGACCAAGGGAGGGAGGAGGGGATACAGGGGGTGCAATCTGGGCCAGCAGGCAGCAGCACTGTGTCCTCCTGAGTCAGCCAATCACAAGCCTGGTGTCGTGAGCAGGAGTTGGTTTCGCTCTCTTTTAATTAGCCTAGTTGCAGATGAATACAAGCTTGCAACTTGAATAGTCACACGTAACAATAACATGCTCGCTTTCTAATCACTTTTCCTTGACTTCAATTGAAAACATAATGAGGTATTGGAAACTGTACCAGGCTATGTGATTATGCAACGAAGGTTGTTGTGTAAATATATATGGGTCATCCATGGTGAAACTACAGTGTGATGGTATTATTCGAATAAAAAAAAAAAACTCCGGGAATGGACTCACTGATTAAAAGACCAATATAGTATTTGGAGTAACTTAGTGGAAGCTACTGAACTGCTGTATTAAAGAGTGGAGTGGAAATTTCACAGTTATAATATGTGGTGGCATCATGAGACTAAATGCTTTATTATATACAGTCTGTGTATTTGAACACTAAATTATTGGATCTGCTTTGCATGCTCATTTAGGGTTCATGCTTAATTGAGTCCAACCCACATCATGGGTAAAATGGATGCATTGAATGCTTTGGACCATTATTGGGTTATTTTATTATATGGTAATTTCTACCCCAACTTACTATTTTGTTTCTGCAGTTATAAAATCAGACAAAACCTCAATGATGAAATCTGACTGAATGGATCATTTTAATTATGCATTTGTTGTTACTTTATTGGATTACAAAAGGGTTAGGCTTGTCAAAATAAGCCTGTTCTTCCGGATCAAGGTTGAATTATAGACTATATTGTACACATTGTCATTTTAGGGTAAAGGCGAGGGAATATCCTAACATTGCATAGCAGTGCATTGCTATAACCAAGTGTAGCAAACTAACTTATGACATAGGAGGCCAAGACATACTGTATAGTATTCTTATGTGACACCTCTGTCCATTGTGCAAGTGTAATTTATACACAAAAGAGAATTCCTCTGTTATCTTCAAGTGGAAAGCCAAAGGGTATTCCCGCAGTTGAAAGGAAAAAGGTCAGGTCTGCCCAAAAGAAGCATTGTGTTGTATTTTACGCAGAGAGGAGAAAGTTGTGAGTGGAAGCAAGGGTCCGCTTTGAAGGCAGCACCAGCTCTTGATCAATCCTCTTTGTTCCACTGGGAAATGGGCTATGCCTAAGGGTCTTCTGGTGTGTGTGTGTGTGTGGTGGGGGGTGGGGGGGGGTTGTGGGACAGGTGTGCCCATAGGAAGAGACTTCTCCTATTCCTTCTCGCTGACTTAGTTGTTGCATCTGTTGTAAGGCAAGGACCTTCAAAAGCATAGCTATGTGTTATTGGCTAGTTTAAGGCATGGCCATCTGCTTTGATTAAAGAGGAAAAAGTTGTAGATATTTTTCATCAAGTCTCAATTGCATGTCTTGGAAATATGAATGATCAAGAAAATAATTGGTTTTTGAACATAAAATTGGGCCACTGTCCAGAAAGCCTTTGTGTCACGAAGGTACATTTAAAAACGCGGGACTAAATTACACTGGTACTGTAAAATAACCTTTGCCCTTTTGACTTACAGAATAAGGCTGTGGCATGAACACAGCACAGAGACATCGCATTTCTTAATAATGACTCGACTTTCTGGTTTCATCACACAAACATCACCTCCGATACTCCCATTGGGCCAACCCAGAGCCATGGAAACAACAGAGTTACGCCATCTCTGTTCACTCCAATGGACTGTTTTTTCACAGCAATGGCGGATCTGGAGCCTCAAAATATCCTAAAAATAGAAGTTATCCTAAATACTAAAAGTAAAAAGCAAAGTAAAGCAAAAAATTAAGTTATAATATATATGTGTGTATATATGTGTATATATATATATATATATGTGTGTGTGTGTGTGTATGTATATGTATATATATATATATTGCCCACCAAACACTCCCTGGAACTATTTCAGCCTCTCCATGAACCATGTGACCACAGTTGACAGACGATCTTTTAACTTCCGGACTTTTATTTAGGAAGTACTCAATGCCATTATTAGGGAGAGAGCCATAACTGCTCTTTCAGTGATCATTGGGACATAAGAATTTCACGTATACAATCACGAATCTGATAAAAAACATGTTAAAACATTTGGTGATTTTGCACCAATAAGGCTTAAAAAGCATTTTTTCGGCAGTTTGAAATTCCACTATGCATGCGCAAGATTTCGCAACACCGAATTGGCTTAAAACAGGACTGCATGATTTAAATGTCTCCCTGCTCCAACACACCTGATTCAAATGAATTGGTCATTATTACCAGCTATTAATTTGAATCAGGTGTGTAGGAGCAGGGAGACATCTATAACATGCAGGGCTGTGGCCCTCCAGGACCAGGGTTGAGGACCACTGACTTAAAAGGTTATCCGTTCTAATTATAAAGCAGGCGATTTGCTCTTTTGGGGGAGAGGCGGGAAATGTTCTTCCAACTGTCACCTTTGGCGTTTCAGAATTGTCCCCTAGAGCTCCATTCAAAATTCTCGAAGTGGCATGTCTCCTCTATATAATGTCTCTGGCATAACTGTTTACTTCCATGGCTCTGGGTGTTGGCATAACTGTTAACTTCCATGGCTCTGGTCCAACCCATCCTCCCATATCTCTTTATGTCACAAGCACGCTGATGGAATCCACGGCATCTGAGTTTCAGGCGGGTTGACAACAGGAAATCTTGAACATCGGCCTAGTAGTGGAACCTGTTTGTAATGGAATGCCTATTGTTCTGGCTAGAGGATCCCCTCTGCGCCAGAGGCTAGTAATGGCATCAGTTACCTGGTTGTTAATCCAAAACCCATTGGAATTACGCTAGAATTAATGTACTGCTTGAGATGCTTTCTGGTTAATATTAAACCCTCTCAACCTACTGGAATTCATTATCCCAAAGTTAAGTTAATGTCAAATGGACGGGTTTGGTTTCTTTGTATGATTGGTCGGGTTTATTAGTTTAGTTCTTTGCTCAGCAACATAAGCAGAGCGATCATTAGCCAATCGCCATCAACACCGTGACCATGGGAACATTGTGCCAACCTGGGCTCATATCTACTGTAGTGTCACATGCTATGAGATCAAATGTTTGTGGGTGGGTGCATGCATTCGTAATCCTTTCTGTGCAAGACCGTTTGGTGAAAGTCCAAGGTCAGTGAGTGATAACATGCAAAATTAAAACCAGCAACTTTGTCGCACTTCACACATACACAAGGACAAACACAGCTCAGCTCTTTTAAAGGTGGAGTCAGTGATTGTAAAATAATACACTGTGTCAAATTCTTTGAATATCTACTCATAGTCCAGTAGCTATGTGTGTGCACTGAAAATAATCTGGTGTTTCCAGCCCTTGCTCTGTAGGACATAAGCAAAGAGTTGCAGACCGTACCGCCGCACAACTATCATAGCTATAGCAATGCTTGTCCAATGCTTGTCCAATGTCTGAGGGAGCACCCTATGGCATTGGAGGGAGAGGTGTTTTTGTTTTGATATGAGTTAAAAAATCAACAATCTTTCTCCAGAATCCCTGACTCCACCTTTAACGCGTTAAAGTGCAGTAGGTCTATGCGACACAGTACCGTAGTACTGTAGGTGACGACATTTGAAATGCCTTTACGGGATTGCGTGAGTACTCCTGTAAGTGTAACTCTATCACCACATATATTGTTTTTGCTTTGAAATCATTGCACAAAGCCACTGCTCTCTCACAAAGTCCTGTTTCATTCCTGCCTTAAGCCAGCATCCATCCTCTGGGACCATCTGACACCTCTTACTACAATTTTAAGACACAGTATCTGTTTTAAGACACATTCAGCAGATCATTGAAGCACAGCTGACGTTCACAAAAGACCCGTCTTAGAAAAGGGGAAACTCCAAATCCCATGTGAATATTGTTTTGTTTTGTTTGTATGATACAATATTTGTTAAACCAAAAGGCCAGCGGTTACTATAGTGTGCCACTGAGCTATTTGGTAATATTATAATAAGACATACATGTACGTATGAATCGATGTATAATGCATCCCTAGAATAATTTTCCCGAGGCATTACCTGCAGTTCAGAAATAGACACTGTACAAACATGTTTGAAAGATGATATGATCCTAGAATCGAATCGAAAAGAATTGTTGTTGTCTGATGGACTGATGTCATTCTGTGGTCAGTCTTTACTCTGGGATCACCTATCAAGGCAAATGACATCCACTTTGGTCCGAAGAGTGAAACTGATCTTCTGTAGTGATTTTAATTTAAGTGTACTTCAGTGTATTAATGTAGTGGCCATTGATTGCGTGTACGATCTCCCCCACCACCAACGAGAAGGGTTGACGGTACATACATGACACGGTGAGTTTTAACTGAATTCGCCGCCATCGTAGTGTGATCTATGGCTTTACTATACGGCAGGCTTTCAGGTCAGGTGTAGCATTACAGAGGGGTTATGGCCGACTTTAAAGTGTTTCAAGGGTTCTCTAGAACCCGAGGACAGGTGCTTTGTAGTGCCATCAGCCTCTTGTTCATCCCCTAATAAACGACCTGCGCTCCGTTCCGGCGACGGTCGAATATCAGCTATCCTCTCTTCTCGTCTCCCCTTCCTACATCCCTGACGCTTCCAACAGCTCCATCTTTCTTTCTTTTGTCTTTCCCTCCGTTGTGCCATTTCTCTTGCTAATTCCACCCCTGCCCCCTCTTCCTGTGCCTTTTGTACTTGGCGCCATACGTTCCACCCGTTTCATTCACACTCTCCCTCCCGCCTCTCCCCTTTCCCTATTCAGTATTATTACTTGAAAAGATTGAGAACGACGACATCGGCAGGAAGACACTGAAGATCACAGACTTCGGCCTGGCCCGGGAGTGGCACAAGACCACCAAGATGTCAGCGGCGGGCACCTACTCCTGGATGGCGCCCGAGGTCATCAAGTCGTCCCTCTTCTCGAAAGGCAGTGACGTCTGGAGGTACGCCAACGTTTAGTTTTTGTTTAGATATTTTATTTTGAAGATGTTAAACAAAATACACAATACATGTATACACACAGGGTATAGCACAGGGTTTACATGTACTGTATACCCTTTTTACTTCGTTTAGTTTTTTCCTCTATACGTCCATCGTCACCCGTTTATCCGGAGTTGGGTCGCGGGGGGCAGCGTGTTTGTTTTCTTCACCCCCACCTCCCGTCTATTCTCAGCTATGGTGTGTTACTGTGGGAGCTGCTGACAGGCGAGGTGCCGTATCGTGGCATCGATGGGCTGGCGGTGGCCTACGGCGTAGCGGTCAACAAACTCACCCTGCCAATCCCCTCCACCTGCCCCGAACCCTTTGCCAAGCTCATGGATGGTACGTTAACGCAGGAAGAACAGCTTCCGGTGCACCTTAACATGAACACATTTAAGAAGCAACTCTCATCTGGTAATTTTATATGGAGCTACAATCCTTTCATCAACGTTTAAATTCACCTGTATTGTGCGTGCGTGTATGGTGGTATACACCTGTAAGCATCCTTGAGCACGATGCCTATCCCCCCTAACTGCTCCCGGTGGTTGGTCGCACCTTGCATGGCAGCAATCACCATTGGTGTGTGAATGTGAGGCAAAATATTGTTAAGTGCTTTTATCCAAAGCGCTATTTAAATGCAGTCTATTTACGGTGTGCGTGCAGAGTGCTGGGACCAGGACCCACACGTGCGGCCCTCTTTCTCCTGCATCCTGGAGCAGCTGTCAGCCATCGAGGAGGCGGTGATGGCCACCATGCCACAGGACTCCTTCCACAGCATGCAGGACGACTGGCGTGTGGAGATCCAGGAGATGTTCGACGAGCTCAGGACCAAAGAGAAGGTACAGCAGAGATGCTGTGGGGTGCCAGTGGCGCAGTGGGTAGTGTGGGGTGACAGGTGATCCAGAAGTCGCTCCTCGACAAGTATTGAGGTGTGCTTGAGCAAGACACTTAAAAGGTATAGTCAGCTATTGCAAGCTAATACACAGTTTTTGTCAAACTCACCAAATATCTCCTCGCATTTCGCTATCTTACTGTTCTCTGAGCGTGCTAAATAATCTGGTTCCGTAAATAGCAACATAAACAAAGTTGCGAAGACCGCTCACAACAACAAAGCTAAACCTACAATGCATTTCGATGTGGAGCTGCGCGGAGCAATACTGTTTTGATTTGAGCTCCAAGTTAGCAAGCGTTCTCCAGAATGACCCTGCCATAAATATCTCCAAAACATTACAATGCTGATAAAAACCTTTCTGGTGGAACTGTCGCACTACAATATACATTTTTATTACTATAATAAATTGCACAGAGACATCTATATTCTTATTATACTTTTTGCACAATGCACAATTTCAAAATGCACAATTTGAAGCTTGGCTGATGGAAATGGTTTTCATACATATACAAGCAATATGGCTGTGTCCTGGCAAGCACACCATGGCAAAGACAAGTCATGTCAATAGAAAAGTAGTACAAACACATGCCCAGTCACCCACAGATTGCAGGCAACACCTGCACTAACGGTGTCTCACAGCTGGGATTTATTATTAAGTGTCATTTTGTTTCTTTTCTTCTATATTTTGACAAAGTAGACAGTTGAGAACTTAGCTAACCGCACTGACTACATACAGTACGTGCGTCACTGCTTTGTTTCATGGCGAGACCAGGGATGTAGCCCAATATGTAGAAAAAGCCATTGGCCTTCTGTCTTCTCTCTGCATGAGAGAATCAGTGTTTTAGTCGGTTACTTTGAGCAGGCGGGTTAGTCACACGTTTAGCCAAGCGAGCGTGCTTCCCCTCGCTAAGACTTTAATCTGCTTCCTGTGTGTCAAGTCTCCAGTTGTTGTCTTGAGGGAGGGGTTAATTCGTGTTTGGAGAACAAGTGGGATCAGCACGTTGAAGTGAATATTGGTCAACACTCAGACTCCACTCAGCGACGTCCAGGTTGTTAAAGAGGACACTTTAATAACATTCTGTGAAGGAAAGCCCTCACATGGTACTGTAATGAACATGCGTAGCATTGCAAACATTCCTGTTCACAGTCCTCACCGATCATGCCATTGTCATTGGCACTAGTGAATGATGAACAAAACCCTTAAAGACAGGGTTAGTTATTCTCGAGAACGCTTGCTAACTTCGAGCTCAAATCAAAGCAGTATCGCTCCGCGGCCCTCCGCAGCGCCTCTCCACACATCAAAACGCATTGCGAAGCACAGTGTAGTAGTAAAGCTTTGTTGTTGTGACCGGTGTTCGCCACATTGTTTATGTTGCTATTTATGGAGCCAGGGCTGTGTAGAAGTATCTGGATTATTTTTTCAAAACACACAGAGAACGTTAAAATAGCCAAATGCAAGATCTTTGCAGAATTTGACAAAAAGTGTATTATCTTACAGTTAGCCTGCAATAGCTGACTTTACATTTAAATACCATCTGTCGGGATACCATTTGCCTGTACCGGGAATGGGTGGGTGAGACTGAAGGATCTAATGTGTGTGGCAAATCAAGGGAAACTCTTCAGTGGGCTATGGGATAGCTAGCAGCCTAATCCCAACCTTTTTCAGCTGTTTCAATATTTAAATATTACCAATTCACCGCATTGTGTTCACCTATACTGTGCCAGTATTACATGAGCCCCAGGAGATGGGTGGATATGCATTACCACTTCAAACCACCAGAAAATATTTACTTTTTGGAGCGTTAGCGAATATGTTCCCACAGTGTTTTCCTCCTAAGATTGTTTTTAGAATTAGCCAGCTACACAGCAGTCTCCAGTAGATTTCCCTGTATAGACCTCTCTGCAGCTAGGTGGGTGGCTGAAGAGGCTTGGCTCTAAAGCGGCTCTATGGAAGTCATCCAGTAAGGATTATTATTACTCTGCTCGGAGCAATTAAGAGGACAATAACACCAGTTGGTTGGGGAGGAGGGCGAGGGGGATACAAGCCACAAGAGGAGACTGTTTCTTTCCAAATAAATGAGAGAATGAATTCTCTCTTACACAAGGCTTTGTCTATGGCTGTCTCCACTGTAGCATGTGACTCTTAGACTTTTACTATTGTGAAAAACAAATATTTGTCCTCCTGCATTTCTGTGTACCGGCCTCTGGTGTGCTGTGGCCCCTTTGGTGTGGCCCTCCATTTTGTCAGCCTCGTGAGACCATCCTGATCTCGGGATCTTCAGTCTGGAATGCCTAGAAATCCTTGCGAGTGAATCTGAGTTGAATCTGACCTTGACTGATCCTGATCGACGATTGAAAACAAAAGACGCTCAGATGGTTCACCCAATCAACTGTCAAGTATTTATTGAAAGTGCCCGTCCTTTTCAAACCGCTCCGATGGACGGCTCCCCTGTCCTACGCCATCTGGCATGTCGGGTTACCATTTTGTTCCATCTGTCTGCATTCATGTATAATCCTCCCTCTCTTTATTATCTAACCGTCCAAAGTATGGATTTCATAGAAAGGCCACTAATCCTCCTGGCTGTCTGTCTGTCGTGCCCCTGCATGTCTGTCTGTGATCCAGCAGACTGGCACAAGCCTGCCTGCAGCACCCTTGCGTTTGTACACCGCTGTACGTGTTCCTGTAATAAAAGAAATGAAGTCTCCTTCGCCCTGCCCAGCCCTGCCCCCTTTTCTCTCCCTCTAACCAGGAATCTCTCTCTGCCAGGTGTCTCTCACCCCAGGTTGTCTCTCCCCACCCCCCTGCATACTGTAGTACTTGTATCCCACGGCTTTATTCCGTTATTCTTCGCTTCGCCGTGACTAACGGTTCTCATTGAGATGGAGAACCTCGTTCCACAGAAGTGAAGGGCACACAAGTCCTGTATCCATCTATCCGCCCACACACACACAAACGCATACACTGGTAGTACGAGCTGTAGTACGGCACCGGTACTAGAGATGGCACCGATATCAAGACCCCGTTTTGATGGTCTCATCTTTTATTCAGGTCTTGTCTAGGACTCAGTTGATTTAATTTAAACCATATAAAAGTAATCTACAGCAGGCCTATTATGTAGAATAACATGTGCCTGCTGCATACATTTATTTAGATATTTTGTTTGCTAATGTTTGCGAACCACAGTTCCCATAGTATTTCAGTGAAAATCACTCACATCACAAGTAAGTAAGAGACAGCCTTTATTTATAGAGCACATTTAAATGCAAACAGAGGCAAGTATACAGACTAAGATGGACACATTAAAGACTTGACAACAACATCAAAAAAGCAATAGTTTTGAAGACATAGATAAAAAAGTGGGTCTTTAAAGGCAGGGTTAATTATTCTCGAGAACACTTGCTATCTTCGAGCTCAAATCAAAACAATATCCCTCCCATTGTGAAGCAAAGGGTACCAGTGCAGTACTATGGCTTTGTTGTTGTGAGCGGTGTTCTCCACTTTGTTTATGTTTCTATTTACGGAGTCAGGGATTCATTATTTCAACACACACACAACGTAAAGGTAAAGACACAAAGTACAGGTAGCGAAATTAATCCTCTGCATTAATCCATCCCTCAAGGGAGCAGTGGGCAGCCGCTTTGCAGCGCCCGGTGACCGGGCTAGCTATCACTAGCTTACAAGACGGTAAGCTAGTGAAATGCGAGGAGATATTTGGTGAATTTCACAGTGTATTAGCTTTCAATTAGCTTGCAATAGCTGACTACACCTTTAAACGAGATTTAAAATGCAATGGTGAAAGCATTTCTGACATGCATTGGGAGAGCAGTCCGATAAAACCAGGAAGGTGGCACTGACAGATGAGGTTGGGGGGTCTTAGAGCTCTGCAGGTGGAATGTCTGAGGAGGAGCTCAGATGCATGTCTGTCTGGTTGTGTGTGTCTGTCTTATTGTCTTGTGTCTCTGTATATGTGTGTGTGTCTGACTGTCAGTTTGTGTGTGTGTCTGTGTCGTACTTTGTGTCTGTCCGTCTGTCTGTCTGACTGACCATGCCTGCCTACCTGTCTGACCCCCCTCCCCCCTCTCTGTCTGTCTCACTCTCTGCAGGAGCTCCGCTCCAGGGAGGAGGAGCTGACGCGGGCTGCCCTGCAGCAGAAGTCCCAGGAGGAGTTGCTGAGGCGGCGGGAGCAGCAGCTGGCCGAGCGGGAGATCAACGTGCTGGAGCGGGAGCTGCACCTCCTCATCTTCCAGCTCAACAGGGACAAGCCCAACGTCAAGAAGAGGAAGGGCAAGTTCAAGCGCTCCCGCCTCAAGCTGAAGGACGGCAACCGCATCAGCCTGCCCTCGGGTGAGTGGGCCAGCCGCCCCTGCTGCTGAGAAATGAATTCAACGCGGAGCCTGCAGTTCATTCAACGGCCACTTGAGGCTGGCTGCAAAGGGGAGTCAATCCCCCATAGACTCCAATGTTAAAATATCCGACCACAGCAAAAGTGAACCTGCTTACAGCCTGGTTCAAAAATGGTTTTTTGGACTCTATACGGGGGGTGAATTTATATATTATATCAAATGTATGAAATGTATGAATATATTATACATACATTTATCCCATTTTAGTGAGTAGGGGGAAGTTACAGGCGGAGGGAGGTACTGCAAAGATGGCGGTGTTCAAATCTGTTCTTGAGAGATGCTATGGGTGATGTCACAGAGTGTTTGTTCATTTATATATATACAGTCTATGGTCGTTAGCTGCGTTCCCATGGACATCGGATGCAGAGGGGTAGTGATGTACCATGTAAACGGTTTAACACGATTACGTCCTGGTTACGTTCTCGTGCGCGCGCCCTAAGTCTTTCCCCAAAGCTACTGTGAATGCAAAATTGATTGGAGACAAGGCTGAGTTCTGCACAGCCACTGTACAAAGTCTGGACAAAACAAATGTGACACCAGTAAATAAGTGAATCGGAGCTACGGTGACTTCAGCTGGAGTCTTTAAATTTCTCCACCAGTCACACGAATATTCTCACTCTCCCCGAAGTGCCTTTAGCAGAGGCTAGCCGGTTTTAGCCTTTTGCTAGCGGGACACATTACATTACAGAGCCAACATAATGTGCACATGTTAAACATCTATTCCAATTTATTGTGACAGCGCGCATGTTAGCACCCAATTGTATTAGATGACAGCCCATGTTAATGGGTAACCATAAATCTTCATTCGGAAGGATTCTATTTGGAAGGTGCTATATACATTAAATACAGCCCAGTTATTTATTATTATTTATTTATGTATTATTATTTACCATTTGTGGTGACCCTACACCTCCCAATGACTGTAAGAACCCGTAGAAGGAACCACTGTTTTAATTCCTATGTTTGTTTTCTAACTGCACGTGTGTGTGTCTTCATGTGCGTGTGTGTGCATGTGTGCGTGTGTGTGCACGTGTGTGTGTGTGCACGTGCAGACTTCCAGCACAAGATCACAGTGCAGGCATCTCCCTCCATGGACAAGAGGAGAAGCCTTCACAGCACCAGCTCCTCTCCTCCTGGTAGCCCAACACTCATCCCCCGGCTACGGGCCATTCAGCGTAAGACCCTCTCTAAGCAACCCTTCTCTGCCACGTCCACTTTGGAATATAGGCTGCGTTCACATATGGAACACGGCAAACACTTACTGGACGATGACAAATTCAGACCATTGCTCTGGTGATGCTGCTTTGTAAAAGTCAATTCAATACAATTGTTTAGTGACAAATGTTTTTATGTAGTTATTTTAGTATTGTCTAGTTTTCCAAGCTCATCGTTGTTTATGTTTTCACTGTGTGTGTGTGGGAGCTACGGACATCCGGTTGTAAATGCCGTCGCGGAGGACGGCGAAAAGGTTAAATATTTAAACTTTGGACAGTATGCTTTTTGCCGTCCTGCTCCCGTCCGCTTACATGATATCCAGTTTGGTCTTGATGGTATTCCAACTTTGAGCTTCTGGTATCAACATGTTGTTAGAACTACAAAGATGATGGAGCATCGGATGTGTGTGACACTGCCTGTATGAATTGTGACAAGTCAGACCCAACACTATATAGGTTACAGGTTTATTCAAACGTCCGTCCCATTTCCCCTCTTTCCTCTCCTTTTATTCTCCCTTGATTATCCTCCTTTTCCCAGCTGTTTCCTCTCCACTCTGATATGAGGTGGATTCGATGGTACCTATTCTCCCACACCACCCCTCGTGGTCGGGAGGACTCAGTGCACCCCCGCGGGATGCCACAGAATGTAGTTGGTCAAGAGTAGCAGAACGCACTGCGCTCTATTAGTTCTTGTTTACTGGTCTATTCTATAGAGTACAAGCGGCCTAAATGGTTTTTTTCAGGAGGGTGGCGGGCATCTCCCTTAGAGATAGGGTGAAAAGCTCAGCTATCGGTGAGGAACTCGGAGTAGAGCCGCTACTCCTTCGCATCAAAAGGAGCCAGTTGAGGTGCTACGGGTATCTGGTAAGGATGCCTCCTGGACGCCTCCCTTGGGAGGTGTTCCAGGCACGTCCAGCTGGGAGGAAGCCTCGAGGGAAGACCCAGGACTAGGTGGAGAGATTATATCTCCACACTGGCCTGGGAACGCCTCGGGATCCCCCAGTCAGAGCTGGTTAAAGTGGCTCGGGAAAGGGAGGTTTGGGGTCCCCTGCTGGAGCTGCTGCCCCCGACGACCCGACTCTGGATAAACGGATGACAATGGATGGATGAATGGACTCTATCGAGTCCCCTCTTGGTGTCATTGCCTGTTAATTGAGTCGAGGGAAACAGCAACATAAAATGTCTGTGCTGACATTTCTTGTGCTCGACTATACCAGCCTTTATAGGCAAGTCTCGGCAGCCATTTACCTCTTGTGGTAGTTATTATGAAGGCATCTAAATGAGACAGCCACAAATGACCAACGGAATATAATAACAGCATAATGTGTATACAATCACCAGTGACATTTGATTAAAAATAAAAAAAAACACTTATAACATTTGGTGCAAAAATATGTTTTACAGCCTTTTTACATGATTGGTTTGTTACAATGTATTTACGGTTCTGCGGTAATAAAGCAGGCTATTGGCTCTTTTCTTCCACGGTGCCATTATTTGCCGTATGGATTTCTCCCATAAACGCTTTAGTGGACATGGGACCATAGGCTTCCATTAAGAATCGTCTTATGCGGTCTGTCTCCTCTATAATGTCTAAATACTGCTGGTTTCCTTAACTTTTTCTCTCATGTTTCATTTTGTTAGGCTTGTGTTATATATGCATATTTCACAGACTTCAAATGAAACATGACGAGGTCTCAAGCGGCTGGCTTTATGTCATCGGGGCCGTACGGTGTAGTGCTATAGATGGACTGGATCAATTGTCTAGTGCTGCATACAGTATGTGCCCGATGCCCATAGTAATTCAGATTGTCGAGACGGTCACCATATTTAATGTTTGTCATCCAGTGCATGTAGTATATTATAGGCACAATATGCTTTTTTTCCCCTTCAGTGACGTCCAATCTGCGAAGGGACAGTTTGTATGTTTACCAACAGGAGGTTGATCTGACCAGCGAGTTCACAGCCTACACTGGGGTCAGGAAGAAAGGCAAGCGATTGGCTAATCGGACATGTCATGGGTGTTGGCCCTGATGCTTGCTGCTGTGGACTCTGGCTAACTAAGAACACATTCAGTCATCATCGCTAACCTGTTTGACAAGAGAAGGGATTCACTTGTTTCCCGCGGCTGGGTTTTTCCTATGGAACGGTTTTGACATTAACTTGACTGAACCATAAAAATGATTTACGGTGAAGTATTTACTGTGTCAATCGGTGGGTGGAGTGATTGTCTATAACAATTGGTGCTGGTCTCCTTACTCATATGATTTCCTTTATGCTGCTTGTTTCGAAGCATTACAAAAGTTTATTAGTTTATTACAATACCAAGCCAAGACGGGTGGTCCATTCTTACTAACCTACAAGTTAAGATAATTCAATCACATCAATCTGTATGCTGCAATGACATTGCGTAACCTTTCATCTACTGTATATTAAATATGTAAGAATCAGTTTGTAAAAGTCAGTTTGCTTATTGTCAGAGCAATGATACTTTTAAGGCTTTGTTGTGTTGTGATGTCTTTGAAAAATGAGTATTTCCTAATCAAGCTCAGGCACGGGCACTTGGGATGTTGACGAATAACATCGTGATTCTCTTGCTTACCAGATTCACCCCCCAACCACTGTACTGTTGGTTACGGTTGCCACGGTGCTAGTAGTAGTAGTAGTAGTAACGAACGGACTCTTCTGTTTCTGCTACAGTCACCTTGGACGAGAGCAACCGTACGTGGGGCCGCAGCACCCTCTACAGGCCGGAGGACTTTGATGATGTGAAGAAGGGAATCAAAAAGAAGGGTCGAACATGGGGCCCCAGTTCTGTCCAGAGTAAAGACAGACCCGGCACCACAGAGAGGTAGAGCGCACATACACGCCCATACACGCACATACACGCCCATACACGCCCATACACGCCCATACACGCACATACACGCCCATACACGCCCATACACGCCCATACACGCACATACACGCACATACACGCCCATACACGCCCATACACGCACATACACGCACATACACGCCCATACACGCCCATACACGCACATACATGCATATACATGCCCATACACGCACATACATGCACATACATGCCCGGCGGCTGTGTTATTGACCTATGCCAAGCCCCGCCCCTTTTTAGCCTGTCCTCCAATAATTGAATCCGACAGAAACACCGTCACCTGTATGTTTTCCTGTAATTGCCTACTGTGCTTCTTTTTTTCCAACCTAGTTACAGTAACTATGTTAAACAGTTGAAAGGGGCGGGGCTAGGGATCATTCAATTAATCACATTTTAATTGCAATTTCGCAACTCCTAACATTTAAAATAAACAATGTAATTGATACTTTTTTTTTTTTTAAAGATTACCTGACAAACGTAATATACACTCTAATTTTTTCTTGTGTTCTGAATGATACTCTCCTGTGGTGAAAGTGAAACGGGAAATGTATTAAGGGAAAATGTACATTTGAAGGTGTTTCATTGTTTTTAAAAGTGTAGTTACTGCAACATCCAAAGTCAATGCGTAAAAAATGTTAAATCATGTGGATTATGATTTTATTTCATAATCTTGCAGCCCTAGCATGCGTGTGCAACGGACACGTCCACATAGCTCCTGTTTCATTCACATTTTTCCACTTAAATGTCTCACTTCTTCTTCTTACTTCCCTAAACTTACTTCTGATTAAAATGTGTTTCAATAAATGAATGAATGTGCTGTTTGTAATGTCGCAGATAGTTAGGAACTTGAATCACGTCACAGGCAGAGAGAGTGCCGACACACTCAACCAATAGTGTTACTATTGGGAAGGCGTTGTGGCTTGTCAAATATATTCATAGATTGCAGCATTCTCTGTAGTAGTTACTGTGTGAATAGTATAGTAAGTTATTTTCTGTGGTGCACTGGCATTTGTTTATATGTTCAAAATAGTTTTGAAGATTTTTTGAAGGGAAGCTCATGATTGGTGCATGCCTTGTTAATGTGTGTAATGTTTGGCTTGTGTCCCCGTCAGAGTACGCCCCCTGTCAGATGGAAACAACCCATGGTCCACCAGCCTGGTCAAGTCCCAGAAGTCTGTCCCGCTTGCTGCTCTGTTCGCCGAGCAAGGTGAGCTGGCATTAAACGAACACACAAACAAACAAATAACACAGAACAATGAACAGATGAGATGGTCGGATTATAACACATGCGATTCTGAGGGTGCCATAGCACATGCAAGCAGTATACAATATATACAGTTGCAAGAAAAAGTATGTGAACCCCTTGGGATTACGTGGAGTTTTGCATGAATTGGTCATAAAATG